>CAUJNA010000113.1:2149039-2301539 GCA_963377175.1 Effrenium voratum
GGCACTGGTCTGCATAGATTTCTTAACTGCCAGTGAAGGTGAAATAATTCTCAGAAAGAAAACAGAGATGATGATGGAAGTAAATACGATAACGAGTTCTGCAGGCTTCTTGAGCACAGATTTCAAAATAACATATTGGCACAAGAACTACCATTCAGGTACTATATGCAAAGGAGTTCGTAATCCACTTGCGTCCAATGCATTATCTGGATGTAAGCGGACTGAACCCGGTTGCAGTCTGAAGAACGTTTAGATAGACCATCCATATCTAGCAATAGAACTACAGTAACTGATTTCTAAGCATGAAAGAACACGTTTTGTGTACTACTCTTACTGGAATTCCTGTGAGCATTGTAGAAGATAAGACATGCAGATTAAACATATGATTAAAACACACACGCAAGCCACAAATAGCCTCTTCAGCGCTGGATGGTAAACATGATGTCCTCCACATTTGTTTCAAGATGGAATGGGAGATAACACATATGTAATTACTGCGATTCCCCTTATATAAGCGTCCTTTCGGTAAGACACAACCCACACATGCTGTTCCGCTCAAAAGCAAAGTACATAATCATTCCAGAAAACCCATTTTGTGGAGTCGAACACATGTAAAGATGTAGCTCTTCCAAATGTAGAACTATTGGAACATTAGACAAATAATGCTGCGGTTGGATTATAACAACAACACAGCAAACACCATCCATACGAGATTTCTCTAATTAAAAAGAACATACTACAATCCAAATCTTTCATCAGCTGGACAACAAAGCTTGCCGATGGGTCTTTGTTTTATATGTGTTGATTCGAACTAGTTGAAATTGCCTTTTAAAGCTGGCTTGGAGTTGTCGAACTGTTCTGGTTCAGTTGACCTTTTGAAGCAAACAACACGCACACAAGCACATTGACTGACTTGTTTCAATGATATGTGTTTCCCGGTTCGGCGTAAACATACTTCGAACACACTAGCTGGTTTTGTATAGTATGCTGGCTCTAGTTTTCCGTTTTCAATTAAACATCTCCAACAAACTTCCTCAGGCACAGCAGGATACTTTAAACTGGACATGTTCACAACCAAAAAGCGGGGTCCACCGCTTTTCCCAATGGAACTATGCTTTTCACCCCTGCCATTAAACCCCCAGGGGTTCGCTTGACTCTGTTATTTTTTGTGAGTCGAAGCATTAAATGTGGCTGGATGGCTCACGCGCAATTCGCAGGATGCTTCCAAAGGCCAGGGGAATATGAAGAAACGTCAAGACTTCTTTGGTACATGAGACCCCCCTTGCATGTTTTGACGCTTCAAGTGACGGACTTCATAGCTCTCACAATCAGAAAGGTCCGATTCATGCCCTCTATCTGTGTCGCCGACAAAGAAGGAACACTCTTGGTTGCTGCCCTCTGCCAAAAAATAACTTTTTGTGGGTTTAGCGGAAAACCCCTTGATTTCCCAAAAAGTTGAAGTCTGAAGATCCAACCCAATAGCAGTCAAGCACTGGGCACCCTTGGTACTCGATGTTGGTTCTTCGGAAACCATAAACAAGCAACTTGCATATGCTCAACCTCACTGTCTTTTGCTTTTTTGTTTTCTTTTCTGGACCATGTTGCTGGATTCCCCTAGGACCCTGGAAGCCCCCCTGACGATTGGGGGTTGATCAAAATGACCATGGCTCGCTTCTCCCAGGTGATTCAAACCGCAAATGGAGTTTCCAGGACACCTGCGGCCCATATCCTGGTTTCATGTTGAGTGCCCAACTCTGGCAGAAGCCAAAGGCTAGGGCTGCTGCGGTAGAGAGCTTCCGCTTATTGCCCCCAGACAGGAACTCGCAGAGCTGGTTCTGGTGCGCCTCGCGCGGAGTGTTGCTCGAAAAAAAATATCGAAAACGCCTGGGGGATGGAAACCTAAGACCGGGACGAGTACCAGCTTAACCGGAGGGACATGGAACTCGTTGCAACAAAATGTTTAAGGCCTTTGGGGGAAGCCAGCAAAAAGGTAAGGGCACCCCACCCCCCCCTTCCCACCCCCTCCCTCTCCCCCCCCATCCCCCGCGCCTCACTCCTCTGTTTCTCCCAACGGTTCTAGGCCCGTCGGCCTTCAGAAGGCCATCTAATCGAACATTCGCTGGACTCTTTGTTGGCTCCAAGTGCCGGAAACTGCGGGAAAAACAGGTTAAACTGAGAAAAACAGCGAGCAACCTCTGTGCACAACTCATCCATATTTTTTTACGACCTGCATTCGTGCTGTGATCTATCTGGCGTGTGCGTCCATGATACTTCCTGAATCAGAAATCAGCCCCCAGCACCCCATGCACAAAGGAGCTTCAAGGAGCTTTGCTGGGGTTATCCCGGAATGGACAGCGCTGTTCTGCTTGGCTCCTATGTCGACTGAGGGATGGGGGTATGCCATTTCCACTTACCATAGGTCCTCAGGAGAGCTTTCAGGTACAAGAATCCGGGTGACCTACTGACGAAACCGGAACTGGGGATGGTTCGATGATTGCTGGCATGCCACATTCGGTCAAAGGGAAAATGTGCGTCATAGCATTCCACTCGTAATATAACAGAATGGAAAGCCGGGAATTACATAAAAGCTTCAAAGTTGCTCCCAACCCTGATCGGCAGTTGACAAGACGACTCATAGCCAAACCAAAATTTCTTTTGACACAGCGAAGAACACCGAAACACCGATTCCAGGACTTGCCGAAATTATTCTTTGTCCTTGTCTGGATTTTCAACAGCAAAACAAACAGGGATCTACACCTGAACATTGCCTTGTAATTGGTGGTTTTCTTTTATTTTGGTTGAAAAAGCCATGTTTCAAGTGGTTGCAAAATGTATCTTTTAAGGAGCCCTGACAAAGTCTTGCTTAAAATGGACCACCCAGCCCTTTGGCACCCTCCGTGCCGTTGGGCCAGCTGCATCTTGGAGGGCCTCAAGGCACATCCGCTGGATCATGGTGTCGGCCGTGGACACAACCTCCTCCTTCCGCACCCCACCTGAGAAGCTACCCCAGCCTAAAGGCCCAGGAATCTGTTGCCTCCAAAACATCAGGAAAACGTGGATCCATGTGAAACTGAAGACACAACATTAAACCATGGGTAAACGGTACCCATACTGTGGATGGACGAAATCCCTGCAACAGTTGGTAGCTAGTTTATCCCATTGTCTGTGGGGTTTCATCGATGCCGCGTGGTGCAGCATTTCGGCCACCCGCAAAGTACTCATGGTATACCTGGTAGATGTGGATAACTGTCTTTGCAGTCTTTTCCTTTCCTATTTTGCATCGGCTTCCACCACGGTGAGCTCGTTGTGGCGCCGGTCTCGTTATGAAATAGCACCCCCCCCCCCGTAAGAAAGTCCTAACTCGTAGCGGTAGGGCTCCCCCTTTTTGGCTTGCATTGACAAAGGCGGTTATCAGTTCTCTCTTACAACTCTTTCTGGCTTTCAAAAAACCGGTACCAAAATGGATACCCCCCCCCCCTTCCCGGTTCAATTTTGAGCCACACCCAAACAAAGACACACATTCCGAATCAAACAGGGCGCGCCCTTCTGTGTCAAGCACCAGCAACGATCCCCCAAAACTTGTCTGGAACCGGAAGCTCCGGACTCCGGAGCAAAATTGGGTAGAGCCCAATTCGTTCAACTGGGGCTGCTGGGCAACCAGGTGCGTCTTACCCTCCCACCGTTTCCACAGCTGGAACCTGACGTTCGGGCCCCGGTCCCTTTACAAGGAACATGGTCCAACGCCGGACCCCCCGAACGTCATATTCCATGTTAATTGGCAGGAGGGTAGTTCTGCTTAAGACCTCACACTTGGATTGACCCAAATGGGGTGGGGGGAAAAACCCGCTGGTCGACATGCTCTGCGAGGTCTGGTGCGCTTGACCCCCCTGCCAATGCCCAAGAGAAAACACCAAGAGATGGTTGTCTGGTAGTAAAGGCCAGTGTCCCGCTCTAGTTGCGGGAGTCGACTGGGGGATTTCTTTGTTGGATTCGTTGCCAGCTCCATACCAGTGCGACGTAACTCCGGAGGTGTCCAGGAATATAGACCCATGTAGACCCTGAACATAACCTGTGCATAATGTGGTTGGCCTTTCATCAAGTCCAGTCTGAAAAGTGGAATGCTTACTTTGTCAACCCATGCAAAGTTAATCCCTGCAACAACCAAAGCCCAGAAACGAGCGCAAACCAAGGGGTCCCTTAAATTCCCTGGGTATGCCACTGAAGCTCCTATTGCCCAAGTGACGAGCGGAGACCCAACACCTTATCTGTAAATGTAGAATATCACCTTACTACGGGATGCCCAAATAATGGACCCACATCATGGTGAGCTCGCTTTACTTCCAACTGAGCTCAGGCAGGCGATGTATAGAACCTTCATTGTTTTGGCCAGCAGATGGGGCAACCAAATGCCACCACACAAAAAAGGCAGAGATGCGCCGGACCTAATTGGCTAGCCGTCGTTTGGGGAAGAACACACATGGACGGATTGCACTTGTCAATGAACTAAAGTCAGTGGAATCAGAGTCCCAGTCTCTATTCCCCAAATTGAAAAGAAGAGCCAAGGATTGAATCAGGGTGTGTACGATCAATGAAGAGAACATCCCTCAGATTTCCAACCAACCTTTGTGGGTCCACAAAAAAAAAGTTGGGCCGAAGGGCGGATGCGCGCGTAGAGTTGCAGAGTCTCTCGCACTGTGAGCTTGTCCGGGAGCGCCTGGGAACCCGTCACAAACCCCTTTTGTGAGGTCGCTGAAGCTTGCCCGGCTGCGCGGGGATGCGAGCCGTATCTCTTAACCACTCCAACATGTCCCCCTATCTGAAACAAAATCAGATCACATCGCCATTCCATGGTGCTGCATTCCTACGGGAACGAAAGCGGCCATGGCTTGAACAGGATAACAGGATTCAACCACCCCGAGGCCGCGTGTTCTTTGCGAAGGAGGCCATGCATCGCCAAGTTTGATAATGCCAAGCCTGAAATGGGGGTTGATCAATATTCAAATGTTGAATTCAAATGAGCATGGCTAACTTCCCACATTTAGTGGTGAAAGTCTTTTTTGTTGGTTTCCCTGATGGTTCTGCCATGTCTCACGGACCTCTTGGTCAACCCCCAACTAAGGCATCCGCAAAAACTGTCACACGAGCTCGTGTTACTCGACTCGGGGAGCTCGCCAGTGGATGGCGGATGGATCAGAAGCCTTTCCCGTGCCAGTTCCATGGGCCACGGGCCCTTTGCCATGGAACTCAGCTGGAAAAAAGTCCCCGGCGCCTGTTTTCATCCCTTGCCCCGAGAAAATTTCAGGGACTGGCGCAGCTTCCGGCAAAAAACACATGTCATAGAACAACGCACATGCTCAGGGTTTCTCTAATATGCTTTTCAGGTCACCCCACCCAAAGGGCGCTCTGAAAATTAATGTTACTTGGCCAAGAAGGTGACGAATCAAAGCGCTCGAAAGGGATGTGGATCCTTGACTAACAAAATACCTACTTAGTAATCAAGATCCTTTTTGCGGAGATACAGTCTTGCCATTGATCAATACCAAAGGGGATATTTAAAACAGAAGTCAACCTTGCTTGTTCCCTGGGTGACGTTCCGGACTTACTAGGAACTCACGTCAACCGGCCAAACACAGGGCGAGCGGACCAAAGCAATTAACAGCGCAACTATACCCACACGACCCCATCCTCCATTTGCTTTTTCGGCCCCACACAAAAAAATCAAATCCAAATAAGAAAGATCAATAGCTCACTCTCTTGGTGATTTGGATTTCTGGTTTGGCGGTGATGAATCGGGCTTCCCATTTAACATCTACAAGGGCTTCAAATCTTCAACTCCAAGGCACCGGCTCAAACCCAACTAAGGGTTACCTGAATAGATCCCCTTTCAAACCTGAGAAAAAAAGAAGAAGACAAAAAGAAACAAACAACCAACAAGAAGAGAACAAAAAGAGAAAAAAAGAAGAAACAAACCAACAACAAGCAAATGGTACTACTGTCCCAGACCGAATCCCCACAGACTGCCTGCGCTCCAGAGAAGCCGCCGGTCCCGGGTTCGCGGGTTCAGGGTGGGTGAGGCCCCGAGTCTCCCGGCATCGAACTGAGGGCAATAGCCCAGCCGCCGGCGGGCTGCGTCCCGCTGGGTCTGGCATGGGGGGTACCATGATGGCTGGGGGGCTAAAGGAGAGGGGGGGATTCTAGCATGGTGATAGTTGTACATGGTGCGGCCTACATATACATATCTATGTCATATATATGTATGTATGGAATCCACGGGGGGTGGGGCATGGGTGTGCGGGGGGGGGGGGAAGCTTGTGGGCGAACCTGGACAATTTAGCTGGGAATTCCAGGCATGGGGAAGTCGCAATCCAGGAAATAGCCAGGAACGGTTCGGGATCATTCACTCAGTCCCTGACCAGCAAGGAAAACCGTGGGCTTAACTTGCCAACCCTGTTCCTCTGGAGAAGGCAAAAAGAGGCCGGTTGAACAGTTTGGCTGAAACATCTCAAGTCTGCCTGGTGCTCAGTGCGGAATTTCATTGAAGTTTTCGGAAATGAACTGGAGATCCACTTGAAGGAAACCACGTCTGGTTCACAAAGGTCATTCCCTCCCTTCATTTCCTGCGAGTAAGGAACTAGAATGGGGGTTGCTCCGGGTACTGCGAATCCAAATTAAGACATCACAGCTAGACATCTATTTCGGCCCTCAGAATGTGTTGCTTGTTTCTTTTCTGAGGGCCACACCCTTCTTTTGCTTGGAGGGTTCAGTCAATTATGGCGAATCAGGCAAGTTCCCCCCATCCAAATGTCTGGATTTTCCATGGACCAAAAGTAGACCGCCAGGTTTGGTCGCAGGTCCTTTCGCTTCGAACAACTGAGCTTCCATTTCTGAAGATGCCATTTTCCGACCCGAAAGATTACTTCTCTTTGTCTTGAACCTAGCGAAGCCTCCATCAGGCTTCCTTGATCTTGGTTGTGCACCCTGACAAAAGTCTCCGCCAAAGGTAAGCTTATCTTTCGAGAGCGCAAATGAGTTGTGGATTCACAAATGCAGTTCCTTTGATTCTCGAACAGCTCTAGCATACCGGTTGAAGTCACTTTTAAAGGTGCAACTGGTGTATCTGCGCTTTGTTCTGCTGGTGTCTTGTTGCTTTGGAGTGCTGGTGCTCATGCTCATATTCATCAGGCTTCAGGTGCTGGCCACGATTCAGCATCGTTTCCGTGGGTGTCAGTCGACTTTCCTCATCACAAACATCAAGCTTAATTCACGGTGTGTCCAGCAGGCGCCTGTGTTGTGTAAAGTCCTGTGCAAAATGAAACGGCCAATCTCGTCACAGCTTTGGCGAACAGATTCTCGACGTCGCCGAGACCCGCGTTTTGTTTACAGCTAAAGTGGAAGTTGGGGCGAGAAACATATCCAGCCAGCCCTTGCGGGGTTCAAACATTCCTACAGTGCTTGGTCGTTTTGGACTGTGCTTTTCAGATTCTGAGAAACATCCCAAACATCCCTCTCCCGTTTTGCTTGTTTTGAGCTGTCCACGTCTAAGCCGAGGGGCACTCCTCGCCTAAAGGATTGGCTCTGGCAGCGTCTCTCTCTCGCTCTCTGTGTCTGAGTGTTGGTGTCTGCTTCTGCCGTGCATACGCGCCAAACCTTAGCCACGAGTCTCCTTCGGGAAAACCAAAAGCTAGGTCCTCCAGTGGAGAGGTTAGAATAAGCGTATACCCTTTGTTCTGTACTCTATTTTAGTAGGGGAACCCTCCCTCAAAAAAGGGGAGAGAAGGTCACTACTGGGAGCCGAAGCCCAGCAATGCAAAGCTCAAAACCCTCCATGTGTTCATGGGTGCTCTGGCCTGGACGCTGAAGCCACCCACCAAGATGTCTCCGGACGTGATCTCTGTATCTCCTTGCGTTCCGTGTGAGGCAAACTCCCGCTTTGCAGGCGACCAGTCGGCTCGTGGCCAGCATCGCAGCGGGCTTGGGATCAACAGTCCGGGGGTTTGAAACCCTCAAATGGAATGAGAACCCCAAAGGATGAAAATTTAAGTCAGCCGCAAAGGGTGCTTTTTGTGGGCTGTTCGCGGAAAGCGAGAGGAAGCCAGCCAGGCACAGGGAAAAAGACTTGCCGGCGCCAGGTGGGTGGAAAGACCCCATGTCCACTCCCTTCCCAAGCGCGACCATCCAAATATGCTTTTTCAGGTTTTAGGAACAGCCACGAAAAAAAAGGTCACCTGGAGAAATGAATCCGGCTGAAACAGAAATCCAGAATTTGGGCAATTGGCTTCCTGAAGACAGGTACCTTCATCACGGGTGTTCGGTCGCAAGCCGCAACCCTCTGTGAGGTCGATCTTATTTGAACACATAACAATTTGTCCTTGTGTGTGTGTGTGCCTGTCCGGGGCTGTGATTTCTCAAGGGTACTCAAAGGAACATGTTGCCCCACGACTTTGACACATACCTATCTATCATGAGGGCGGTTTGCTCCCATGCGCAAGAAGGTTTCACTTCGTGGGCAACCTCCCGCAGGCTCTATATGGTACCCCCTCCCAAAACGTAGGCTTTTCATTTGGTAGACCTAGCAAAATGTTGAAAACATACACACTAGTGTTCGAAACCCCAGCGGGCCAAATTACCCTCTGCAATCCGCTTAATCTTTGCTCTGGTTGGTAAACTCCTTAATTAATCCGAAATCCGTGCTGGGTTGAAGCCTTCTGCTGGAGCATCGACAATCCGTGCAACCCAAAATTCCGTAATCTGCAAACCTACATACTCTAGTCCAACCGAGTCGTCCTCAAACTGCTAGCCGTTGGTTTTTTTTTTTGAACAAGCTACATAACACATCTTGGAGAAGACTCCAGGAGTCACTGATTTGAGGATGAGGTATTGAAGAAGCTAGATAATATACATCTTGGGAGTCTTCTCCAGGAGTCAAATTTGATTTCCCAACGGAAACGGGGGGGAAATCAACCTGATACGCATGTCAGAGATCTTGGGTGGGCCTGCTGCCCTGGGGATCTGTCAACTCCAAGAGCTGCCAGTCCAATAAACATTCTGCGAGAAAAGGCCCAGGCCCAGGCACTCCTCCAACATTGGCCGGCAACTTGGTGGACACTTAGGCTCCGCAACTTTCAACTTGTCCGGGGGCGGGCCCCTCTTTGAGGGCCTTTGACCCCAAAGCCCAAAGCCGCTGATGGCTTGAGGTTTGCTGACAATGCAACCGGTTGCCGAACATGGGATATTGAATGATGGCTTTGTGCGAAGGTTAGGGGGGCAACCTGGGCTTGTGCAATGAACACTCAACAGCCAGGTGCCCAGCGTGTCACAATATGTCAACCACAAACTAACACCCCTAAGGCGGCGGCTTTCCTTTTGGCTTCCCTCTAAACCAGCCCCTAAAAGGGTACCCCAAAAATCAAACACCCACACACACACACACTCTCACACACACACACTGACACACACACACGCAGAAATACACATTGAGAAGCCGACCCACTCCGCTGGATACCACCAAAACAAAACTTTAAATCAAGCGCGAGCCGCGTCGCGAAAGCCAGGCCTGTGATCATCCGCATGGTGGTGGTCTTCCCTGCGCCGTTGACACCCAGCAGCCTCAGTGCGCGCGCCAAATGGCTGTGGTTGTCAACACCAATAAGATCCCATTTTGGTTGGTGGGTGAATTCACCACCCAGTTTAGTCTATTTTAGTGGGGATTGGGATGTTCACTGGGGGCTAACCGGGGTTTTCACCCATAGCCAAATGAACATTCCGGGGACTTCGGGGAGATCAAAAGCCACATGGTCTGAGGTTGCCGGGATTGCATCTAAAGCACCAAACAAAAACTATGGGCCATGGCTCTGCTTGCCCAGCTCAATTCAGTGGACCCCAGTGGACCCACTCCGGTCGACCACCAAATTTTGAGGCCCCAGGATATGAAGCGCTGGAAGCCGAGGGCATGTCACATGCAGAGGATTTGGCCCTTTTTCTGGGAGACCAAAGTGGCAAAAATGGCTTTCTGACTTGAGAGGTGCCCTTGGTATCAGATTGCTCTGGGAGCTCAAGGCCTGTGTTGTTGCACACATGTTTACCCCCAAAACAAAACATGGAGCGCAAAAAGGTGGTCCTGGACTAGAGAAGGATATTTCTCTCGACTGAACGGTTGTCCTGAGGAACTCGGGCAGTAACACGTGCCATCGCCAAAGACCGACTGTGAAGCATGTTGGCTACATATAGTTTGCCTCAAACATGGGTTGCTGAATGTGTTCAAACGGAAATTTAAGGGAAAAACCGCAGCTACGGGCCAAATCCCACTTTAGGAACCATGGCACTGAAGTGTCAATCTGCATCTGCGCCCTGTGCTGTGTGGCCGCGGCCGTAAGAAGGTACAAAAAACTGCGAGGCGCTCAACGGAGGCTAAGAATCATTTGTGACCCATGTGTGACTTTTGCTGAGATGCCAATGTCGGATCTTCGCTGGGGCCCTGACCCGAAGCATTCCCCGGGCGGCACACCTAGGCATGGCCGCAACAAAGTTGCTGTTGCTGCTGCTGCTGCTGCTGCTGCTGTTGCTGTTGCTGTTGCTGTTGCTGCTGCTGCTGCTGCTGTTGTTGTTGTTGTTGTTGCTGTTGTTGTTGTTGTTGTTGTTGTTGTTGTTGTTGTTGTTGTTGTTGTTGTTGTTGCTGTTGTTGCTGTTGTTGCTGTTGTTGCCGTTGTTGCCGTTGTTGCCGTTGTTGCCGTTGTTGACGTTGTTGCCGTTGTTGCCGTTGTTGCCGTTGTTGCCGTTGTTGCCGTTGTTGCCGTTGTTGCCGTTGTTGCCGTTGTTGCCGTTGTTGCCGTTGTTGCCGTTGTTGCCGTTGTTGCCGTTGTTGCCGTTGCTGCCGTTGCTATTGCTGTTGCAGTTGCAGTTGCAGTTGCAGTTGCAGTTGCTGTTGCTGTTGCTGTTGCTGTTGTTGTTGTTGTTGTTGTTGTTGTTGTTGTTGTTGTTGTTGTTGTTGTTGTTGTTGTTGTTGCTGTTGTTGCTGTTGTTGCTGTTGTTGCTGTTGTTGCTGTTGTTGCTGTTGTTGCTGTTGTTGCCGTTGTTGCCGTTGTTGCCGTTGTTGCCGTTGTTGCCGTTGTTGCCGTTGTTGCCGTTGTTGCCGTTGTTGCCGTTGTTGCCGTTGTTACCGTTGTTGCCGTTGTTGCTGTTGCTGTTGCTGTTGCTGTTGCTGTTGCTGTTGCTGTTGCTGTTGCTGTTGCTGTTGCTGTTGCTGTTGCTGCTGTTGTTGTTGTTGTTGTTGTTGTTGTTGTTGTTGTTGTTGTTGTTGTTGTTGTTGTTGTTGTTGTTGTTGTTCTTGTTCTTGTTGTTCTTGTCGTCGTTGTGGTTGTGGTTGTGGTTGTCGTCGTCGTTGGTGTTGGCGTTGTCGTTGTCGTTGTCATTGTTGTGGTTGCTGCTGATGTTGTTTTGTTGTAGTTGTTGCGGTTGCGCTTGTTGATGTTGTGGTTGTTGCGGATTGTTTGTTTGTTGGTTTGTTTAGATTTGCTTGTGTGTCTGTTTTGCTTTGTTTTTTTGTTGGTTTGCGGGTTCCGGCCCTGCGAATTCAGGTGAGGGCTTGGAGGTATGCGTTTTAGGCCCGCGGCATTGCGAAGCAGCGTGTGCAACAAACATGGTGGTGTGTAAGTTTGACTTTTCTGACACTGACAGGCCAACCTCGTTCGCCACTTGAAAGCGCACCTGAATTACGATTGGGCGCCTGCAACTTTTGACTTTGCTTTTGAACATCCAAAATCCAAAAGAGGTCCCCACTTGAAGGGCACCGCATGAAAGAGAAGCGACCCTATACCTTCAAAATCCGACGTGGCTGCCATCCAAGCTTCTTTGTTATATAGAGGCAGAAACGAAACCAACAACTTGTGGGCGCTACCAAATAAAAGGCCACCCAAAGTCCCTCCCAAATGCAAACATGGAACACAAAATGGGGCCCTGAGAAGATGGTCTTGGGGACCCTTTCAGGCTGCATGCTTGCTTTCGGGCGGGTATGCTCAGACCCAAAAGCGATCATGACAAAGAAGAACAAGCAGGCACGCTTGCGTTGGTTCACTTGTAAGGGTCCCGTCCTTACGGGAAAATAACATGTTTTGGGTGTTCGGGGTCAATACACTTCTGCCTCTCTGCTAGACCCAAAGTCATGAAGGGGATTCCCTTGGCCACAGAAAATGCTCCAAAACGATATGAGCAACTTGCGAAACCTCTTGTTTAGGGGAAGGACACTTTGGCAGCTCCGGCTCGGAGGTCGCAATTCTTCAGTACAAATGTCGTACAGGAAGTACGTTGGCGAAGGATCATTTTCCTTACGAAAGGGCAGTCCCGTGCACAACGCCGTGTTGACTCGAGTTCTTTTTTGTAACCCCATCGTTTCTGCAGACTGTTGGCAGCTTCTACTGACATGTTGGTATGTCATGTCCTCCCTTTACATATTGGTCCAGAGGTTTTGCTGGGTGCTCATAGGGGTGTCTTGCATGAACCCCCGAAATGCTGCTTGTCCTTTTGGCTTTGTATTGAAACCAAGCGAAAGTGGGTACCCTGAAAACAAAAACCCCGTGCCTTCCACCACGACGGCCGGAGAGCGACACTTTTCTATTCGGCCTACGCCGTTATGGCTCGGGTCGAGTCGGCGGAATGTCTCTAAGATCCTTCTCCCGTACCCCATTGGGTGGTTCCAAGAGAACGCCATAGGCTGGTGTCCCTCAGATTTGCTTCCCTGGATGGTCCCATCAGCCCTTGACCCATTTCCGGGAAGTACAGAAGTGCGACCCTAGAACGCAAAAAGCCTGCACAGGCAACTGGTCTGCGCAGTGTCTCAAGATGGGCTGTGCAAGTTGTCATGTGAAAATTCCAACCACCACGTGTAACGCTTTCACGGCATCAGACCAGTTGACCAATGGTAGCCTTCCCCCACCAAGTCTGCCGACACCGGCATTGAAGGAAAGCTCCCTCGACGGCGCGAGACTGTCGGGCTCCACCCTTGGCACGTGCTTTCGGGACAAGGCCCATGGCCCGAAGGGCCTTCAACATGGCCCACATGGCTCCAACCCAATCATTCTCGAATCGGCTTCGCCCATGTGAATGTAGTTACCAGAAAGGGAAGCAACGCCCCCTTCGAGTGAGAGCCCTATGTCCCTCCCAAATGGGCTGTAGACTGGATATGTTAACGGCAATCCACGTGGCTTGTTTCCAACACCACAAGCTTTGTCACATGCCCCACCAGACGATTCGATGCCATGCGAAACTTCTTCGCAGTTGTGGCTTCTGAAGCAACTTGGTTTGTCCTTCATCCAAATGGGCGCCGACTAACTTTGGGACATCCAACCCCTTTGTCCACCCTTTTGGCCCACCTCTCATCCCCGAAAAGTGCCCCAAACTTTGACACCAGGTCCTGAAAAAGATGACACGTCCCTGGATGCTAACCTTTTGGACAGGCGGCCACTCCTGCCAGGCCCAACCGCCGAGCGCGGCGGATCCGGGAAAGGTCTCGTTTGCTTTACCGAGTTGCTACCCTTTTGCCGGGAATTGAAACAGGGCAAACCAGCGGGAAAAAACAGTTTTTGTTTTTCTTTGTTTTTCTTTGGGGGGGTGGGGGGGTGTGTCCCTAAAAAGACACACCCAATTTTCGGGCAGCGACCGGATCCGTTCAAATAATCAGTTGTGGGGCGTGTTTTGCGTAATGTGAAACACTTATCATGGAAATTGTGTAGAGCAAACAAGGGTTGCGCTCTTCGAATGAGAAGCCATCAGAATCACGCTTGACAGTACGGGGTAACTCGGGCAAGCATTTCATCATTCTATTCGGACGTTTCATGGCGTAACCCAAGCCACATGTGGGGCTGTGCCGAAATAGTGGATCTCCTGTTGTTGCTCTTTTATCCAAAGCCCCACAAGGCAATAAAACAACAAATCGTACCCCCCACGTCTCAAGCGCTCACGTCGATGCTAAGTGCAAGCAATTGTACGCTGCACGCTGGGCACCGCAAATGTCGAGTTGGAACTCAAATTGTCGATGGCAAGTACGCACTGTGCAGGTAACACCTTCCAAAAGACATAGTCGGAGTCGTGTGCTTCTTATCGGTTCTGAATGAATTGTGCAATCTTGCGGGCCGACGTTTCGCCAAGAGCTATCACTCACACGTCTGAAGGAACGGATCCCCAGAAAAACCTTCCCAAGGGTCGCATTGGGCATTTCAAGGTAGACAGTAAGGTGGCTCTAGAAGCTGCTTAAAACTGGTCAGTGAATGGAAGTGAACTCTGTGCCGTTCCGAGACAATGAGTTTTATTTTCCCCAAATGCCAAGAATCACAGATTCCGGAAAGTTCTTGGTGGCTCAGCTGCGTTTGCTGATCCACTGTATTGCTGCATCAGGTGGCTTCGCATCTAGGCTTGACAAGCTCAAGCAATGTCCCTTTTCACTTGGGCGTGTGCAACCATAGGTTTGGAGGGGAAATAGCCCAATCTCACGGGCTGACCCAGCCCCGCCCATAGAACTTGCCCTCTGACACCACACAAGTGACAGCTCGATGAAAGCGAGGCGGGCCAGGTCCAGTAGAGAGGTTAGAATAAGGGTACCCCTTTTTTTCGGTAGTCTATTTTAGTAGGGGAACCCTCCGCCCAAAGAAGGGAGAAAAGGGCACTACTGGGGGACCTAGTAGGCCTCTAAAATGGCCCAACGTCTTGCTTTTGCTTTCTCTGTGAAGCCATCCAAAAGAGGGGTCGGCCCTTTTGCCCTCCCTACGGGGCGGCGTGACCTCCTCATTTGGGCTCCTTGGCAAGCAAGCTCTGCGCACATAGGGGGCAATATATGTTTGTCTGTTTGCGGGAAACCAAACCGGCAGAACGTTTACCATGTTTGGGTCCACCGAAATCGCCGTGCCACACCAAAGGGTGCGGCAGCGGTGAAAGGCTTGTAAGGCTCTTGGACACATTGTAACTGATACATCTTACTGTCTTCTCAGTAGAGAACAAGGGAATGACTCCTATAAAAAACTATCCCCTATGGTTTCCTTTGAGGAAATCTCTAGTTTCATGCCCCAAACGGGTCATGTTCTCACCTTTGACCCTTTCAGCTTGGTTGACATCCCCAAGTTCTCTTGCACTGGCGCGGAACGCGGAACGACCCTCGGGGTCCATCGCGTTTGCCAAAGGGACCAGCCATCAACTGGAAACCGAGGCGGCGGGCTTATCCTTCCAAGTCGCTGAGAGTCGTGGCAGCTAGGTCACATGGCAGGTCACATCACTCATTGCACAAAGTTGACCAACCTGCGGGAGTATATCCCGCCAAGTTTCCAAGAACGAGTACATGAGAGAGCCAAGGCAGAGTCCCATTCCTTTCTGTCCGCAAGTCATGGATGGCAAACATCACCCCGGATGTGCAATGCCACAAGTCAAAAGCCGACCCCAGCCCGCCTAAGAAACCAAACACACCAACAGATGCCCAACGAATGCGCGGTGCCGGACTTCATGCAAGGATGAGTCCTTTGGATTTTTCGACCTTAGCGTTTGTGAGATCTTCCAACAGGGCACTTTTTTGGGAGATCGTAGGCCACATTATTTGTGAGTCCAAAACCAACAGGATCCCATTTTGGGGCTACCCATTTTAGTTCTATTCTGGTGGGGATTGGGATGTTCACCGGGGGTTATGGGCTTTTGACCTATGCCCACATTTGTTTGGACAATGCAAAAACATGTCCAACGGAGATCACAGGAAGCACCTCTTCCTCACAGCACCTCGCCTAAAGGAGAGGCTGCCTGCGGCTTGGCTGCGTGACCTGCCCTTTTGTGGCAGGGCATCGATTTATGCCAAGAGCCAAAAACTTACGAACATCGCGCAAACGCCGTGGTATCTCACGCTGGAGTCGGCCATAATAAATCGAGCAAGCAACAAAGGCAAATCGAAGCATGTGTCAACTCGCTTCCGGAAAGCGTTGGCACAACTTTGTACACTGACCTTTGCAAAAGGAAACATGTCTATTTGGAGATGAGCCTGGCTGGCTAGCGAGAGCAAACAAGGATGACAAGGATGCCCCGCCGTACAACAACATGCACAGCCAAAAGCTTATGCACAATCACACGATGACTTATCTACTAGCGGCTTCAAGCTCATTTGGCCACAAAGAGCAGTGAGTCATTCGGACCCAAACACAGAAGCGGGAACTGGGACAGAGCCGGTGAAAAATGGCATCCGGCGTCTCTCCAAATTTCAGACTTCTGAAGTTGTGTCTCGGGGTGATTTGCGGATTTTCACGCTGAACCTTCAGTTGAAAACATGAGAACCTGCCAGGGCAGTTGCGTGGAGATCTTCATAAGGTGTGTAAGACACGCACCTTGCAATCATGTTGGTACCAAAAGTCAGTCTCGGGTCGCGAGCGTGGGTTGCGGTCAGTTCGGACAAGCTTCACATCGCAACGGCCCAGAGATTGGGCCGACGCATTCGGGATCCATTTGGAAGATACCGGGATTCATTCCAAAGCCATGGCCAACTCGAAGCTCTGACTTTTGGGAATGGCACCGGAAAGCTGGGAGAAGAAAAGGCTTTAAACTTGAGAGAAACACGCAAAAGGACTTGTCCATGGCGTGTTTCTCATAGGCTTCTTACTATCCAGAGTGATCCCTTTGACCTCCAGTGACCCAGGTCCCTGTTTGGGCAATGGCTGCGGGCCGCACGTCCGAGCTGGGAAAACTTTCACCATACTGGCCCCACCATTCCACCCTCTTGGTGGAAGGTTGAAAGGAAACAACCCCAGTTTCTGACTTTGTTAAACCCTTTCGCCGACTCCAAACATGCTGCCTCGGATCTACGCAGCATGGTGAAACCGGAGTGAGAAAGAGTCGAAAATTGATTCCTCTCCCAGGCACCTGCTCACAGGCTTCCAGATAGTCTGAAGAATAGCGAGCTGCGTTTGACACATGCTCCCAAAGGACCAATTTCCTTTGAGGGGCCCTGTATTTCTTAAAAACAACAAAAACATATGCAGTTGTAAGGGGCTGCCATTTTTTGAGGCATGGCACATGTAAAATTGGACAGCATAAAACTTCTCCTGAATGCCCCAACCCGAGGTGATCTCTTGAGGCATCCATGTCAAAATATGTAGGCTTGCTTCCATTTCCGTTTTCGGCCCCCGGAAACAATAAGCACATGTCCAGTAGTGATAGATTCCCGTTTAAACCCAGCAGAGGAAAAATATGAATATTCTTAAGCAATGAAGCTTGAACTCTGCAGAAAGTCCGTCGACTGGCCCAATGAAGCCAACCCTCTTAGGAACAAAGGCTTGACACCACGTGTTGAGGCGAGATAATGGCTAAGTGCGAGACAATGTTGGATGATGGCTAAGTGGTCCGGAGAAAAAGAAGAGCACCCTTCGGTAGTTGACTTTAAAGGGAAAACCCTTCGCACGACAACTGGAACTGGAAGTTTAGGTTGCGAAGAAGATACCAATTGCCTACTCCTCGTGCTCAAGGTTGCGTCCGGATGTTCAAAGAAACCAGAGGTGTGAGAAAATGACTGCTCTACAAAGAATCGTTCCAGGAGCATTGCTGCCAGGGGAACTCCACCTTGAAAACGCACTGGGGAGATATTCCATCCCCGCAGAAAACCATCCCCCATGTTTCTTTTTTTTCCCTAATCCGCAGACCCTGTCGACTCCAAAACATCCAAAACGTGGCTTGTTCACAAAGCGGAGGTTAAGTCATTCGGAAACCTGTCTTCACTGAACATTCTGCTATTCACAACTCCCATCCTCGGCCTGGGCGAAGTCTCCAATCCTTTTCTCCGCGGTCTTCGCCCCCGAAAAAGTTTTGGCATCGGCGCAAAAGGAAAAAAAAACGCCTCGAGACCGGGGCCGAAAGTCCTTGGCTTTTTTTCTTCCGGTTTTTGGGGGGCGAATCCGTTTTTTGGTTTCCAAAGCGAAACTCATCGAGTCACTTCTTGGAAAGGCTTCAAACGGCGTTGGATCGAGTTGCATTCCTGCGACAGTTGAATCCAACTGCCTTTTGGTCTCGAGCGAAGAAGCTAAACCTTGACCGAAGCGAAAATGTCCAATGAAGGCTTGGCTGAAGGATAAGGGCAGTTATCCCTTCACTTGAATTGGAGAACCCACCCTGGCACCAATCTACATGCGACCGATCAAGCCCATGCTTCGAACATCTGTGCCACGAGAACTTAGAAGGAACCAGCCCAAAACCGGAGAGCTGATGAATCCCAACAAGAACTGAGGCAGGAACTTTCCTAAAAAAACATCCTCAAGTTTTTTCTGCGTGAGTGTCATGTGATTCCAACGTCTTCAGCGCTCTTGCTGCCCAAAGCCATGACGCAAAGGGACCCATGCATAGACGGCTTGGGGAAACAACGCGCAAATGGTTGATTCTTTTCGGCGCAGCAAATGCAATACTCCTTTCACTCCAGAAACACGCTCCGATAGCGGGGCACACCATGGTCAGGGTTCACATAGGAAACCATGAAGGTGCCACAATTCTTACTCTTTGAATCGTGAGCAGGAAATGCAAAAGCCCTTTTCACATCCCCTTCTTTGTCAGCAAGGTTCCAGATTTGCAACCCATCCCTCCAGTGACTGCTTCCGGACTGTTGCCAGCATTGCGGCATCGAAACCGACCCTCAAAGGAGTCCGACCCCAAAAATCCCCAAATTAGATCATGTACATCGAACAGGAATGTACGGAGTGGATGGGGGGGGAGCCAACAAGGCTTATTTCATCGGAGCCTTAAACAAAAACAACTGTTGATTTGGCGTCTTCTTTATTAGACTTGGATGAACGATTGCAACTCAGCAACTTGAAGTATGGGGCTGTTCAAGGAACCTTCATGCCCCGTGTTGGCCGCGCTTCTTTGTTTTTGCTTTGACCAAGTCCGCAAGGCCAGGCGATCTGGGGCGAGCTGGTTTGACGTCAGAAATCGAGCTGGTCAGGGCCTCATTTTTCCCGTGACTGGCCTCATTTCATCATGATCAAAGTCACCTAAGGGATGGGTTGAAGGGAAACAACCCCATTCTCTGACTTTGATAACCCATGATAACCCCTAGAAACGTTCAGAATGATGACCCCCCCGTGAATCAGTGAAGCCCAGACGAAGCAAACCACCATTCCCACTGAAATCCCCAACCCCCCCCCCCGCCTACTCTTCCTCTCCATCCTGGCAAAGGGCGATGCAAGAAAAGCAACGGGGCACGCCCCCCCCCCGGTTGTCTATTCCAAAAACCCTACGGCCCTTGGGTTTCAAAAGGAAACCACAAGAAACCCGCCATTTGAAGCGGGCCCAGTAGAAAAAACGCATCTTCAGGGCTAGCGGTTTGTTGTGTTAAGACCCCAAAGTGAGGCATCATCTTTTCCCACGGGGTCAAAGGCACCACAAAATTAATCGACCATAGCCTTTCACAGGCTCCTCGGGGTTTGCAAAACAAACTCTTGAAACGCTGGATCCTCGTCAAGTGTAGTGCGCGGTGTAGTGCCTGAGACTTTGTCATTGCATTAAAGGATTCCATGGACGCAGGTAAAGAGATAGCATGTTGTTCTATCTGGAATCTCATGCAAATGAGTATGACTTCGTATGCCAGGTTTACTAACAGGAATTGGGAATGGACGAAGAAATGACCGCTGCCCTCGCTCATTTGCAATCAGAAACGCGATGATACACCACTTGCGCGTGTGCTCATCCCTCAAAGCAAACCCGTCAAAGTCTGCTTCAACAGGTCAGGCTGGCTCATTGTGGGTGTTAGATAGAGAGTCTAGACAAAAACACATATCAGTCCCCTTTTGGTTTCCTTCTGGCGTTGGACGAAACTCTATGAATACTTGGGCAATTGCTGCCCACTTGCGAAGTGGATTTTGTCCATCCACAGCTATTGATCGCACCTGCATGACTTTCCCAAACAACCACTTCCCATGAAGAAACTGTCGGATGGAAAATGGCTGTCTTGGGAACAACCATTTGTCACAAAGTTTAACTTTTTGGTGGCTTAGCGGAAAACCCCTTGATTTCCCAAAAAGTTAAAGTCTAAAGATCCAACCCAATAGCAGTCAAGTTGTAGATAGTTGTTTTAGATGCCAGGACTGAAAGAAAGCCGAAATGCACCGAATGTTTCGGGACCGGAACCAATGCTTCAGACCTTTCCACCAAGCTAAGGCTTTGTTTGTGCCCCAAGAGTAGTTTTGCTAGTTAGGGGGAACAACGTTGTCTCAAAGTTTAAAGCTACAGTCAATTCAAAGAGCAGCCAAGACACCTTCTGTTTGTTGGCGTGTCTTCAATTAACAAGGTCTAGCAAACACTAAACATAAGGTTGGGGTGTTTTTTTTTGACTAGCCCTGGTTTTTGGCTAACCCTGGTTCCAGGCACTGGCACTATGGGCAAAGTTTTACTCTGCGTCTTTGGCTCTTCCCTTTGCGACAAACAATTAAAAAAAACAGAGCAGGGGGGTTGGGGGGGGGCGGCAGCCCCCCCCATAATGGTTGCAGTAGTGATGATTTGAATAGGGGTGCAATTAAATCCCTGCAAAAGTCTAAAAAGTAGCGGGGAGGTTGGGGGGGGGCGGCAGCCCCCCCCATGATGTTCGAAGAATTGATGATTCAACTTGGGGTGCAATTAATTAATTCTCTGTAGAAAATCTAAAGCGTAGCGGGGGGGTTGGGGGGGCGGCAGCCCCCCCCATGATGTTGGAAGAAGTGATGATTAGACATACATGGACTACATAGATTACCTAAAATGTCGTATTTTGCAGCATTTTCTCGCGAAATTGGACGCTCGAAAAAGTGATGATTCAAACAGGGGTGCAATTCAATCTCTGCCGGGCCAGTAAAGTGTCGTATTTTACAGCATTTTCTCGCGAAATTGACGCATTTTACACTAGCCCGTCAACATCCCCCGCATGTCCGACCAACATCCCTAGCATCACCAACAAATCGTGTGACGGGGTCAAAGAAATGATGATTCAAGTAGGAGGGCATGTCAATCCCTGTAAAAAAATAAAAAAGCGGGGGGGTTGGGGGGGGCGGCAGCCCCCCCCACGATGTTGTTTGCAGAAGTGATGATTTGAATAGGGGTGCAATTAAATCTCTGCAAAAAGTCTAAAAAGTAGCGGGGGGGTTGGGGGGGGCGGCATGATTCAACTAGGGGTGCCCCCCCCATGATGTTCGAAGAATTGATGATTCAACTAGGGGTGCAACTAATTAAATCTCTGCAGAAAATCTAAAACGTAGCGGGGGGGTTGGGGGGGGCGGCAGCCCCCCCCATGATGTCGGAAAAACGCCACCTGCCGAAGAGGAACTGGGAATGCAGAGGATGCGAAAAGCCAAAAAGCCACCAAAAGCTGCATAAACCAGCAAAAAGCCGAAAAGCCTAGAAGCCCAGAAGCCGAGAAGCCAAGAAGCCGAAAAGCCAAGAAGCCAAGAAGCCAATAAGCCAAGAAGCCAAGAAGCCAAGAAGCCAAGAAGCCCAGAAGCCCAGAAGCCCAGAAGCCCAGAAGCCGAGAAGCCAAGAAGCCAAGAAGAAGCCAAGAAGCCGAGAAGCCAAGAAGCCGAGAAGCCAAGAAGCCAAGAAGCCAAGAAGCCAGGAAGCCAGGAAGCCAAGAAGCCAAGAAGCCAAGAAGCCAAGAAGCCAAGAAGCCAAAAGCGCAAAAAAACAAAAAAAACAACGAAAAAAAAAAAAAAAACTAAAATAAATACCCCCCCTCCTTTTCTGACCCCCAGGCCCCCTCTGCCCTGGAACCAACCCCCAGCCAACGAACCACCCAACCACCCAACCAACCAACCAACCAACCAACCAACCAACCACCAAACCCGCTCACACAGCCAACCAGCCGACCAGCCGACCAGCCGACCAGCCCAGCCAACCAACCAACCAACCAACCAACCAGCCAGCCAGCCAACCAACCAACCCAACCAACCCAACCAACCCACCAACCAACCAACCAACCAACCAACCAACCAACCAACCAACCCAACCAACCAACCCAACCAACCCAACCAACCAACCAACCAACCAACCAACCAACCAACCAAACCCGCTCACCCAGCCAACCAGCCGACCAGCCCCGCTCACCCAGCCAACAAGCCGACCAGCCGACCAGCCGACCAGCCCAGCCAACCAACCAACCAACCAGCCAGCCAGCCAGCCAACCAACCAACCAACCCACCCAACCAACCCAACCAACCCACCAACCAACCAACCAACCAACCCACCCAACCAACCCAACTAACCAACCAACCAACCAACCAGGGTTGGGGCCAACCAGGGTTGGGGCCAACCAGGGCTAAGCAAAAAAAACACACGACCCTAAACATAACCCTTGACCAAAAATAGACTTGCTATAGATCCAATTTGGGTTGGTCTACGGCACGATCGTGGAGGTTTCCAAAAGGCAACAGTTCGCAGATATTGGCCCTGGGCAAAACAATGAATTTCGTTTCGCCGGGAAAATAGGGCAGTCCCCTGCTATTGCTGGGAAACTTGCGGCCCTTCCCCCCATGTCCTCCCAGATCAATCATTTCGTGAGTTCCAACAGGGTCACTGGATTGCCCCTTGAAAAGTTGATCCATTTACTGGTTCGCGCGAAACTTCTGCTTTTGGAGGTTCTCAAAGGGGAACCACTAGATCATTGTAGGGCTTGACTTCGGAACCCAACACATGTAGCACCTGCGCAACTGAAGCTCATTTGCCTTCAGCAGAACTCAAAAGCATGCGGCCACACTGGGGTCTGTCTGAATATATGGGTTGCTGCCTCAAAACAAGCCAACAAAATCCATGCGTCCCTCTGGGCTTCCCCGGAAGCGCAGCCCACCCACTAGAACACCCACCTTCAGCGTTGCGCGCATCTGAAGGCGGGTGTTCTTGGAGGGCCGAATCCGCTTATTCTTCTGTCCTGGCGAGTCCCAAAGTGGTGGATCAGTCTGTTTTCTTTGGCCACCTGGGTTCAACCTTTTATTGGCTCGAATTTGTTAATGGCCATGGGTCAAACAAAGCCCCGTACCCCCAGTAAACATCCCAATCTCCACTAAAATAGACTAAAATGGTGGCGCACCTATCCCAAAATGGTTTTGCCCCACAGCCAAACAACGCGGTGACAGTCTGATTCTTCAAATCCAATTGTTCAAAGGGCGCATGTTGTCGGCACTCAGGCACTGCAGCTCCCTTGATCGAACTATCAGAACTAGGTCAATGCGACCAAATGGTCAGACTATGGATTTTGGGGGTTGTCAATATTCTGGTCCCTTTTGGTGCTCCCTCTTAAAGGCGGCACTGACAACAAAATCCAACAAAAGGGCCACAGGTTTGACATCCCGTTTGCCACAAAAAATAGCAGGTGAGCCGTGAACGGTTACGGCAAGAAATATTGCCCTGAAACTGACTCGAACCTCAAAACGGCCTCTGCGTGTGGAGGAATATCCTTCCTTTTTTGGAGTCCACTTCGGAGTACTTGTGAGGCATCTTTGTACTAGGAGCATCCACAAGTCACATAAAGAATTGTGTGCTTTCTGACTGCGCAAAACTCAACCCTGCTTGAGTCACAAAATAAGGTGGCTGGCTTTGGTGAAGTTGAATCCCAATTCACACATGATCAAGCATGGACAGGCCTGCTTGTTCGGTGTGGTCGCGTTGGAATTCGGTTGGTGGCAGGTTAAGACGGCAATAATGTATGACATCTGGGCATTATCTTTCCCCAGTAAACACGTAAACCGTAAATCGGCTTGAGGCTATTGTGGCGAAATCCACTGAACCGGGGAAAAAGAAACCCGGTTAAGAAAGAAACCGAGTCATCCAAGACGCAAGTTGACGAGTCAAGTTGCAACTGGTCACTGACCGTAGGATCGCTTTCATGTGTCAGACATCGTTTTCCACGAAATCCTCTTGCCAAAGCTGTGTTGCCCGGTCTAAGACCCCCTGCAAAAAGTGCATTGCTGCATGCTAGTCAGCAAACAGGGTGCTTCCAGCGAACGTGCAAGGTCGAAGTGCTTGAAGGCTTCTTCCCCGAATCAAGAAAACACAAGCAACCACAATCCATGTGAAGACACGGATCCCTTAGGCTCCGTGGTGATACCCTCACTCCGGCAAACCGTTCCGAAGCCATGCCCTGGCTCCCGAAGAACAACAAGCGAGGCACCACAAATAGGTTCCTGAAAAAGAGGTGTAGAACGAACAAACGACTTGGGAAGGCAATGACCATGCAGAACTACATGCTCAAAACCTAATCCGAGTGAATACTTTGCATTGGTCTTCAGCTTGGGACTGGAGGGAATCCTAGTTTCCGGACGAACAAGCACGATTTCCATTCATGTCTTGGGTGTCGTCAAGGCAATCATCCCGCTGCTCCAGCTTGGGAACGTGTCCAGGGAGGCTTTAAACTATCACCTGCTGTCATCTTAAGAAGAAACAAATACTCTTGGAGCCCTGTTTAAAGGACATCCTGTTGAGCCAGACCCTGGATTATCTTTCAAGGGCAGCCATGCACCTATGTTTGACACGTTCCCCATGGCAAAACCTGAAGCCACACAAACCACACGACGCCCTCGAGAATCCAAGGCCAAGATCGAGAGCTCTTGTGGCCTACGCCCACTGCATGATCGTGAGGGGTGAGGCGGCCCGAGGTGTGTTGGAAGCATAACGAACATCCTTATTGAATGATTTACACAGAGAACCAACAGCAAACTGCCAGGCTGCTTATTTCACGAGTTTAGGAGCTCATTTACCCTCCCACCAACAAACATGGAAGTGCACAGGCCATTTCGTAGAGAAACACGCACAAAAAAGAAAAACACAATCAACATGTTTATGGGCCTTACAATATCCTCAAGTAAACCATGTAGGAGCCCAATCACCTACTCACATGGTGGCAGTTTGTGGGCGCGGCTCCAGGTGGAACGCGTCGACACACGACGGCGAGTCCTGGATGTTTGAAGTGGCAGTAGTCGCAACGAACTCCTTTGCCGCATTTGCCTCGCCAAGGATTGTTTCATCGAAGAATAACTAGGTCCTCCAGTAGAGAGGTTAGAATAAGGGTAGCCTCTTTTCTGCAGTCTATTTTAGTAGGGGAACCCTCCCGCCAGAAAAGGGAAGAGAAGGGCACTAGGGGACCTAGACAAAAAGACCCCCGAAGCCATGGGGGCAAACGTCCCTCTTCATGGACCAACGGGGGCTATGGGAGGATAAGCCATGGGTAAGCCCTTGGCCTTCTTAAGGGGTTAATAAGGGATAGCCCCCCCTTGGGAGTCCATGATCCCTGAGATACCGAAGTGGCATTCCCATCATGACATTCATTGAATGGTTGCCTTTTTGTATTGCTTTCCTATGATCACTCATGACCACTTATGACCACCAATGCCGACTTGTCTGCCTTTGCCGTCATTTCTGGGCTTTTGGTCAAGCGAACACGACAGCTTCCTGAATATGGGCGAGTTCCCGTTGATTTCCGTTTAAGGCAATCACTCAAAAAGGGCAAGCAAGACGGGCCAACTCCTGCCCAAGCAACCTGGTCGCAGGAAGCCAGATCGGAAGTCCTGCTTAGAAGTTGCCCGCAACAGGCGTTTCGCTAAGGAAGGAAGGAAGGAAGAAAGGAAGGAAGGAAGGAAGGAAGGAAGGAAGGAAGGAACGACGAAGGGCAGGGAGGGAGGGATGGAGGGAGGGAGGGAGGGAGGGAGGGAGAGGGAGGGAAGGAGGGCGGGAGGGAGGGAGGGAGGGAGGGAGGGAGGAAGAAAGGAAGGAAGGAAGGAAGGAAGCGCCCCCCCCCAACCACCCCGCTGATTTGTAGAATGTTTACAGTGATTAACGCACCCTTTGCTGAATCATGACTTTTTCGATCATCATCACCCTTTGTTGAATCATCACTTCTTCGAGCATCATGGGGGGGGCTGCCGCCCCCCCCAACCCCCACGCTGATTTTCAGAATGTTTACAGAGATTGCCGCACCCTTTGCTGAATCATCACTTCTTCGATCATCATCACCCTTTGTTGAATCATCACATCTTCGAACATCATGGGGGGGGCCTGCGGCCCCGCAACCCCGCTGCTGATTTGTAGAATGCTTACAGAGCTTAACGCACCCTTTGTTGAAGCATCCCTTCTTCGAACATCATGGGGGGGGGGCTGCCGCCCCCCCCCAATGGGTGAGGGATCAAAAATCTTTTTAGGCATCAAAACAACTTGTTCCTGAAGATCAAAAAACTTTTAGGGGTCAAAAAAACTTCTTCTCTTAGATTTCCCATTAAAATGAAAACTGAGAGGATGCAAAAATACCTTGTTTGGCATTAAACAAATATCTTCATTTCGTGGCATGCGCAGCACTTTCGCAAGGTGAGGTACAGATTTCTTGGCAGGCGCAGCATTTCCGCAAGGTCAGGTACAGATTTCGCGGCTAGCGCAGCACTTTCGCAAGGTACGGCAAAGATTCCGCGGCATTTGTGCGGCAGGCGCAGCACTTTCGCAAGGTACTGCACAGAATTCGCGGCAGGCGCAGCACTTTCGCAAGGTCAGGTACAGATTTCATGGCAGGCGAAGTACTTTCCCAAGGTCAGGTACAAACTTCGTGGCAGGTGCAGCACTTTCGCACCGCGGCAGGCGCAGCACTTTCGCAAGGTGCGATTATTTCGCGGCAGGCGCAGCACTTTCGCAGGGGGGTTGGGGGCGGCGGCCCCCCCCATGATAATCGAAGATGTGATGATTCAGCAAGGGGTGCGTTAATCTCTGTCAACATTCTACAAACCAGCAGGGGAGTTGGGGGGGGCGGCAGCCCCCCCCATGATGTTCGAAGAAGTGATGCTTCAACAAAGGGTGATGATGATCGAAGAATGTTCGAAGAAGCGATGTTTCAACAAAGGGGGATGATGATCGAAGAAGTGATGATTCAACAAAGGGCGCGTTAAGCTCTGCAAACATTCTAAAAATCAGCGGGGGGGTTGGGGGGGGGCAGCCCCCCCATGATGATCGAAGAAGTGATGATTCAACAAAGGGCGCGTTGAGCTCTGTACTGTAAACATTCTGAAAATCAGCAGGGGGGTTGGGGGGGGGGCAGCCCCCCCCCATGATGTTCGAAGAAGTGATGATTCAACGAAGGGTGATGATGATCGAAGAAGTGATGATTCAGCAAAGGGTGCGGTAATCTCTGTAAACATTCTGAAAATCAGAGCGGGGGTTGGGGGGGGTGGCAGCCCCCCCATGATGCTCGAAGAAGTGATGACTCAACAAAGGGTAGAAGTCATGATTCAGCAAAGGGTGCGTTAGTCACTGTAAACATTCTACAAATCAGCGGGGTGGTTGGGGGGGGGCGCTTCCTTCCTTCCTTCCTTCTTTCCTCCCTCCCTCCCTCCCTCCCTCCCGCCCTCCTTCCCTCCCTCTCCCTCCCTCCCTCCCTCCCTCCCTGCCTGCCCTTCTTCCTTCCTTCCTTCCTTTTCCTTCCTTTTCCTTCCTTTTCCTTCCTTTTCCTTCCTTTTCCTTCCTTTTCCTTCCTTTCCTTCCTTTTCCTTCCTTTTCCTTCCTTTTCCTTCCTTTTCCTTCCTTTTCCTTCCTTTTCCTTCCTTTTCCTTCCTTTTCCTTCCTTTTCCTTCCTTTTCCTTCCTTTTCCTTCCTTTTCCTTCCTTTTCCTTCCGTTTCCTTCCTTTTCCTTCCTTTTCCTTCCTTTTCCTTCCTTTTCCTTCCTTTTCCTTCCTTTTCCTTCCTTCCTTCCCTCCTTCCTTCCTTCCTTCCTTCCTTCCTTCCTTCCGTCCTTCCTTCCTTCCCCCCAAAGGAATGAGAAGAAGTTTTTGTTTGATCCCTAATAAGTTGTTTTAAACCCTAAAAAATTGTTTGATGCCTATCCCCGTTTCGATTAGGTTCTGCATTGGACATCGGAAAGTCCCGGCCCCTACCTTCTCTTTTTGCGGGAATTCCACTAAGTCTCCATGAACAAAATCACAGACACTGAGTATAGCACTTGCATCGTTGTTTCCATCAGCAAGCTGTTTTTTCAAGGCCCACCTCTACCGATCGTGTACCTCGCTCTTCCAGGGCAGAGCCGAAAGCTCACTTCGCAAACAATGTGCCCGGCCATCAGGGTCTCCTTGTCGCCTATGGCTACGTCATGCCCCTGAATGCTTGACTAGAACACGTAGAGCGTACAAACAAACTTTGCCAACGCAGAGTAACACCAAGCGAGTTCAACATCGGCCGTGGAAACTGTTTAGCGCTCGCTTCAAGCTACTCTTCGGACTCCAGGAAAGCGTACCAGTTGGGAGGTGTGAAACCCTTTGGTTGACACGATGATTCAATCTGCTCTGGGCAGCTAATGCTGACCCAAGCGAAGTCCAACCAAGTGTCATATGGAGCAGCTTGCGTGATGGAATCTCATCACTCTTCTGCACGTACCCCATGTCATGAGATGGCAAAGGCCCGCTTCAATTGTCCGTTTTTGTGGGGAAAGAAGCAGTCATGATCGTCTCATCCCATGCCTTTGTGGCTAGAACAACGACCTGGGAGACTATCTCAGCCATATCGCCATATGCGGCTGGCTCAATCACATGGTTTTCTTTTGACTTCCCTGTGAAACCTGCCTTGACACATCCGAATCTTCAGCTGCTGGAAACACCTGTGAGTTATCCCTCTTGGATTGCCATTTGCAACACCCGTGGATTGCCATTTGCAACCAAGCGGAATGCATTGAAAACAAACAGCTCTCAAACCTTATCAAGCAGTTCATTGAATCAAGTCCGAGTGTTGTTTTCGGGGCTCTGGGAAAAGACATACAAGACTACACCTTGGTTTCTTGAGTCTGAAGAGTTCTGGGTCGTTTAGAACCCATTTGCCCGTTCTCCCAGCAAACCCTTGGCGCTTGATGGCGCCTTTGAACCAGAACAAGCAGGGCGAGCAGGTGTCCGGGTGCTGCAGGCCTGGGCGAGCAGTTTTTGGCGGAGTCTGGTGGTTGTAGACTTTACTGGGCTGCCCGTTTTCGGATCCGCTAAAAGTGACTAACTTGTCGTGGGTTAAATTCGGACACTTTAAACTTGTTGAGGCTAAACATCTAGGGGATTGGTGACAAAAACTAGTAGATTTAAATGGAAACCACCAAACACTAAAAAGCAAAAAGGCTAAGGGGATGGCTGGGAGCCACCAAGTTTACCCCATGGGTAACTTTCCCCATGGGAATGTCAAATCCGTTAAGGGGTTTTCCAACCAACGATCATCCTATGTATCCTTCCAATGAACATGGAACCCTTCGACGTCCGGGGAAGACTTTAGCCTCCCAATTCAGTGCTGTCCGTTTTCAGATCCCGCTCTAAGAGTGACTAACCTTTGGATTAAATTCGGAAATCCCCGCTCCAAACACTGAACAGCTAGAAAGCTAAGCCGCCAAGGGTTACCATGGAACTGTTCGACCTTTGGGGGTCCCTGGTGATCATTCTCCTTCGTCTCCAGCTTCGAGGGTCGTTTTGCTTCTGCCACTTACAGTCGAGCCTGCCATCCCCCGAGCTACAGCCCCCTATTCTCCATCCCGACTCGGTGCCCGATCTGGCATCGACCCAAAAACAAGTATACAAACCAAAACAAAGCCGTAGTTGGCAGGAGGTGAAGCCCAACTTTCTGAAGACATCCAGGGCGAACTGGTCAACATTTAGGACATCCGCGGTCATGTTTGCAAGAATAAATGTCCGTATGGGCACGGGTAGGCCTTTCAACAAACTAGTCCTCTGAAGCAAAGAACAGCAGGAGGCACTGTGGATTCCAGACAAACATTGCAAGCACATCCCTGCCACATAGAGTACTCTTTGCTTGCATTGTTGGACCGTCGTCTCTGCGTTTCTTTTTTTTTTGTGAGCACTCCTCTTTTGGTAGGTCAAACAAAAACAAAAGGCAAACTATCCATTCAACTGTTTAAGGACCCCGTTGTAGGGAACACCCTGTTGCTGAGTGGCCGCAAAGGCCAAACTACTGCTTCATCCTCTGCAGAGGAACTCATGGTTCCGACATTGAAAACAAGAAAAACAATAAGTTCAACCCTTTGAAGGCACGAATGCTTCGCTGGTTGAGATAAATGTTGCCTTCTCGCCCAACAAACGCCAGGCGACTCGAGATGTCTGCATCCGAGAGGCTGCCAATGGAACTCCTCTCACCTAACGGCACCGGAAAAGGGGGAATCAAAAACCCGCTGGAAGCCTTGGGCCATCTTCGGCGTCGTTGTCTTTTTTGCTTTAACCCACAAAATGGTTTGTTTTCCTGGTGGTTTCCCTCTACCAAGAAGGGTCATGTTGACCCCGTGCTAATTTGGGGGAGTTCCCCTCAGATGAGTGATGGATCCCCGCTCTCTCCTTATATGGCCTATAGTCATGGTTCCCTTAGCAATCACTAGACTGGTTCAGGATCCTTACCAGGTAGATCACCATCCCTGTTCGCAAGTAGAGAGGTAAAGCATTGACCATGGCATAGGTGGCCTTTTGAAAAGAAAGATGGCCCTGGTAACTGGGGTTAATAAACCCATCTAAACCAGTGGAACCCATCTATTTTTTCATCAAACTAACCGATCAAAAACATCTATGGGCACAAATATGTCTCAAACTACAACTTAGTCCCACACGGAAAAGGGACCTCGGAGAGCTCCTTGAACCCCAGCTCCTCTTGTGAGAGTCTGTGCCGAGCCTAAGAGACGCCAGAGTCACGAGACCTACACATCAGGCAGCGCACGAAATCCAAATCGACTTTTGGTCTTAGCAAGATGGTTGCAAAGCTTTTTTGGCAATCAATTTTACCCTCCTAGATGGTTGGTGGACGCTAATCCCAACCTAAAAACATATATCCAAAGGGTCCCCAATATGTCCACCGGAACCCAATTCAACCAGTGAGGTCCCCTAAATTCTTTGGTGTCCCCATCAGATCATCCCAGGGATCTACCTTGAAAGACACTCCCATCTTTCTGTCATTCGAGCTTCTGGATTGGGGCAATCTATTCGAAATGGGGGAACTGCTGACGCAAACACGCACCGATTCAGAGCCCAACAGTGTTTCAATTGTCTGAGCGCGACCCCAGACAACTTCGACTTTTGGCTGTCATATATACTCTGACTCCACGTCAATTCATTCCCATGTGTTCATCACTTATAGCTGGTTGTGCAGTGATTCTTCATAGGAACCCCTGGTTGATTTATACTAGTGCATACAGCTACCACTGTAGCAGGTAACGAGGATTGCCTCTTCTAGCGTTACAAGATGTATTTGTCCTGGTTGCCAAAGGTAAAAATGGGCTTGTCCTTTGTTAGGGCTCCCCCCCTCCCCCGCCCCCAAAAAACGAGTTTCAAACTTGGTTTCCCTTGAATCCACAAAAAAAGGGGATACCGGTAGTACCCTCCCCATTTTTCCCGGGCTGCCTACAGGCAAGAATTCCCCCCCCCCCCCCCGCCTTCATCGTTGAGGGGCACCTTCGCAAGAAGCTCTTCCACCGTACTGGCGCGGCGAGAGGTGAAGAGCAAGCGGACCAATCCGGGCGAATCCGCATGGAACCTACCGGGGAAGTCCTGGACCATTTCCCCTGGAAAAAACAACAACAATATGGTACTCATTGTAAATGGTTGACAGGGAGCAAACATTTAAATTTTGGCAGCTAAGTGGGGAGTTCCCACTGAACACCAAAAAAGCAAAAACGCCCAACAACAACCACGAAAACACCCGAAAAGACCAAATCATGGTACTCATTTTAAATTCATGTGGATCACCAACCCAGGGATGTCACCCAAACGGTTCCACTTGAGGCTTTCAGAGGGACAACGTCACTCTGAACTTCGGGACCAAGAACGCCGTAATCAAGCGGTGGTGTCCCTAGCGGAAGCGGGTCTCACACAAACACCATACAATGTTACAAAATACAAAAACAGACACACACACGAAAGACACCATACAATACAAACACAAATTGCAAAAACAACTTTGTGAATATTTTTGTCACGTTAGCACACAATCTCTCTCGCAACTGGCATGTCGCAACCTAAGGCTTTTAGGGACGACCACACCCACGCTTACACCTGCCAGCACCATAGCTCTCCTTGACATTGCCCGGAAGCGTTGGATTCTCGCCTCTTCGCCTTTTCATGGGATGTCTCCAGAGTGATTGAACAGCATGTTGTTGCTTCTTCAATCTTTTATAAGAGATGAAAAGAGGAAGGAGAGGAAATGGAGATGATTAGATGGGACATGTTTTTATTAATCTGTCATGTCATGCCCGATCATTTGTCTCCTCCTTTCCAATTTATTCCTTTATCTTTATTCCCCAGCCCTTTCTATCTACCAGCTGGGAATGAGAATTGGCATTTCCAAGATTCTAGAGCATATGCAAGAGACATGCCAATCAATAAAATATGGTCCTTTCCTTTCCCATTCTCTTTCTATATCTCTTTCATTTTGGTTCCTAAGGCATTCTTCATAAGATGATGCCGGATCCAAGATTAGGAAAGAGATAGGGCTGTTCATAATTAGCTTGGCTTCTCTCATCTCTCTCATTCGCGGGAGTTATCACCAGAACAATCCCATCCTTCGCACTCACTCATTCCCTTTGTTTGCGGGCAAACAAGGTGGAAAGGACGCAACAGGCAAAGTATTGTTTGTCTAGGTCCTCCAGTAGAGAGGTTAGAATAAGGGTACCCTTTTTCCTGTAGTCTATTTTAGTAGGGGACTCCTCCCCCCCAAAAAGGGTAAAAGGCAGGGACCTAGTTGTAGAAGTACCACCCGAAGGAACGAGCGTAAATCTTGTTCACGGGAATCTTCTCTAGTACCCCTGCAACTAGCAGCTGGGCAAACAGGTGTGTGTTTTTGTTTCAACCAGTCTTTCTCTACCTAGCTAGAATGTCCTCCAAGAATTGCCATCCCTTGTTCATTTGCTCACGCACTTGGCCAAAGGGCCTAGAGATACCAAATTACCCTTTCGGACTCATGACAAACAATGGACCTAAGAGAAGAACAAGGGCAAAAAGTCGATCCACTGTGGGCAAGCAAGTGTATGTCTCTCTGAAGCTCATCCCTACCAAGCAAAAGATCGCGTTAAATTGGAACAATATCAAGTACCTCCAAGAAGACTCACTCCCACATACCCCTTTAGGCATGCCGCAGCCTATGCAAATAGTTTTTGGGGTTAGGTCAACAGGTATGGAGAGTCCTTGGAAACGCAGGAAAAGTACCACTTCCTGCACTCTTTTACCTCTTCCTTAGCACTCTCTTAGCATAGCAGGAATCCACGGGTAACCAAACAAAAACTCAGGTGGTATCCCCAGCAGCCTGCGGAACCCCACTAGCTCGAAGAACTCCGGAGCATCGGCAGATCGACAACATAGCTCTCAGCTGTTGGGGAAAACACACACATGAGTGTCTTCTGAGGTGCACCCCCCCAAAAAAGAAAGCCAATGGTGTCTTCCTTTTGGCTCCCCCTTTAAACCAACCCTTAAACCGGGTACCCTTAAAAGGACAGACGTACCATCAGCTTCGAACACTCTCGCCTTCCTTTGGTCTGGGAAGGGTTCTGCGGGCCCACTGGCAGTGGCTGCGCCAGGCGCAGGTTCGCCGCCCTGGCCACTCGAACTCGGAAAAAATAAAAATTAAAAAAAACATACTAAAAACAAGAAAACAGTCAGCTTCCTTCCAATTCGTACCTTGGAGCCTGGTGGGTTCGGTGGTTCGGTGGTTTGCTGGTCTCCCAGGATTCGCTCCCCTCCATTTGCGTGTTCGCTCCAGGAACAACTAAAACGTATATGTCCGAGAGTGATATAGATTCCCGTTAAAACTAACGGGGGAAATAAACACTAATCCAAAGCAAATGGAAGTTCCAATTGACGCTTTGGAGCCCGGTGTGGTGGTTTGGTGGTTGGTGGTCTCCCATCTCTACAAGAACCAGGGCTTCAAATCCAAATGCAAACCACCGCCTGCAACAGGTGTTCCGACAAGGAATGAACATCATGGTTGGTTTGAAGGGACGTCAACATGAAAATCAGCAGTTCGGTTAGTTTGCATTGGTGCGAGCAGGGTTCGCTAGGTTTCCCCCTTAAACTTGACCCCAGCAAGAAGCCCGCCTAACATTGGTCCAAAAGGTGATGCTTAATCCAACTCAAAAAGGAGATATGGGGACCAACTCAAATCAGGGTGCATGATCTTAAGACACCGAATCTCCAGGAACTGAGATACTTTTGTTCACCCAGGAAGTCGAGGAAATCACAACCCGACCAGGGTTTTGGCACTTCAATGGGGGGGGTGACGTTGGTCGCACACCCATGTGGGTGTGTCCCTTTTTAAGGGACCCCAGAAAATGGTGGGTTTACTTTCGCCGTCCCTTTAAAACCAACCGAAAGGGGGGTTTCCTCAACAATATACACACCCATTTTAACCCAACGCAACGTTGCGCGGTCCCCCTTTTCCAGCTTCCAGGAGCGACCTGTCTGGGTAAGCGGCCGTGTCTGTAAGTGGAACTGATTGAACGTCCCCCTCACCCGGGTCTGACTGCGACTCACGCCAGAAACCGCTGGTGCTGCTTACAACCGGGCTGACCTTTCCGGAACGACCGCAGGGATTCACCGTACGCTTGGACTCGTATCAAAGTCCGGGGGGTCTGAAATTTTGAGCTGTCCTCAGATCCCCCGCTAACAGTTTAACTTTTAGTGGGCTAAATGGAAAGCCCCACTAAACACAAAAAGGCTAAGAAGCTAAGGGGATGGCTGGGAGCCACCAAGAATTGAGGGAGATGACCACAAGTGGCTGGTTCCGCGTAATGTCTTGGACACTCCCCAAGCTCAACAAGAACCCGCCAGCGGCACAGAAGCAGCCAGAACAACATGTGTGAACGAGTCACCACAATGGTTTGCATTTTTTTAAGGTACCCTTGTTTGGTATGGACTTCAAGGAAAACAACAAGGACAACCACTTGTCTTGTTGGCGTTCTGCCCAGTACCCCGAGGTCACCTTTCAGAACTCTTTCCCCGTTTCATCTTGCAGCTCAAAGTTATTATCCGAGAAACTGGGACCAATGTTTGAGAACAAGAATCCTTTCATCTGGAACAACTAAGACATCAGTCATCTGTCCTGCCCATGATCTGTCCTGCCTATGAGACTCACTTTTTCTCCAGCTTGAACATCAGACTCGTCTAATCAAAGATGATGCAACAAATGATGTTTAAACTGGCAGAGGGAACTATGCGCTGGTCAACATTGCCTGACCAATCCGATTTGCCGCAAAGTGAAGGATCTTCCGCCCAAACCTCCAGTGGGAAGAGTGGGCGTCCACTTTTTGGGAGTTGATTTCAAAGCAAACCTCCCCCTCCAAAAAAAAACAACAACATGGCATTGAAGGGTGGATCTGGATTGCCGCTAAAGCCCGGTTTAAGCCCCAAGTCAGCCGGCACCGCTTGGATTTGCTTGTCCTAAGCTCATCACCATCGGACACTGCTGACCGTAGCCAAATCAACAGTTCTATAGGGTTGCTTCCCCATTCTTTTCAGGGATCCTTCTTTCTAGAAAACCAGCAAAAACCCTGGAGACTGCCTGGTTTTTGAAAAGAACGATGGCTGAAAAGAATGAAGAATCAACCCCTAGAACAATAGAGAAACCAACAAAACACCTGCTGCCAATGAACATGGAGCTCAAAAGGGGGGCTCATCCTGGAGGGTCTTGGGGCCATGTTCATCAGGGGAGTAGATTGTTTGTTTGAGTCAGCTTCTGCTGGCGGTTACCCTCCCGCCCTCCGTCAATTATCACACGTGTAGAAAAAGCAAGGGTCGTCTAGAGTCTAAAAAGGGAAACCTAAGCGAACACCAGGGGTTTCCTTTTTGAGGCCCCGTGTTTACGTGGAAATTCTTCAAATAAGTTGGGCTGTCGCGAGCAAAACATGCACCGACCCTCACGGACTCACAGGATCGCACCAGTTGAATGCTGAATATGGCAAGCGGAACTTGACTTGGAATAGTCCTTGTTTCTGGGTTGGTCTTTGACCTGCAACATGTCTATACGTTTTGCTGTTGAGGGGGAAACCGCCATTTTGCAAGTAAACGTGTTAAACATGAGGCTAAACAGCAACCAAGATTTCTGGTTGGATGTGTGCATTGATTGCTTTATTTGCAGAATCCAAAGTATTCCGTCCTCTGTTGCCACGCCCTTGAAGCTCACTTTTCGGAACATCGAAACAACTTTTGCAACGGCCAAAATGGGGCATGGTCACCATTCCACGGAACTTTTTTGACATCCATGATTTGAACTTGACGACAACCCTGGTGAATTTGGTTTGGGTGAATTCAACCACCATCTGCGCCAATGTCAGAAGCCTGGTGGAATGTTCTATTCATGTGATTGTTTGTGTTTGCTTGTGCTTTGAGGGTACCCAAGGGGCGGGCTTTAAGATAACAAGGAGAACCGCCGTGCTTGAAAAGCCAGATAGAGTCCAAATCCGACCATTTTCACATACCATTTGGAAACTGATGCTCCCCTCAGTGCAAGGCATCTTGAGGCCTCACGTTCCCGCTTGCCCGGCCATTTCTCTTCCCAACCGTTTGCATAAGGCATTCGTATATAGGCAAAGAAATCGGAAACTCCAGTCGCATCCCCCTTAAGCAAGTCGAGGCTTGAAACAATACGCCAACATTGGACACTCTTTAAACAAGGTATTCAGCTCCTGAGCAGCCAGCCCGTAGGCCTGTGACGGGCGCAAGGGGTTGGCAGGCCTATGCTAAAGCCTGGGTGAGGAGGTTTCGTAGGCCTATGCTGAGAGATCTGCGCAAAAGCAACCACCAAATCCCCTTGGGTGGGTGCCATTCTGTGTAGCTGGTCAAGGAAAAACTTGAGCTTTCCGTGAAATTCCAAAGGACGGAGCCTTTAAGTCCTGAGACTTTCCAAGCGGCTTCTTCTTGTCAACCACCTGTCAGCGCGAGACGGCCCTATGATGAGACTCATGTTGACGTCACAGAGTCATGCAGATGCCGCCGGAAATGTGTGCCACAGCCACAGAATCAAACAGTGACCCAGAGTGGTTGGGGTTCTCAAGAACTGTGTCGGAGGTCGAGTGGCTGATCAAGGGCTCAAAGCAAAACCCCGGCAGGACATCCAAGGGCGTTTTTCATGGGGGAGCGCCACAATGGCTTGCTCCCTTTTAGGGTTCCCTTTAAACCACCCCAAAAGGGAGCCAGTAGTTGGAGAACCTTTTGGGACGAGCTGTCAAATTGGAGCCGTTTGTTGAAGCCAATTTGGAATTTGGGGCAAGACAACAAGACAACATGTACCTCGCAACTCCAAACACTTGGCATAGGGCATGCCTGCAGGGACTGAGAATCCCCCTCAAAAACCACCCATCCAAGGACACCCTCAAACAGCTTGGTGGTTGCTGGGTCTGGAAAAATAAGAAACACCTGTCCCCTTTAAGCCTTTGGGTCTATCCACATGGGCCATTTGGCACCCAGGTTGCAGAAATCCAAACAATGCGTTTCCTTTTTGATGTCCACAGCATCCCACCAATCCAACCCAGTCCTATCCATGGTTGTCGGGTTTGCCTCAGGAAACGAAGACACGGCACCACTAAAAATCCCATCGTATCATACCAAAGCGGAAGTGCGCTTCCCTTTGGTGCCCATTACATCAACCTCCCAAGAGGTCCCAATTCATACCCCTGTCCGCTGGGGGGGGGTGGGCTTTGGAGAACATGCCCCTTTTTGTTTGGGGGGGTGGTGTTGGGAAACCAGGTGAAGGGACAGGAAGGGGCGACCATCTCGCAACAGGAAGCCAAACTAAGAGGGGAAACCAAAGGTACAGACAACACGAGCCAAAACTTTCTGGTTCTCAGCCGAGGAGGAGAAATGCAATGACCTCTATAAACCCTCCCTTGCGGTTTCCTTGAAGGGGACCAAAGCCTGGGTTCATTCTCAACACTCGGAATCAAGGTCCCCTATCGCACCACCTCCATTTGCTTAAGTCCAATGGAACAAATACAAATATGTCCAGTAGTGATAGATTCCCTTTAAAACCAACAAAAAGAAATACAACAAAAACACACTTCGCCAAATGGAAGACCGGCATCGCAAAGCATCGGAAACAAACAACAAAAAAGCAACAAAAAAAAAGCAGCTGCCACGCAGCCACCCCCCACAAACCATGAACACGGAAAGCGCAACCCAGCGAAGAGAAATCAAAAATCGGCCGCTGGCCAGGCCTCCGCCTGGCTCAGCTCCCTGCGCTTGCCGGATGGGTTCCGATTCTCCTTTTGGGATTCCCGGGCCCGGGACATGGGGGAAACCGCAAACTGCCAGGTCCTCCAGATTTTTGAGAGGTTAGAAGAAGGGTACCAACCTTCTGTCTAGTTGAGTAGGGGGACCCTCCCCCAAAAAAAGGGGGGAGAAAGGGCACTACTGGGGGACCTAGGTAAACATAGGCGTGTTTGAACAGCATGTACAATCATGAACACTAGTACATCGTGGTATAGACATAGTTTCACATGTGCACCTATAAATACCGCGAAGGTGTGTCTCTGTGGAACTAAAACGGAACAAATCTGTGGAGTTTATGTCCTATCTGGAGGCAACCGCATCCAATTTTGAGACAAGCCCTATGAGTAGATAATACATATGTACGATTTAATACATGTATGTATATATATATATATAATGTAGCATTCATTTTCCAACATGCAAGGATCAACATGCTTAAGATTGGGGAACTTGTAGAACATCCACTCCTCCCACCCCAAAACAAAAACAACAACACAAAAAACAAACAGCTCCCTCCCCCAAGAAAGGCACTTTCGGGTGACGTCGCACCGTGAGGTCCGCCCACGTTGAAACCAAGGGACTGCGTTCAGTCAGCAACCAAAAACTCGTCCAAACAGGAGGTCTGCAAAATATACAAGAGTTGTCCGTTCCCTTGTGGGTTGTGGGAACACTAAAAGCATTGGGCTACTTGGCACCCAGTTTCCCTGCAGGAAATGAATCATGCTTCAAGACAGGTCGGACGCGTTCCCGAAGCCCCGAACCAAACAAAGGTGCCTGTCGTGGTCGTCGTCGATGGATTGGAAATCCTCCTCGTCTTGGTCCTGCTCGCTGCTTGAGTTCTCCAGCGGCGGGTTCAGTTGCTGAAGGTGCTGCTGCTGCAATTGACTTTGCAACTGAAATTGCTGTAGCTGCGGCACCTGCTGCAGCTGTTGAAACTGCTGCTGAAATTGCGGCTGAAATTGCTGTTGCATTTGAGGTTGTGATTGCATCTGCTGCCTCGGCTGCATTTGCTGCATTTGCATCTGCTGCATCTGCATTTGCTGCATTTGCTGCATTTGATCCTGGCGCTGCGCTTGCGGGCCTTGGTTGACAAATTGCTGGAAGTTTGGCTGCTGACCTTGCTGCAGCTGAGAGATTTGCTGGAATTGTGGAAACTGCTGCTGCGGCATCTGCTGCTGCATTTGCTGCGGCATCTGCTGCTGCATTTGCTGCGGCATCTGCTGTTGCATTTGCAGCTGCATCTGCTGCTGCTGCTGTTGCATCTGCTGCGGCTGAGGCACCTGCTGAGGTATCTGCTGTGGCATCTGCTGCAACATTTGAGCACTCGGAGCCGACATCTGAAATTGATGCGGCTGATTCGGCATCGAAAGTTCCGGCTTCGCCGCGACCACCATACCTGGGCGAAGCCAACTCCGTCTCGCTCGGTTCTGAGGAATCCAACACTTGTGCAAAGAGTCTTCAATGCATCTCTTTTCTCAAGAATGCCAACGGCCGGCCAGTTGCTTGGAGAAGATTTGGGTTCCGTTTCAATGCATCTGTTTCCGGAAAAAAAATGCCCAGCCTGTCAGCGATCGAATGGGGAAGGGAAATTCACACATGGCCAGTTCGCACAGAAGCCCAAGCTGTAAAGTTCCTTTGAACGAACTGGAACGCACAGGAAGACACGGGGCCACAACCACTGCCACAGTAAGGCATGGAGGGAGCCAACTCGCACTCCAACATCCCATCAACTCAAGGGAAACTGGCACATTCATTTGACGAGGTGCATGGATCTGAAGGCACAAGCAAGGGATGCTCTTTTTCGAGCAAACCCTGGAGCATACGACGACCAGAGGCTTATCCCAAAGCGATCAACTGCCACGTCTTCCGACTGCAAGCGGAGGTCAGAAGTTGGAGTTGTTGGTTCCAAATTGCCAAGGTGCAGAGAATGCAAACGATGTAAATACCAACCCCGTACTCATTAAACCTCGCAGATTCTTTGGAGGGTGATTCAGTTTCTTTAAAATTGAAGGAGTCTCCACGTAAGCAAAACCGCAGACAGGTAATGCCCGCCCCGCATCTGGGCTCCCCGCTATAGGCCTGGGCGGGTGAGGCCTTTTTTTTCCCGCGAATCAAAGCAAATCCGTTCACCGTTGGAACCTCCGAGAGGTTGGGGTGGACACGTTGCGTTGGCCCAAGGACGATTTTGGAGAAAAAGATGAGCAGCGCCCGAGAGAAGTTGACTTTGTTTCTACCAGCATGGTGATGAATATCCATACATGGGCCATACTATAACCTTACTGGTTGTACTAAAATGGCCGATAGAGGTTTTGGGCGAAACAAGTGCCAAGCAAAAGCAAGCGCACAGAGACCCATGTCGATGCAGTGGTTGTATCTCCCATCCCAGGAGCAGAGAGGGTGGGGGGAGGGGGGGGGGCTGGAACACCTTGTGGTTTCTAGGGAACACTTACCCTCCCACACACGCGCACACACACACACACATGTCGCATCTGGCACGACCCGAGAGACAATGCATCGTTCAAGTTGGGAATGGCAAAACCTGGAAAAACTTTGGTCCCCTGCTTAGCTGGATTCAAATGAACCACGAGGAACAATCGGGAGCCAGGCAACTGGGACTGTTCGCTTCTGCACTCACTGGTGCAAACCTCTGCCTCCCACAAAACACAACACATCGCCTTTCTTTCTGGTGCATACTGTGGATGGACGAAATCCTGCACCACCCAGAACACCCTGGAATGATGATTCCCCTGAAAATACCAACAAACATCGGTTTCAACCATGGTTTCAAAGTTGTGCGAACGGATTTCGCAACCATCCACAGAATTCAGTGCACCTAAATTAAACCCGGGCTCAAAAGAGATACGACAGGCATGGGACTGGATCGATTCACCACTTCGCTCGCCCTCGCGCTCGCGCGCCTGCACGTTCACCGGCCTCAGGCAAATAAACTTCCCCGCGAATGAACATAGAACCCCAAGTATGAAGTTGCAGGGGAATATTCGGAATAGAGTGGTGGTTGGTGGGTGGGCCGAGAGAGAGGGGAAATTCCGAGCCGAAATGGGTGGATTCCTGACGGCTTCCCTGACCATCAAACAAAAGGAAGCCTCCCAAACGGACACGCCTGCCTGGAAAATCCGATCCCCTGTCGGCTTCCCTTTCAAGAATCGCCTCAGACGGACTGAACCCCAGAGGTCTTTGCCCAAGCTGCACCAAAATAGGAGGAGTGGGTCCACCAAAACTCAAGGCTAAGCACCTTCGCCCATGCCCGCAGAAGACTTTTGTATATTTGGCTGAGGTCTGCTGGACGTGAATTCCTGGCCGTCACTCACGGCGCTAGGCTCCGCGAAGTTCGCAGCTACCAAACAAAACTGCCGAATGAAGGTGTGCGTGACTCATGTTGCCGAACCGCATGTTGAGCAACGAACTGCACGAGTCTTTGGATCGTTTTGGATGCAAAACAGTAGAAACATGACTGATGAGAGCACATGAAGATACTTCTCAATTCTGTTCAAATTCGGAAGGAAAGACGTTGTACAATTCATGACAGGGTTGTACGGGCAGATTGACATGTCTATCTGTAAATTACTTGGGAAGTAACGACAAGTGTGCAAAAACACTCCTCCTACTTGGCTTCACAGCTACTTTAAGCAAGGTTGAGCTCCAGCCGCTGCTAGGTACGGCATGTGGAATTGAAAGGGAGGCTAGCGGGTGAACGCCGAAGGCACATTCAAGAACACACCAGAGCTCCCCTGCGCCCTTTAGGAGAGGTTCTGATCGATTGGTGAAGACCTGCTCAGCTTGGAATGGTGGCAATGTCCCTTCAAACTCAGAGGATACCAGGAGTTACATTTACATAGTTTTACCACCAAGGGCAGTAGAAACATCTTGCCGGCCAAGCGTCGTCATTGGCATCTGCACCGTCTGGTATGGATTGCAGCCTCGTAGCGTCAGGAAATGAAGAACATTACATTTTTTGACACGCCAGGATTGTTCCAAATAATTTGTCTGTCACACAAACCCGAAAACCCGCAAACATGCAAAAGCGCAACTCTGAAAGCGCGCACAGACAGAGAGACGCGAACGCTAACAAAGACGCGAAGGCAACCATGGACACAAACATTCATTCCTGGGGCTCATCAAAACCTGCGTGCCCTTAAAACGAATCCGTAAAGGTGATAATCCGTTACGCGGCCTTAATCCGCTCAATCCGCACGGTGTCCAATCCGTAATCCGTTTCGACCCCTGCTTCCGTAGTCCGTGTCTATTCCGTAATGCGGCGCGACCCCCGGCTTCCGTAATCCGTGTCTATTCCGTAATCCGGCGCGACCCCAGCCAGATTCAGACAACACGGCGCCAAGATGCACAGAGTCAGAACCCCCAAAAGCACAAACCGCCGCAATTTTCAGCTTTTTCGGGGTTCTGGGGACATCAGGAGAAGGAGCGAGCGAGCCAGAACCCCCAAACACACAAACCATGCAATCTACGAGCTTTCCCGGGTGGCGGCAAGAAGCCCAAAATACGGCCGCTAAGCCGACGAAGCTAGACACAGGAGAAGGAGCAAGTGAGCCAGAACCCCCCCAAACACACAAACCACGCAATTTCGAGCTTTCTCGGGGTTCGGCCAGAAAAGGAGTGAGCGAGCCAGAACCTCCAAACACACAAGCCGCTCGATTTGAAGCTTTTCCAGGGTTCTGGGAACGACAAGAAGCTGACACACGGCCACCAAGCCGACGAAGATAGACAGGCGCTCCCCAGATCCCCCAAACACACACACACACAGCACAATTGCGAGCTCTGTAGGAGCCAAGCCCGGCCGCCGCCGTCACTTTTCTCACAATCTCAAGAGCTCGCAGATCTCATTGCAGAGATCTCAGCACCCCACTTGAAGCTGCTTCGCAAGCTTCACCCCAAACAGTAACTTCCATGATTGCACGGTTGTAACCCGCGAGCCTCTTCCACACGCTCTGCAACACCGAAAGCGACACACCCCCAACGGACTGTCCCCCTACTTCTCCTACCCTTTTCTTTGTCGCATGTGGGTAAGATAGGGAGACCACCCAAATAGGTGTTTTCCGCTTTTGTCTCCATTTGACAAGCATAACAAAGGGATCCCTCAAACGGTGTTCGTCAAAACCAAGTTGCCATTTGAGACACTGCCTTTTTAGGGGGGAAGCCTAGGGTCTGTATGCCCAGCAAAGGCTCTTGGACCCTCGTCTAGGGCTTCTTAGAAGGGTTCTCGGAACCCTGCCTCACAAACTATGGGAAAGGCTCTAACGTGCCTCCATGTCAAGCTTTCCTTTGCTTTCCTTCTGGGGGGGGACAAAGGTGTCCCAAAAGTTTCTGGGCGTCCCGTTTCGGCCCCCAACCGTGCCCGCTTCCACTCCAAACCGGCCAGGAAGCCCAAGGACGGCGGATGAACAAATGCCCCGGGCACATCTGCCGGCACTCCTGGCCGGTGGGGGGTGGGGGTGGGGGTGCGGGTGGGGGTGGGGGTGGGGGTGGGGGTGGGGGTGGGGGTGGGGGTGGACAAGGACAAACTGTGAAAAAGGGTCCTGTAAAAACTAGGTCCTCCAGCAGAGAGGTTAGAATAAGGGTACCCTATTGTTTTTCTGTAGTCTCTTTCTCCCCCAAAAAAGAAACGGTAGGGCAGTACTGGGGGACCTAGAAAAGGTCCGTGCGGACAATCTGATTGCAAACTGACCCCAAAGTTCTTTCTCCAGAAACGGCGCTTTGTCAACTGACAACATGTTTTTCCTTCTATCACAGTTGTGGAAACCAACCTCGTACCTCCCACACCAACAGGCTGGTCGCATGTTGTGTTGCTGAAGCTCAATTGAAAGACGGATGCTCAGCCACTTGAAAGAGATGACCTCCATGGACGCAGGAAGAACAACCGACTGTGACAAACGCATAGCTCCCCAGACAAGTCAGAGGTATTTACTGATTGAAACCACAGGGATCCATCCAGTTTGAGCAGCGAACTGTTCCGGCTTCGGCTGCCTTGCGCCTGCGAGCTTTGATTTCAGCAGCCACACAGGAAATCGCTTCGCATGGCGATATGCGGTCAAAACAAAGTAAACAAGCGTAGTGCCAATTTGACCGAAGGCGCTTTCTGAACGTATTTCGGTCGTTGTTTGCGCGTGCTTGTGTTTGTGTGTTCGTGTGCTTGAGGCCAAGACCAGACGAGCATCTTCATGTGCACAGCATGTGTTCGTGTGCGCAGAATGTGTTTTCGAGTGCGCATGTTTGCTAACATGCCACCCCAACCCCCCCCCCCTCCCCCAACCAGTGGGCAAGCCTGAGTTGATTGGAGAACCCTAGGTCTTGGGGGGGAACAATAGAACCTGACACCTTTAGCGGGGTCTTTTTGCCACCTGTGAGAAAATTGGTGACCCCCTCAAGGAATGCTGCACAAGGGGCTCGATCATTTTTCCACAGACCACGACCAGCTACCGCCCACTACCATCCACCACCCACCAAAGAGCAAACCACCCCACGATGGTTCGGCTGTCTGACTGGAACCCTCGAAGATGGTCCTCCCTTCGGATGGGGCGCAGGCCTCGGATAATAGGCGGTGAGGTATATTCTACGGGAGGAAGCTCTGTGTAGGTTGGCTTAAAGGGAGACCTACTTCTGCTTCGGACTGTCCCTATCCTTGATCCACCCTTCAAGTGTGGCTCATTAGAAAAGGGGGAGGGGGAGGGGGGCTTCTCGTCAGTTGCGAACATATGGCGTGAGAGCTGCCACGGACAAATACAAAGACCAAAGCAAGCAGAAGCGGTAGCACAATTGCAGTGGGTCGTGGTCTTTTGCACTCGTGGGGTTCAAGCATGAGCCCTAAATGAAGAGTCAGTATTTCTGTGTGGTGTCCGTTGAACATTGATCCGAACCTTTAGCACTACTCCAACGACTATGTTCTTCATCTTTGACAAAGCCCATGTGTTGCCTTCCAAAGGCAACATTGCAAGCTATTGACGGGGGCATGGTTAAAAAAAAAGAAGTTGCCTGTAAGGATTATCTCACCGACTCTTGGTTGCTCCTTGGAGGACAGAAATGGGTCTGCGTCGCATCCCACGACATGGGTCTCCCCTCTGTTTCTCGAGGGAACGCCCCCTACGGACCATCGCTGGTGGTTTCCAGCCTGGATTGCCCGGCAACGAGCGGTTCGAATCCCCAAACAATCCAACAGGTTGCCTTTGTGAGATGCCAATCGCAAACCGCATATTCAATATGACAATTTCCACCCGCGGCCAAAGCTGTTGACGCAAATCGCCTCAAGCACCTGGGTGGCAAACTATAACAAATCCTTCACTTCCTGAGTTGACTAGCCAGGAGGAATCCAAACACTTTGTTTGCCACTGCAATGATCTTCCCAACAAGTCTGAAATCCGAAATGAAACTCAGGGAGTGAGCTCAACCTAAGAAATGTACCCTCTTGGCTCAAAAGTCCAAGCAGATCGGAAGCGCATTCCTCTTTTCGAGGCCAGATTTCTGGACACCCTGTTTCGAACAGAAGGCACTTGTGGCAAGCTACCTGCAAGATCAATATCAAGGGAAACACTAGACACCATGTTACGGTATGAATACCAATTGGTTGTCTGTTTGAGGTTACCCATTTTGGGGACGTTTAAAACAGGTGAACCACAGGAACCCACCCCATGTGTGATCTTTTTGGGGGGAGCAGAGGAGGTGTTTTTTTCTTGCGAGACAGACCCAGAAATGGGCACTTTGGAAATTGATGCCCACCAGAATTCGGATGTTCGAGCCATTCGCAGAAAATTTGACACCAAGCACCCAAAAAATCTCGATTCGGCCCAGCAGCAAAGAGTTATCCGCCTGAGAAAGGACTCGCGACGCTGGAAATCCCGCTCTGGGTCGGGCCCGTTCAAGAAACTAAGAAAGGAATGCGTGTAGATTTCTACGGCTAAGTATACAGAATAATGTGAATATGAATCTGGTGTTTTCTCCAGCAATAATATGGATATCGTCAGTTCTCTTTGACACGCATGGTGAGTTGTTCAACGAAATGCTTCAAAGAAGATCATAGATCTTGAAAAGCGCCAAAATTTCTCTCCCAGCCTATGAAACCATACCCCAAATTGGGTCTTCAACAAGGGAAAGCTTGACGCGCCCCCCAGGGTGTTGTTAGCTTTGGGTGGGTTTTGCCTTCCTGAAGAGCCGTTGCCATTGGGACCGCTGACTATCTTGAGAAACACCCAACCTGGTCCATTGGCCGTGGCTCCAGGAGCTGAAGAGTCTCAATTTGAAGAGTCTGTGTCCCATGGGCGTTGACGCCTGCAAATACCTTAGGGACACCCAGCGCATGGCCAGGTGCAACGAAACAGGAAGAGAGCTCCAGAGTGATTCGGCAAAGTCTTCCAAATGGGGTGTTCTAAGGTGTTCTTACCTTGGCAAGCATGCAAGAATCTTGCTGACAACTTCAATATTGAAAACATGTCAATGTGGAGACTTGTGGCAGAACAGCAGCTACTTCTTCCCAAACATTGAGATTTTTCTGTTCGGGCAAGGTAGTAAGTGCCTACCCGCTTCTGCCGCAACTCAGTCGGACCCTCGCAATGCTGCAACGCGCAGCGGGCAAGGATGAGTGCTCCATTTACTTCAAACACATCAGGCTATGTTGATTGTGCTTTGGTGCGTTTGATTTGGTAGGCCAGCGAAATTGAAAGCCATTCTGAAATACGCGAGAGGCTTGAACATGGCCATCCGATCGTCAATTAATTTACCCATGCGGATCCCGCAAACGGGATCCGGTCAATGGGGTTCGGTGGACTCAAACACATCGGGACCCGAAACAGAGATCCGGGCTTTGCGACCTTAAAATGCGTTTCCGATTCGAGATTCTGTCCATTGAGAGGTTCCATCTTTGTTAATAGGCCATGAGAAACTGGGGTCAACGTCACTCAGATCAGGGATCAAGTTGGATGATTTGTCTCGGGGTCATTCCATTTCTCATTCCCTGCATATCGAACCAGCAAGTTGTCGCTTTCGAATCATTGTAAAGCATTTTTGGAGATGGTAGTGCTCCAACTGTGCACTTTGATGGGGACAGAGGGTCTCCACTGCCTCACCTGTTGTTAAAGGAGTCCAAGCAGGCTCTGCCCCTCAAAAGGTCCCGAAAAGTACACCAACTTGCCTGATAGGCAGGGAATGAGAAATGGAAGGAACCCGAGACAAACCATCTAACTGGTTTCCTTTGAGGGGACCAAAGCCTGGGCTCATTCCCAACACTTCGCCCTATCGCACCGATCGCAAGTCCAGAAACTCCCAGCCTCAGCTCGGTCCGCTCCCTTTGGATCATCACCTTCGCGGCTTCGAACGCGGACCCCGAATGGTTGCAGCCTTTCCAGAAAAAAAAAAAAAAAAAAAACGTTGCAACTGTTCACCGCGACGCTCCGCCTCTCACTTCCAGAGTGGATGGTCCAAAGTGCAAAAGTGTTGGTTTACCGCCATGGTCTTTCCAAAAAGCATAAAACGTCCCCAGAAGCTCGGGACTTGAAGACTAAATGGCGAAGCGGTCAACTCACAAAAGTGCAAAAGAAGGTTTCCAACACGAAATATGACCAGAAGTGAGCAGTCAAACAAATCCAACTGAAGAGAAACGGCCTCAACAAGTGAAACAAAAAACAAGAAGTTTCCAACCAAAGATTTTGTACCGGAGTCACGGGTAAGCCCCAAAACGGCGCTTCATCAGGCAGGTGTGCCGTTGATCGAGCTGCCTTGAGCATCTGGGGTCTGCTCCAAAAGAAAATGGGACTCGGACCCATTTTACTTGTTGGTTTCCTTTTGGCATCCGTGAAAAGATGCAACCAAAAAATCAAAAGAGAAGTCCACGATTCTGCTTGCTGCTTGTGTTTTTTGGTTTGCGTGTTTTTTCTTCTTCTCCTTCTTTTTGGGGATAGCTCTTGTGTGTGTTTTTGTTGGACCCAACAAAAACTCACCAGGGGAAAGGGCCCTGCGCCCTTTCCGCGCCCACTCGTCTGCCAACCAATCGAATTCTCAGCTTCGCACCCTGAGGTCTTGCCTGGCCAAAGCGGTGACCGCTTCGCGCAGCTGAATGCGAATTGGTGGTTTGTTCGGGTCATCGACTCAGTTGTTCAGTGACCCTGGAAAAAAAGGGAACCCTTTTTGGGGAAGACCATTTTTAGTAAGGCAGCCACCAGAAAAAAAGGAAAAAAGGGTGCCACTAAACAACTGAGTGGAAGAAGCCAAATTTAGTAGAAGAAACACAATTCCCATCTAGAAATTTCAACTGCTGCCCATTGCCACAACTTTATGAAGGTTGTAGAAAGCCAACATGGTGACATGTCATGATCCATCACAGAAATCATGCGGCTCGCGGATGCCCCCGCCCCACAGAGAAACATGCCGAACATTGGCAAAACTTGGGTCGGTGGAATGGAGACGCCTTTCAAACAAAACCCTATAAGTGGCTTCAAAGGTACGCCACCACTTAAAGGAACACCACCACACTCACCCCATGCAGTACAACTGCGGTTGCTTCACTGAATCAGGCATGGCATTCATCCAAAATGAGCTTCTTCGAGACACGACCTGGAGAAATTGAACCGTAAGCAGCAAGCTCCAACCTTCCTGACGTTCGCAAGCCCATCGCCTTTTTTTTTGGATTTTTTCGAGGCCACAATCAGAACTCCCGAGGTGTGTTGTACGCCTTGCATGGCCATGGGCCAAATCCAAATCGGTTAGCCCCCAGTGAACATCCGATTCAATCCAACCACTAACAGAGGTTCTAAAATGGGTGGTGAATTCACCTACCAACCAAAATGGGATCCCAAAACGGTTTTGACAACCACAGCCACATCTGTTCTATAAGTTGGCCGAGCAAAGCAAACCCTGACAAGCTGAGCACATCTGAGATTGTGCAGTCACGAGCAAGCCAATCAGCTGTGGAACACTGTCGCAGATTCAGCGGAACTAGATGGCTGTGAGTCAAAAATAAGTACCCCAAATGGAACCCTGGCAAGTGGAAACATGGACCAAAACCTGTGGTCCCCTGGTGGTTTAATTTTGAGCCATACCCAGATGGCTGACGTGCATAAACACAAACACAAGCAGAACGAGGCTAAGAAGCCTGCAATCCATACACATCTGTCTGAAATCGTTCATCTTCATCTCACCGGCAAAAAGTCGCCGCAAGCCCTAAACATTGCGCAGGGCTCTTTGTGTTTCTCCTTCAAGCATCACCCTACCTCAAAGGAAAGTCACTTTGCATTGGCACAAATTATACAAACAATCATGCTTGAACTTGCAAACAAGGGGAGCCCTGGCCACTGTAAACTCTAACCAACACGTGCAGAACATGTGCGCCTCTCGACCCACTCTGCGTCAGTCTCTTGCTAGGGGTCCGACGCTATCCGTTCGCCCCGAGAAACGCAGGTTCAGCCCAGCTCTAAGACTTGATTTGGATTCGAAGTGTGAAGTCCTGTTTCGATCCATTGTAGGTTGCTTCTAAAGGGCACCAAAGGAGACTCCCCATGTTGGGAGGCCCCTTTGTCTTGAACTCAGATGGTGAGTGGCCATGGGACAAAAAGGGCATCCTTTTTCTGTTGGTTCCGCCACATTGCTCAAGACCCACATCCTGGCCGAAGCCAAAAATCAGGCCGTTCCACTAAGGGGAAGGACTAGGCATGAACTAAATCTATTTGGCAGGAGCATGTGGTCAGCATGCGCAAGCAAAAACAGGCAATCACGTTCCCGCCTAAAAGGGCGGCGGGGGCCACAAGAAATGTTTGTCGGATGTGTACTTGCGGTATCGATAAAACCGCGTTTTAGCGGGCGTCAAGGATTCTTTTGCATGGATAGTGAGATCAATCAAGGGTTCCAATTTTGGTATTTTGGCGTGACACCCAGCCAGCTTACCTGAGACACGTTGCGCGGCACCGAGGCAATAGACTGCAAAGTTTCCTCAGCCCTGGCCATCTGCGGTCTTGCGTGGAAACCTTGGTAATTAGAGCGGTAACCAAAGAGCCTCATGGATTTAACTTTGGTCGAGGGCTCGCCCAAGATCATGGCGTCCCAGAAATCCGGCTCAGGCTTCAACAGAGTGCCTAAAATTGTTTAGTCGTCCCGCATGGGGATAGTTCTCAGAAATGCTTCTTACGACACGTCAGCTACGTCCACTTGCGCAATCCTGGTGAAAGTTTTGGCGCCTCAGCCAGGTTGCGAGGCGCCTCACTTTGTGTCACGATGCGAAAATTAGTCCAGAGTTCGACCAAAGAGATGTCTGGTGGCCTGAGATGTCCCGACAACCTTCCACCGGGTCCAGTTTATGCCATTTTAAGTTTTGGACCAGTGGATCAGCGAGTCCAATATGTCAACCATACCAAGCATACGGCTCTACTCGTCTACCGCTCTATGGTATATTGTTCATAATAAGACAGGAAGGGGTCATATTTACAGTCGTCTCCAGCACGGAGATGATCGGTCCTGGCAAATGTTTTCGTCCTCCTTGTGCTCCTGATCCTGATTTTGGGACTTTACTCTTCTACTTGTGCAGGTATGTTATACTGCTATCGGCAATTCCCTGGATGGTCGTTGCATGCCAAGCAACATCTGAGTTGTGGACGTTTTCAGCTTGTTCTATAAAGACTCCAGGTGTGGGTCTGGCGTTTTTCTTGCTGCCTTGGCCGCAGCATCGGCCACCTGATTGCCGATCACGAGTATAGGTCACTTAGCTGGAAGCCTCACAATATTCCCGGTGCGCCTTTACTTTTTGGAATTGAACCCTATCCCTTACGGAAATATGTGTGGCAGATAGTGCGAGATCAAATCAAAGTTCTCGCTGTTCCATTTGAGAGAGTCCCTTCCATAGTTTAACAGCGCCTCACCCACGCTAAGAGCATATGCGCTATCCGAGAAAATGACACACTTGACTGAGAAAGACAGGGTCAAAGAATGGCGAGCAACTCAGCCCTGTTCGTAGTTTGAATCCCAGGAACTCTTCCCGTCTGGCAAATTTTTAGGTGGTAGGCAGAAAATAGCGACTCAAAAAAAGCTTGGCCAAGTGCTCTCGCGCCTCCGTAGAATGTAGATGATCCAGGACGATTGCATACGAAGCCTCTTTCACTCGCAGTTGTCGGGGGTGTTGCAGCTACCGTCAACATAAAAGTGCCAAGTAAAGTTATCATCTATGTCGCATTAGGCGCAGGGAACGGCCGTTCCCATCTGAGTTTTCTCACGCAGGTACGTGGGGGTTGGATGGGATTAAGGAAAAGCCACGCTCCACTCATGAGGTGCCTGGCAAATGTGTTGTCCCAGGTCCCGGTGATGTTCCACAATCACCTGGCATGTGGTCATCTATGAATTAAGTGTCCTGTTGGCCACAAATCGGACATTTATCGTCCACACTGGAAGTCCAACGATTTTGTTTTTGCAAGGTGCTAACACCCCCCGTAAGCCATAATTTTATCAAACGTCTTTTTTCTAGCTTACTGGGATAGTACTTTGGCCGTCGCGGCACTATCGCTCGGGCGTAGTCCTACGCATCCTTCCTCACTGGAGTCTTGCGTGGATCACCAAGTCCCAGGCTTGGCTTACACGGTCTTTTAAAAGCTTACTGGAACTTGGTCAAGTGACCAAACCAAGTTTTCATGGTCACGGACCTGGAAATTTTCAAGCGGCACCCATCCTACTTCCTAAGGTGACCAGCAGCCACTCCGGCTGGGCCATGTCTTCGACAGCCTGTGGACGTATCTGTCAGATCATATGCCACACCACATGAGATCTATCCCTGTAAGTCCTCACTGTCGGGCCAAAGCCTTTAAGCTAACGCGCAACGTACTCTTCCGGGTCAGACCGATCCTGAGTTACATGGAGCACGCGACGTATGGGCTGACTTGGCTCTTGTGCCCCACTAGGCTCGAGTGATGTTGGTACGGATTTTTCTTATGGCACGTCGGGTATCCAGCGAACTTCAGCCGCATGGAGAACACGTGGAAGGACCGCCGTACAAATCATGCGTGCTTTAAGGGTAATATCTATGGGTAAATTTCCAATTTTTGTGCACGTTTTACCAATTTTGTCAATTTTGGCATTTAGTATCATTTAGTCCCAGGCGACCAATCTTTTGCCATATCGCAACATGGCCCCTAAGTCACTGGCGTGGGCAACCACCTTGAAACGGGTTGCAGGGGCCCTCAATTAGCTAGCAAGACCACTGACTCCGGCCCGCCTTCGTCACCCCCACGCCCAGCACTTTGCTCCGGAAACGGTCACACGCCAGGGGGTCATGAAGTTATCATTCAGGCCAATTGGTTGGGAAGGTCTGTGGTATCCGTTGTAAGCCACTCTAATTATCCGCGTAGCTGAAAGTTACAACTTGCGCTGTGGATTGCTGCTCCGCGTAGCTGAAAGTTACAACTTTTTCTGTTGGTTGACTGTAAAGGGGAACCCTTCCCCCCCAAACAAAAAAAGAGCACCACTGGGCAACTGGGTGAAACATCTCCATCTGCAACTTGCTTTTAAACTCCAAACCGAAATCAATGGCCATGGGTCAAAATCCCGGTTACCCCCCAGTGAACATCCCAATCCCCACTAAAAGAGGTTCTAAAATGGGTGGTGAACTCACCTACCAACCAAAATGGGATCCCAAAACGGTTTTGACCCACGGCCAAATGGCTCCCTGCTTCTCTCAGCCTCCCCAGTACCCGGTGAGATCGCGGATCGGCCTGCCGCCTCTTCTGGCGTTCACCTGGCGCATGGATCACGAGAGGGAAGGAAACCAACCGGAAAAGGGAAATCAACTAAAAGGAATGCCATTGAAAACCAAAAGGAATGCCATCCGGAACTTGCACAAATTGAGCGACTCTGTAAACCTCCCATGAATTCCTATGTTGTATCAAGTTGCTTGCGCGCGAGCTTGCGCTTTCCTTACGCGACCCATGTTTTTGTTTACGCGGCAGACAGCGAGCATGTTAAGCTTACGCATCGCTTACTCGTGGGCGCTTTGAGCGTTTCCCCTCTTGAATTGCTTACGCGGGTTCCTTTCCTCATGCAGCCGCCAGAACTGTTCAAGATGATGTACTCTGAGGAGGAAGATGACGAAGAACTACCCTCATTTCTTACTGCAAGTCAAGAAACGGGTTATGCGGCAGCGGCATGCATCTCGAGGGCAAACGGGCAGCCGAGCTAAGCGAGCTTACGCGAACCTTACGCGCCTGCTTACGCGCCCGAGCCCCTTTTGTTTTCCTAAATCAGCGGTTTCAGAAGCCTTTGTTTGTCCTAGTAAAGGTCGCAACACCCTAGAATGAGCCCCAAGAGCTCCCACTCGAAGTTCTGCTGGGTTTGGGTACCTGCCACTGCCTTGCGCCTGGAACCAACACGGTTCCCGAGGCATTCCCTTTGCACCCCCGTTTGGGTTGAAAAAATCACGAGGCCGCCTCAACATGTCCACGCCTCTATATAGGGACATCCCACTGCTAACTTGGAAAAGGGATATGGTATATACCTGCATGTGTATCATGTACCTTTTAGGCAAATCGATCATATTTTATACGTAACGCCACTTTCCTCTGGGCATTTCTCAAGGGGTGTCCAACGTGGACACAGTGAAACAAACTGTCCAACCAAGGCGTACCATCCCTCGGCAACTCAGGATAACTGGCGAGCCCGTTTTTGCCAATGAGCTGGTCATAACCCGCTCAGAACCACTGCCCAAACTAGGGAAACATGCAGTGGACCCGCAAAAGACGAGTCATCTACGCACGGATATGTGTCAGGTTTGGAAAGGGTGTCAGCAACTAAAAAGACAACCACTCATGCGGACAAACCGGGTGCGCCGTTTCATGACGCATTGTTTAGGTTGGGTGGTAGAAAGGGACGCAAAGTTTGTGGCCCCTTAGAGGCAAACCCGGTTGGATGGCGCACCCAAGTGTGAAAAACTCACACTATGGCTTGTTTGTCACTTCCGTCTCGACCCTTGAAACAAATTCAGCACATTGATATGCCATCCCTTCCTTGACCCCTCCACACGGAACCCAAACAAGAGGGCGGTCTGACCCAAAAGGACACCCCTGTAGAAAAGGGAAAGCACATGCAATCGGGTGGCTTTGACGCAGGACACCAACCTCAAGAAGTCTAGGAAACACTGGCTGGGTCTGTTTGGGAAAACACAACCGAACCAAACTGAAAGTAGAACAATGCATCCAAGTTCAGCCAAGGTGAAAGCCAGAAAGGGCACCCATGGAAACTGCTCTCCCCCCTGCCTTGCCCCTCCTTGCTCCTGCGAGAGCGCGTCAAGATTCAACGGATGTCGGTTTCATTTCAACTTGTTCTATTGTGTGTAAGGGGCTGTTCTGATTTCTCCGCAAACGGGGTCCCGGCAAGGCAAAACATGATTAGCACACGATTGAAGCAGGAGAGAACGAAAATAACTTGGTTGCTGTTGACCCCCCTTCAAAACGTTTAACTTTTTGGGGGTTTAGTGGAAAACACTTTTATTTTCCAAAAAGTTAAAGTCTAAAGATCCAACCCAATAGCGGTAGAGACGAAATGAAAGTAAGCCCATCAGATGCTCCCTTGCTTCTGTACACCTCCGGAAGTGACCACAAAGAGTCTCTGCCGCAGGTCCCCAAAGATGATCTCCGGTAGAAAGAGGTTTCACACAAGAGTTCTCTGAGAGAGGTTCTACTCATGTACCTGTGGAAAACCCTGAGCAAGATCTCTGCACAACCATCTTTGCAAAATCTCTGCGCAAGATCTTTGGATAGGATCTCTAGCTCCCTACAAGTCTCTGTTCGAGACCTTAGACGCTCACGAAGGACACGCACAAAAACATATTTGGCAAGGTTTTTACAAGAACTCTGGGTTAGATCCGTTGATAGGATGGATTTCTTGTCAACATTTGTGTGCACATCCTCTAGAAACAAGCTCTCTGTCCATCCGTGCGATGCTTCCTGCCCACGATCTCTTGCAACAAAAATATTTGCAGGTCCTGAGCCCTCGATGCTTGTAATTTGCACCGTGCACAAAGTCCGCAAAGGCTTCACTTTCCATGTTCGAAAAGCGCACAGCGCCACAGCGGCAAACTCTGCAGAGGGTTGATTCGAAGCTACAGATTTGCACCGCGAATCAGCGAGAGCGATCCAACACGCCCAAAGTCCGCCAAAAGCGCACCAATCCACGATTTCAGGAATTCGCATGGCACAGCGAGAATGTGGTTTCGCAAACAGAGGTCTCCTAGTGCCTGAGCCTGCGCAGTCACATGGAAATCCCTTTTGGTTTAGAACAACTGACAAGGCACCAGTTGCACCCATTCGGACTTCACAGAAATCCGCTTCCAGGGGTCGTTGGGAGCCTGGCGGTTTTGAGGTTGGCGTGTTCCAATCTACTATTCCCTTTGCAAGAACCACAGGATTAAAACATACGCATGGGTTGCTTGAACAATCTAACCTGGTGGTAGTTTTTGCCATAAGCGTACTCGAACCGCCCGGTTCACCGGGTCTAAACTAGCGCCTTCGGACATATTGAGACACGATCCATCCATCTGGCTTCCCTCGGCGACTGGCAAGCTGATCTCACCAAAAAACGTCCCCCTAAAAGCAAATACTCCCCCCAAGAAAAATATTCGTCTGGGGTCCCCTTTCTGGACCCGGAACTTAAGCATAAAAGATCCATGAGCTTTCTCGGAGTGCTGGCTTCGAATTAGCACTAGGAATTTGACTGGGTCGCCTTGTTTTTTTTGTTGGTTCCAAGGCTCCCGAGAATACGGGTCAGCGGGAAACTTGCTGGTTTAGATTTGGCGTAGTATTGGCTAATCCTCATTCAGTCTTGGGAGGTTTGGGGTCTGGGAAATGCCACTTCTTCAGGTGCATTTTTGGTTAGGGAAAACTTGGCTACGGGACACCTAGAATCAAGCAGGGCTTGCAAACAATGGTATTGCGGTCGGAAAACTATCATGCTATATAGAATTGCTACGCTGAGACTAGACATCGTCTGCAAACCGTTCATGCACCTAGCACGCAAGCAATACACATCACGCTACGCGGCAGAGGGTTGTTGTTCTTCGCTGTGGTTGTGCCCACTGACCTTCCGGACCAATCTAATCCTGAAGAGCAGGGGTGGCTTTAGCTGGGTTGGTCTTGACCACTTCCCAAAGTGTTCCTGTTTGCTCCCTCATCGCTATGGGTTTTCGATGTTGCAAGGCAAGCTTGGAGCGTTTGCCTTCTCCCACCCCCATCTTGGCAGTCGCTCTTTGAGATGAGATCAAAGCCTTTTGCCACTCTCTTCGCCTGAGTTCTCTTTCGGTGGCTCCCTTGCTTCCGTGGAACTTTTCCGCTCGTGTCAGCCTTGCCAAAGCTTTTGGACGTCTTTGGTGTCCAGGGCTTCCATTCGCGCCCTGGGATTCCGGAAAAGAGACCAAAAGCTCAGCAGTGTTCGGCATGATTCTGTGGATGGACAAAACCCACCAGGGTGAGAGACGATTGCACGATGTCCTTCATGTGGGCAACGGAGATGACTAAACCAAGTAGGGGGTGGATTGCGCAACCAGTAGGGAAACTCGGTGCTAAATCAGCGGTCTCGAACCCATCGCTTGCTGGTTTCCCCTTCCTTGCATATAGTCTCCATGACTCGTAAAACATGGGATCATCTACCCAAAAGGTGTCATCTACCCAATCTGTTTCAAGGATCATGGAGACTCCATGCAGGTATGGTAAAAATCCTTCGGGTACATCGCACAGATTTCCCCCTTTGGTTTCACCACAGTTTCCAAATTTCCCAATTTGGGGCCTGGCACTCACGAGTGAGCTGGCCACAAGAGGCGTCACTTGTTGGCCGTGCTCCACAACCCAGCAAGTGCTTTTGAACTCCTAACTCAGGACGTGTCCAAACCGAGTTTGAAAACGAATCCAGCTCAGGGAGTGAGGGCACAGTGGTCCTCCAGATTTGAGAGGTTAGAATACGTGTACCCGACTTTTTTCTCTTTTTTGTCTATTTCATCCCCCGAAAAAAGGGGTAAAAGGGCACTACTGGGAGACCTAGGTGGGGCAAAACCAATCCTCGCAGCTCCCCCCCCCCCGTCTCCTCGGAGCGCGTGGCCTTCCGGAGCTCCCAGAAGCGCGGCTCCCGGAGGCACTGCCTCACCAATTTCGCCGCCGCAAAAAAAAAACGCGGTTCGCGCGCGCGCGGTCTGCGGCTTTTTCGCGCGGCGCAAAAGAACAAAAAACGCGCCCGGGTTTTTTGCCCGCGAGGGCGCGGAGCGGCGCGAGAATACGGTTTTTCTCCCCGGCTGGAAATGAGTCGATCTCTTGGAGGAGTCGATTTTCGGGCGGTGAGAACGGGATCTGGCTTCGGAGGGACGACTCGATTCGCTTCTTTTTGGTTTGCTCCATTTAGCGGATGGAAGAAATTCCAAGGTTTGCGGGTGGATCCAAGAAATGTTTGAGGGAAAGCCAGCCAACGAAGAGAGGAACATGGGCAAAAAGTGGGGGAGTTGGAAAATGTCAGATGTCGCCCAGGGTTTTGGCACGTGTCTTTATTTAGCGGGTATCACTTTCAATAACATGTATCTCGGCACCATGCGATTATTCATTCACAGCCCGCCAGTGTCAACTGGACACGCGTGGCCCGGGTAGAAAAAGGCACATGTTTTTGTTTTGCCGAATTAGACGGACACCCAGGGGAAAATGGCGAGAGCTGGAAAGTTCTACCTAAGGACAAGACCAGAACCTGCGAGTAAGGATCCCTCGGAAGTGGCTCCTTGGGGACCCGAGTGAGCTCGTTTTACACGCGTTTGCACCGACAGGCGAGGGACACCTGGGAACCCTGGAGGGAGAGGGGGTCTAATTACCCCAAACAAACGCTGGGAACCATTGAGTTGGATTCGAGGGAATTGCAGGGGAAACCAAAACCGCAACGAGCCGGGTGATTTTCTTTTTAGACTTGCATCGCTGAATGTAGGCTCCCAACTCCCCATTGCATGTCTTCAGCACCACTTTGCCGGAGTCAAACATCAATATATGGTTTCAAAGCAGACGCAACTTCTTTGACCCCGCCCGAAGTTCTCATGGCGCCATTTAGGCCCATGTCGCTGTTGGCTCAAATAAATGGAGACCGAAATGGCACCTTGGGAAATGGAACCTAAGACGAAAACCCGTGTCAACTAAAGAACACGCAACGGGCATGGCTCTGACGGCATCACATGCTCGCCTTCAAGAACACGGGGATCCGTCAATGCCATGATCCAGAATGCGCCGGTGTTTGCTTTTCCCCAGAAAGGGTTGCTGCAAAAAAAATGGTGCCGAGAATTCACCACATCTGCCTGTGGTCGGAAAAGACACATGCAAAAAAAGCTGATGGCTGCATCAGTTTCGCTTGATTCCGTGTGTTTATGGAGTTTGTTCAAAATACCGTCCTTTCGCGGCCCAAACAGTTTTCCTCTCGAGGAGCGAAAGCAGGCTTGAAGATCTCATCTCCGAGCAAGTGCTTTCCAATCTTTGTAAAGGCATCCTTACATTATACACCTGAACACTGCCTTGTAAATGGTGGTTTCCCTTTACTTTAGTGGAAAAAGCCATGTTTCAAATGGGCAAAATGTGTCTTTTAATGAGCCCTGTTGTAGCCTTTACAGAATCTACTGCTTGCAATTCAAAACCGCCCCCATAGTCTACAGCCTGGTTGTGTTCCTATCAACGGCCTTTCGTGATGTTAGAGCGGCCCTCAAGTGAAACTGACGTAAAGCTTGCGACCATGGCAGCACATCGGTACGTATCAAGAGCGGGTGAACCCAGAAATTGATTTGGTTGTCCTGTTGGTTTGCCTTTGTATAAACCAAGCTTCCAAGCGTACCCTTCAAAAACGCGCACACACACACACAAATGGCTGCTTCTCAAAGTAGGAGTCCCCTTCTGGATAGTCTTAATTACCACCTTGGGGTTCCCAAATTTTGAGAAACGCCCATACATGCGGCCCATATGTTTATGTTTGCTGTCTGGTGAGCCTTATAACCCAAGTGAGTGCAGATTGCGAGTTGGCTCCCGCTCCAATACCCAGCTTTGGATTTCGCATGGCCCAGCGGCTCTCTCCAAAAATGTAGTGCCCTCTTTGCCTGGCAACGAAACAACGATCACCCATGGCTTGTGACATTACTTGGTTGCTCTTGACCCACTTGCAAAAAGTTCAACTTTTTGGGTGCTTAGTGGAAAACACCTTCATTTCCCAATAAGTTAAAGTCTAACGATCCAACCCAATAGCAGTCAAGATTCTTTGCCTAAGATTCGCAGCTACCTTCAATTGGAGTGTTGGCCCGTTAACCAACCTCAAAAGGGTGCTGTCAAACCAACGCACACCCCCAAATGTATCAAAACAAGTCTGACTTGAAAGTCACCAGGCTTGCATCTGCAAGAAACAAACCGTCAGTGTCGAATTCCAAGATAATTATACTAGGTCCTCCAGTAGAGAGGTTGGAATAAGGGTGCCCTCTTTTCTGTAGTCTATTTTAGTAGGGGAACCCTCCCCCCAAAAAGGGAAAAAGGGCACTACTGGGAGACCTAGTATAATTAAATGGCCAGCATGGTGCTGTGAAAACAACGGGCGTCATCCTTCAACTGGGTTGGGAACAGATCAGCCAAGCTTATTCTAGACTTTAATGTAGCCGGTGTCCAATGCTTGCTCAATTCTCGGTACGAGCGAAGTTTCGAACATGTAAGGATTCTGGCCATCGCCAACTCAGATCAATTCTTCACGGATGAAATATGTTCGAGGTGAAAGTGCAGAAAGGGGCCCGCAGGCCGAGAGTCAGAATTCGAGGATCCGAACATATGTTGGCCGGTTGCAAGTTTCCAGGAAAAAGTTGCCAAATGGTTGTGCCATGGCCAAGACACTGGGATTGAATCGCAACTTGACATCTGCCAGAAAACCTGTTGCGTCTGGGGAGGAAGTTGACCCAAGGGGAGGAAGTTGACCCAAGACCATTTTGCCATGCAGTCTCCGCTGGGATCGGACAGCCTGAGTTCCAGTTTTCTTAAACTCGGGGGGTTGCGGCTACGTAAACCAACTAGAGTCTACCTTGTTGACGTGTTTAATTATGACCAAAAAATCCATTCGATCCAGTAGATTCTGTGTGATGGCGTCAACATGAAGCCACATCATGGGCTTTAGGAAACATGTTCAGTGTATGCTTCGCTAGGGGCATGGGGGAACTCACTCAATTTCACCAAGGTGCCCACCCTTTGCTCCATGTTCTTTAGGGCTACACTTGATTTTGACTGCGCCGGACATCCTTGACATTAAACTCTCCTCTTGGATTTGTAGCCGAGGATCTTGACAGCTTGTTTGTGTTCTTGCAACGTTGAGGCACAGTGGATCTTGTTTGTTTCTCCACTTGAACAACACCGAAAATCTGCGAATGGCGACTTTCACACACGGTTCTACTACCTGGTTTGATGGGAACTATACCCTGCTGGGTGCCCATCATTATTTCAATGACTGTTGTCACAAACCTGAGATTGTGCACGTGATCAAACTTCATACCACAAGTACAGCCATATGTAAGTGTATATATATATAATATACACCGTCAACACGGAAGTATGATTCCCAATTGGATTGGGGCACAACCCTAGTACTCCCGAGTGTGAGCTTCCCTCCAAAAAAAACATGTATGGTACGTTTGACCCCGGAATCAGAAACCTAGCGCATTGCGAGACATGTGTTTCCGCTGTTTCCCTGAAGGAGTTTGCCTCTCCATTCGGACACTTCAGTGATCAACCAGTTCTTTAAGCCTGGGTCCCAAAATCAAATCAGAACAGGGTTACCGCTCGACCCAATCGATCGGGTCAAAATTTGGGTAGGGAAAACGGAATGAGCCCTTCAAGCCGTGGTTCCAAAAAAGAACTTGGTGCTCGGCTTGTGGCTTGGTCATTCTCGTAGCAAGCCTGCAAGTTGTCTGACGTACCTCTTTTGCTTTCTGCTCCCCTGCTAAAAGTGAATAACTTTTGGTGGTTTAATACGGAAAACCCATTAGTTGGCAAAAAGTTGTTCAGTCCTAACATCCCTTCGCAAAATGCACCAAAGGTGCTACATTGCTGGTTCAGCCGAGAGTCACCAGAAAGAGAGCGGGCCATCGGGTATGAGGCAAAGAGTTCTCCCCGCGGTTCCTCCGAGTTTGATTGAATCCTGTTAAACTTAACCATTTGGTTAAACCCCCTGGGAAAACAAAACAAAAATATGTCCAGTAGTGATCGATTCCCTTGAAAACCAACAGGGGAAAAGGAAAACAATACAAATAAAGAAAAACATATTATCAAGCAACTGGAAGTAAGCCTTCCTCCGTTAAACCACGGTTCTCGAGAGCCCTGAGCTGGATCGACATCCGGCCGCGTGCCCGGCGCCTGTTGCTGGGCTTAAAAATGTGCCTCTCGTCCTGGCTGCCATCACTACCTGAAGCCAAGCAACCAACCGCCGGTGCCTCTGAATGGGCCCAAATAAGGGTTGGCGCCAAAAATCAGTGGATTATTCAACCTGTATACTTAGACCATATGAAAAAAAAACATATATATATATATATTAAGTTGTGGGGGTTTATCAACCAGCATTCGGTTCTCGGGTTTCACCCATCCCAACTGGAGGATTGTGTCCATGAACATATTTTTGAACAGGACGGCAAAGGATCTCCCGGGCGAAACCCCCCCGAAAACCCGGTCATCCCAAACATCACAAATTTACAAATGTGCAAAGCCATGGGCACTACGACTTCAGATCCATTCCCAGTGGCAGGTTTTTATTGCCATGTGAAATGTGAACAGAAATGTCCGCTCCACAGAAATGTCCGGTGGGCTCTTTTTCGGGACGAGTGCAGCATTCAGGAATCCTAGCCCTTTCAGGGTGAGTCTGAATTCGGACCATCCCCATCGGAACCAAAGGGAGCTGCCACGAATCGGAGCGATCCACGGAAAGTTGCTGAAGCCTGCAGGATCTGAGTGGCCATTTGTAGCCAAACCAACGAGCAAATGAGCCAGCTCGTTCCTGGCAAAATCCAAGCGTCTTTGAGACACTGATTGAGATTCCGAGACAACTTGTCCCGCTGTATAGAAGTGCGCAGGGTCTAGGTCTGGTACCAAATGACACTCCCGCAAGCCTACGTCACAACTTCAGTTGAATCCTGGTTGCTGCAGCGGGTCAAAGACCATGGCTCAAAATTCGAATCCACAGCTAAACAATGATTGCATTCCTTCATTTTGGGGCCGTGCAGAAAAACACGACTTTCCACACACTTCTGTCGCGACTTTTGCCTGACATTGGTAACACGGTTGACTAGCAGCTATGTGGTGCACCATCGTGAGCAGGTTCCAACTGTTAGAATTCATAGCCAGACATAAATCGATCCAGCGACAAACCCCGACAGCAGAAGCAGCTTCCCCGCTCGCGTAATTCTTGTGGATCACCAAGCAACTTCAATCCCTGCCCGAAGACCAGCAGGACACCAGCCACCAGGACCACCGAATTACCGCCAGGCCACCTCCTGGGACACACTCCGCGGCAGCACTGCCAGACCACCGCCGGACGGAAAACCAACACACCGCAGCAGCAGCATGGACGCCGTCCGGAACACCTCCGGCAGACAGCAATCCCGCTGGGACACCCGCGAAAGCTGGGAGACCAACGACACACAGGACCACACATGGGTCACTTGGACATACAGCCAACAGCAAACCGGAACACCAGCGGGACAGCGGGGACAGCACCGAGGAGACCACCTGGACCGAGGAGCTCCATGAAGCCTCAACGCCCTTTGGCGGGTCTCTTGGAGCGGAAGCGACATGTGAGCCACGGTCCAAATTGCGAGTTTCCCGAAAAGGACATGGAACGTGGGTGAATTTTCTTGTACCAGACAATTTAACCGGAGCCTTGCCTTTACAGAACTCATTGTCTATTTGCATGATTGCATATTGGGCCACACCGTGCTTGTCAATGGACAGATTTGCTTGACATTGTGATTGCGCGTGCCGCCAGCCATCCAATTTTCGACTGCACATTTGCTTTATTATGTGTCGCATGGATGATTACTGTGGTCCCTCATTATTTGGCTACGTCATGCTCGTTCGCGGGCGACGACGTCTTCTGCTGCTGCTGCTGCTGCTGCTGCTGCTGCTGCTGCTGCTGCTGCTGCTGCTTGTGGTAAGTGTAGTGTCTCCTGTGTCACTACCAAAACTACAGACTCGCAGTAACTTTGACCGAACCTCATTTATTCTCACAACACAGCTCTCCTGCACGCACAAGTCATGTGCAAGCCAACCCAAAGGACGCATCCTCCCAACAAGCATGAACGCTGACTGGGGTTGGAAGACAGCTTGCGTTTGGGGAATCTTGGAAGAACGGGTATCAAAGTTCCAGTCGTGTTCTGTTTTTGCACTCTCCCCAGTTAAAGTATGTTCAACCTTTCCCCTTCCTCTCCTCACTCATGAAACCACCCCCCCCCCCAAAGTTCCAGTCACGCATGGAAGAAGTTCCAGTCCTCACTCATGGAAGCTGCTTCTTGGTTGCTGTTGACCCCTCTGTCAAAAGCTTAACTTTTTGCGGGCTTAATGGAAAACCTCTTGACTTCCCAAAGTTAAACCCAATAGCAGTCGAAGCTTTAGGTTTCTAGGTTCCTCCTGTTTGAGCCGCCCCGCCAGAGTGGTTGGTGGCGCGGCCTCGCCTGCCATCGAACCGAAAGGAAGTCCCTACGACCGAAATTGTTTTTCCCCCACACCCGACAACCTAAATGCAAACAGTGCTTGCCGCAAGAAAACTTTGAAAGGACCGATTTTTGCCTATATGCTCTACAAAAAACGACAATTATGGTGATGGTTTGGAGGTTCGGGGCAATCTTGTGGAAGGAGGCACCCTGGTTTTGTTCTTTTCTGTACAGATCGAAAGGAACCCCACGCCCGAAGCTTCTACTCCAATACATCTTGGGTTTCATCTTGGGACTAGGAAAGTCCCTTGCAAAGGTTGTCTGGGAACTGCCTTCTGTACCTTTGCTGTCCATCAGTCAAGTATTTGTTTTCATGGGCATCAGAATTCGTGACAGGCGCAGCACTTTGGGAAGGTGAGAGCGCAGTTCGTGAATCGCATTGGAGTGGACGCGCGAACAGCTGCGTGCCGATTGCCTGACAGCTGAGGTGCAGATTTCGTGGCAGGCGCAGCACTTTCTCAAGGTTAGGCGCAAATAGATAGATAGATAGATAAATAAATAGATAGATGAAATGGAAAGAGAGACAGAGAAATAAAGAAAGACAGAAGAATTAAAGAAAGACACAAAGACAGAAATACATAAAACAAAAACAGATAGAGACAGAGAAAGAAATCAACAAAAGAATGAAAGACTAGAAAGACAGAAATAAAAACAGAAGTAAAGCAATAAAGAAAGAAAGAAAGAAAGCAAGCAAGCAAGAAAGAAAGAGGAAAGCAAGGTCAAAAGAAAGAGGGAAAACACAGAAAGAACGAAAGAAAGAAACAAAAAGAAAGAAAGAAAGAAAGAAAGAAAGAAAGAAAGAAAGAAAGAAGACAGAAAGAAAGAAAGACATAAATAAAGAAAGAAAGAAAGAAAGACCGAAAGAAAGACATACTGAAAAACATAAACAAAAGAAATCAAGACAAAATAAATGAATAAAGAAATGAATAAAGAAATAAATAAAGAAGGAAGGAATAAAGGGAGGAAGAATGGAAACAGAGGAAATAAACAAAGAAAGAAAAAAGACAATGCAACAAAGGAAAACAAATAACAAAAGAAGAAAGGAAGGTCAACAGAAAGAAGGAAAACACAGAAATAAAGAAAGAAATGAAGAAAGAAAGAAGGAAAGAAATAAAGAAAGAGCGAAAGACAGAAAGACAGCAAGAAAGAAAACAGGAAAGAACGAAAGACATAAATGAAGAAAGGAAGGAAGAACGGAAACAGAGGAAGTAAAAAATGAAAGAAATAAGAAAATGGAACAAAGGAAACAAAGAACGAAAGAAGAAAGGAAGGTCAAAAGAAAGAAGGAACAACACAGAAAGAAAGAAAGAAAGAAAGAAAGAAAGAAAGAAAGAAAGAAAGACAGAAAGACAGAAACACAGCAAGACAGAAAGACAGAAAGACAACAATCAATAATACAGGAAAGAAAGAAAGAAATGAAGGGAAGGAAGAAAGGAAGGATTAATGGAAACAGAGGAAATAAACAAAGAAAGAACAAATAAACTTCAAGAAAGGAAATAAAGAACGAAAGAAGAAAGGAAGGTCAAAAGAAAGAAGGAAAAACGCAGAAGAAAGAAATAAAGAAAGAAATAAAGAAAGAAATAAAGAAAGAAAGAAGGAAAGAAATAAAGAAAGAGCGAAAGACAGAAAGACAGCAAGAAAGAAAAAAGAAAAGAACGAAAGACATAAATGAAGAAAGGAAGGAAGAACGGAAACAGAGGAAGTAAAAAATGAAAGAAATAAGAAAATGGAACAAATGAAACAAAGAACGAAACAAAAAGAAAGGTCAAAAGAAAGAAGGAACAACACAGAAAGAAAGAAAGAAAGAAAGAAAGAAAGAAAGAAAGAAAGACAGAAAGACAGAAACACAGAAAGACAGAAAGACAGAAAGACAACAATCAATAATACAGGAAAGAAAGAAAGAAATGAAGGGAAGGAAGAAAGGAAGGATTAATGGAAACAGAGGAAATAAACAAAGAAAGAACAAATAAACTTCAAGAAAGGAAATAAAGAACGAAAGAAGAAAGGAAGGTCAAAAGAAAGAAGGAAAAACACAGAAAGAAAGAAATAAAGAAAGAAATAAAGAAAGAAAGAAGGAAAGAAAGAAAGAAAAAAGAAAGAAAGAAAGAAAGACAGAAAGACAGCAAGAAAGAAAACAGGAAAGGAAGGAAATGGCGGAAGAAATGCAGAAAGAAATAAAGCAAGAAAGAAAGAAATAAACAACAACAAAGGACACTTCACCTGCCAACTCGACTGTGGCAGCCAACTCGACCAAAAAGGTGCGCGGGCATGGGGCGAGGGATGTTGTGTTTCTCTTCCTATAGATAGACAAATGCCCTGTCTAGAAACTTCCGTCCTCCAGCTCTGCTGGAGTATACCTGGTATCTTACCATTCTTGGCTGATCTAAACATTGAAAGGACCATCCACCTAAGCAGGAGGGCAAACCTATTGAAAGGGACTAGAGGGGAAAACGCATCTGCGGCTCTTTTCGCGCGCAAGTAAAGGGGACCGCTGTCGAGCCAACGGCGTGCATGCACGTCAGCTCAAACTGGTGTCCTAAGTGTAATTACTCATCAGTTTCCCCAACTTTATGTTGGGCTGACGATGTTCGAATAGTTCTCAGTGATGCGGCTTGAGAGCGTCGCCTTCGATCAGGATGAAGTTTTCTCTCCTTGAGCTCCTCTTTCTCGTCGGCTATCCGCAGGGTGCTTGATTTCAGGAGCTCCTGAAAAGCACCGTTGGTCTTTGCCAGGTCATCCTTGGTGAGAGCATCCGCAATCATCCGCTGGTGTGGCATCCACCTCAAGGTGGCGTTTGCCTTCTTGATGGCGGCCGCTATGATCGCCACATCAATTGCCGTTCTCCTGTCTTGCCTCGAAGTCGGACACTGCTTGTAGAGGGCATCGTAGAGACTCTTGGCGTCCGTGCCCTGGCACTGAGGTTGCCGTGCTTCCAGGGAACAGCCTTGTCGAAGAACTCCAAGGAAGGGGCTCGTGAATCTAGTCCAGTCTTCTGTGGTGACGTCGCCCCTAGTGATGTCCCGGTACATGATCTGCAACCACTCCACCTCCGCCACACACTGAGAGAATGCAAGAGCCTCTCCTCCCAAGGTCGAGACTACTTTCCTCTTTAATTTAGAGGACCTCCACGACAGCACCGACACCTTGGATGCTTGCTTGGACGTCGGCGTGCCATCTGAGGCAAGGATCACCCAAGCTCCCTGGGTAGGGTCCTCCACCATTCCCTCTGCGTCTTCTCGAAGAACTCCTCCGTCGGTTCCTCCTGCGTCGCTGATCCCGATGAAGGTCATCTGCTCGGGGTCGAACCGGTGTATCACCAAAGGTCGACGGGCATCTGATCTCGCGTACCCAACAGCCTTGTTGAGCTTGATCACGTCCGAGACTCTGGCATCTCGCATCCGGGAGGCTAGAATGGAAACTACTCCGGCAAGTTCTGGTCTTGTCTGCTGAGCAATCCAGTTCACTCTGTAGAGGATCGAACGGAACTCCTCGAACTCGGTCTTCGTGAGATGGGAATCCTTGTCGCCTCTGCGGTTCTTTCCCAGATATACCGGAACTACCTTCTCCATGATGTACTTTTCCTGCACCAGAAAACTCTGTCCTTGGTAGTCACGACCGACCTTCCGGCAAAGTCTGCTGTTCCGACCTCCCACTTGCCAAAGTCGAAGCGCTTCCTGAGTGCAGCTCCAATTGCCTCAAGCTCGGGAGCCTTTGCTGCCAGATTGATGTCATCCACCTCTATGAGAGCCTGACCAACGCACTTGTTGTCCTCGTGCTTGACCAGCCAGCAAGGCTCCAGAAGAGATCGTCGATATCCCTGCGACTGAAAGAACTCGATCAAGGTCTCGTGCCAGAGAAGTGGAGCGTCATCTAATCCGTAGACCGGAGCCACAAGCTCAATGAGACTTCCAGGAGGTACTGGTACTCCCCCGCAAGGTTCGACGTAGATCTTTCCCCGCGCCCTTTTAAGCTTCTTGGCCTGGCAACGCATTACGAACGTCTGCGAAGTGAACCTGAAAGCCGAGGTTCACCGCTACCTGGAAGAACAAATTGATGGACTCCGTCTGAGGGGTGGGCGCAAAGGTCCTGAGCAGTCCTGTGTCGGGATCCTGATGTCCCTGACAGCACCAGCGGCTCTTTGCCTTGAAGTTACCAATCCCTGGCATCGGCTTGCGCCTCCTGACCATCCAGCTCCCGATGATCCTGTCTGGTCTTTGAGTCCTCACCTCAGCGGCCTTGTCAGGCTAAATGACGACGACTGCCTTGGTCTTGAGGATCGCTTCCCACTCCTGCTTGTCGGACCCGTGGAAGGCTGCAAGCTCGTTATCGTCCAGGTCCTCGATCTTGACTTCGGCGTCCTTCCCTGCCAGAAGAACGACCTCAGGATCTCCGGACATTGATGTTGTGAAGGAGAACCATACCTTGCCTTCTTGCAGGAGGGTGTCTGGCTCACCCGGAGGTGATCTTGATCGCCCTGGCCTTGCCGTAGAAGACGAGGAGGTTCCTGGGCCATCCTCGGTGCCTCTGGGAGCTGATGCTGAACCCCTTGCTGCCGACGGGTTTCCGCTTCTTCTCACCACATCCCACATGGCCTGTTCTGCTCTCTGATATCTTTCCCGTTGTTGAAATTCATCCGCCTGTCTAAGCACCCTTCCGTCATGACCTCCTCGGGAGTTATTTGAGGTGGCTGAAAACTTGGAGGTGTCGGTGAAGGTCCTTGTCGGGGTCGCTTTGAAACTGGTTCGAGGGGTTTGAGGTGGATTGTCACCTTCGGAGGCAATCTCTCCAGTGGGTTCTTCCAGAGGCTCTGGGACCGTGGACTCGGAGTTGATGCGTGACATTGGAGGTTCTTCCGGCGGTGGAGGCATCCTCGTAAAAGGCATCCTCGGTGGTAGTTCTCCAGTTTCCTCGTGCTCTGGGATGGGTGGTAGTGCTTGATCTCCAGGAGGTACAGCTGAAGCTATAGGTCGGGACCCAACGTGAGGAGGTACTTGGTGAACCGGATCTTTCCAAGCATCCTGTCCGGGAAATCCTTCACGTTCGACATCCACGGCTCCAGCTCTAGCGCGATGCATCTGATGGAGTAGTTCCCGAAACTCCTGGGATTGTGCCACCTCATTTCCTAGAGTTTCCAGCGGGGAAGCGGCTCTCAGCTGATCCGACGAGCACTTCCACAGTCTTGCTCTCATCGCAACCCAGACGGTGTGCCCGCTCTGCATGATCACCACCCCCGGGCCAGTCCATCTTGACCTTGTCACATGGCCCGGATACGCTCGTTGACCTCTTCTCCAAACGTATACGACCTGCCCCTTGAACCATTCTCGCTGTTGATGCTCAGGAGCTCTGGCTGCTTGTAGAACTCGTTCTCGAGAGATGTGTTTCATGGCCAACTCTCTCGCCCGTGCTCTGATCGCTTGTGTCCGTGCGAACTCTGATGCCTCTGATGCAGGGTTGCTTGGATCCATTCCTGGTTCCTCCCAGCCTGGAATGTCCTGCATGTCTTCGGACAGAAGATCGTCTGGGACTCGAACGTTCTTGCCGAAGACTAGCTGCGCCGGACTATATCCTCCGCGAGAGAAGTACTGATTCTTGTGGGCGATGAGTTGGGTACACAGCTCTTCGAGATCCTTCTCGTTGAGGACCACAGAGGTTCCGGAAGCTATTTCGGTCTCCAGCCTCTGCTTTACCCACATACCGTGCCTTTCGACCTTTCCGGCCTGCCAAGGGGCGTTCGAGTCGATGATGTGCAACATCACCCCATAGGTCTCGAAACCCTGCTCCACCTTACCTTGGAACTCTGGGCCGCCGTCAGTAAGCACCGCCTCAGGAAACCCAAAGGGCCTCACCCAATACCTCAGAATGATTTCCCAAACCTCGCTGGAATTCGGGGTGTTGTTGCCTCCGAGGATAGGGATCACCATCTGGTAGGACGTCCCGTGACACACCAGGTTGATGAAGGGAACATGTCTTGATCCGTACCGCACGTAGAAGGTGTCCATGCCCAGAATGTAGTTGAACGAGAATGTCCTTGGAAAGGTAACCTTCTTGCTCGCCACAGGATTCTTCTGACGACCGCATTGATCGCACTTGAAGCTATCTTGGACATATCTTAGAACATTCCTCTTTGCTCCCGCAGCCTTGAGCAGAATCATCATCTGCCGTGAAGGAAGATGACCAGTGTTGATGTGGATCCGGTGGATCTCCTTGACCTGCGCGTCCGTCAGAGGAACATGGCCTTCGTCGCGAGGAGCCCCATGATCTTCCCCTGGTGCAAGATGCCGGGTCTCGATCTCGTCTCCGCCTCCTCCGGGTGGGTCTCGCACTTCTAGTCTCCTACCCGGCTCCTCAATTCTTTCCCTTGCCTGTTCTTCTCTGGCGAGCGCGTCCTCGAGATCTTCGTCATCTTCTTCCTCTCCGATTCCAGACCATCTCGGAGTTCTCTGCTCCAGATTCCATCTAGCGCCCTTGGCGATCAGCGACACCAGCTCGGGGGGATACACTTGTGCTTTAGATGGAAGGCCCCCGAGAAGGTGTTGGTGCTCGTGTTGGTGATCGCACTGTTTCTGCGACAGATGCAGGGCCACTCCCGGGTCGTTGGTGAGAATACCGGTCGTCTTCTTTGAAGGCTTTGAGGTCAGCTTCAGACCTTTCATGCACTGATCGAACTCGAACCTAATCACTCCTTCTTGGGCTTCCAGCCACTCAGCCGCCTGAGTCTTCCAGCTTGAGGCGTATGCGGGATGCTCGATCACGAATCTCTGGCCAGCCGATATTTGATGAGCTGCGGCTTCCATCGCGAAGTTCCACATGAAGGCGCCTCTAATCTGAATTCTCCTCGCTGCACCAGGCTTCATCTTCTTCCAGTTGCGGTTCATTAGCAGGGAGTAGGCTCTGCATTCGGGGCTCATGATGATCAAGTCTGGAGATTCTGCCTTGACCCACTCCCAGAACTTCTTCCGGTCGGAGCCCTTGAAGACGTCCCAGCCCTGAGTGACGTCGAAGCTCGACACTGGCTTCATTGCTCGAAACCTTGCTTGGTGAGCTCGGGCACTATCTGAGGTGGTGAGAAAAGCTTGCGTACCCGAGGTCGATCGGCGTTCAGAGCGTGAAACACTCCCTCAGCCTCTTCAGGGTTATCGAAGTGAAAGACTGTGAACCCTGTCCAACGGTCGTTCTCCTTGTTGATCCTCACCTGCGCCGATGTGTGCTTCGACAGATGGGAAGCCTTTGAGTAATCGAGGAAATGGGAGAGCTGAGAAGTCTCCTTACGTGGCTTCCGGTGCACTCTGAGAACTGCCCTCTTGTCTCCTTTCTCACACAAGAGCCATTTATCCTTTCTCCCTGACACGACCTTGGCCGCGCTTCTAGCTTCCAGCATGAGGTCCTCTGGAATCTTGCCCCGGTAATGTCCTGGGAGTTCAGGTAATTGGCGAAAGAGTCGTCCTTCCACCTGCAGAACACCTCTCCGCTTGGCAGTTCCAAACACTCTTGCAGGACTGCTCCGCGATTTAGCCAAAAAGGTGACCAATTTCCGCCAGCGCCCGGGACGACCTCCCAATAGACTAGATTAGACTATTTTCTGTCTAATAGTTAAATCTTATTTTTCTGACTATTAGTTAAATCCATTTAGTTTAAATTCTTGTTTTTAGACAAACGTGATTCTAACTAATATACACATCGATTCTGACTAATAGTTTATTTTTCCGGGCACAAAAAATCTGACTAATAGTCAGCCCGGAATTCTAACTAATAGTCAGGGAAAATCTGACTAATAGTTAGAATTTGTGTTGCTTTTGGGGTCGAAGTTTGGTCGAAACTTCGACGAAACTTCGACCCACACCATGTACACACATTTCAAACTGCGACCAAACTGCGACCCCCCCAGAAACACATATTTAAAACTGCGACCAAACTGCGACCCCCCCAGAAACACATATTTCAACCAAACTTTCACTCCCAAGTTCAACCTGTTTTGAGAGCCGGCTTTCACGCGCAACAGCCTTCTTGGCTTGTTCTTGGTGCGTGTCTTTCTTTCACGCTCGAATTTGGCCGCAGGGCGCCTTGTGTGCAGACTTTTGCGAAGCGCGTCGTCAAGCCGCAGTCTCTGCACAAGAGCTTCTTTCATCACACAAGGCGCTACATTTCTGTGAGCGCTTTCACGTTTCCTTGCTTCACGCACTGTCACGCGGGCGTCTGTTTGTGCGCACGTGTGCACATGCTTTGTGCACTATACCCGTTTAAGTGACACAGCGAGGGAACACACCTTTCACGAAAAAAACATCTCAAGAGACCACACTGTGGGGCAGAACAATTGCGAAATACCACTTGGCTTTGAGGGGCAAACTGTCAAACACAACCTTCGGGGAAAACTGTTTCGGGTCGTTTGATGGACACATGTGAGTTTACATTGTTGAGAAACAGCTGGAAGAGTTGCGAAAGACCACTTTGAGGGACAAACATTTGGAGGGACTGCCACCACGAGAAAATTTATATTGAACCAGGGGAACCCGGAGAAGGTTGTTTCTTAGGTTTGCCCTGAAAACCCAAGAACCTTACATAAAAAAAAGGTTTGCACACAATTTTGAGGGTTGTACGGTTGTTTCCGGGTTTGGTGTTGTTTTTTCGGGTTTGATGCATCAAGCCAGCAAGCACACAAACAACTCAATTCAGCATTAAGCGGCCTCAATCCAAGGGCCACATGCCAGTCAGCACCCGTCCCCTCAAGCGATCAGCACATATGTTTCTCACAGAGCACGGGGCAGGCCATCTGATGGTGTGGGGACTCGTGAACATCGAGCACATGCTTCTGCAGGTCCCAGGTTCTTCAGGTAACAGATCGATGTTTAGGAAAATGCATTCATGTAACAGATCCATCAATGGATGCTTAAGTGTATATATATGGGTACCATGGGCTGCTCAGAACGTACCCTAATCACGAAGAGCGTCCCACACCAACTTCGCGCTGATCAAGTAGGAGTCCAAGGTTCGCTCAGCAATCCCTCGAACACCCACTCGTCTTGAGATCCTGCTGGCTTTGCCAACAAAGTCCTCATCCATGCTGCAAGATTCTGCAATTGGAGAAATTGCATAGAATCCTTTCTCACCAGCAGAGAGAACCTCATGGAAGTGGTGAAAGAGCATGTGCTGCTTTGGCAGCAATGGGAAGCGGCTTACGCCCCGGCCATGAAAGGCACTGCGCAGGCGAGCGTAAGCCCGCACAAAGTAAAGGCCAAGCCCACCAAGCCGTTTGGCTTCATCTGGAGGAACCCAGAAGTCTGCCTCGTAAAGGCCGCTCATGCAATTGTTAATTGCCTTCACCGCGCTCTCCTTAGGCCCGACAGTCAGAGACACGACAGGAGCCGTTTCAAAGACCCGCTCACAACAACATGCCTCATGATGAGGGTATAAGCAATGATCCAACACCAGCCGAAGTGACATCCCCCAACCCTGGATTTGTTCATCATGATGGGGCAGCGTGGTTTCAGCAATTAATAGCAACAACAATGATGGGAACAATAATAATATGATTTTGTTTAAAAAAAACAAAACGTCTATGGGGCAGCGTGGTTTCAGTTAATAACAACAACATGGGAACAATGATAATAATACATATAATAATAATAATAATAATAATAATAATAATAATAATAATAATAATAAACATCTATAGCGCAAGGCCCGGTTCTGAACAACGCCCACCCAATGCGAGCAATACAGTAGCGCCCCTTAAAGTTAACACACAAAGGATTCGCCCACTTAGATGGATGCTGATCAGCACATTCTACCCCCAAATGATTAAGGTAACTTTCCCCCGATAATGGCCGTGCAATCAAAAGACCCTCCCTAAATTCGAGCTGCCGCGCCGGCTGTGGCTGCAGCCCATGCACTGCGCAGGGTGCCCAAGATCCCTTTTACGGGAATTGTGGGGACGTCCAATGATGGCTGTACTGAAGGGTTCCTCAATTCATGTGAGAGTGGTTTTTTTTCAGATGCCCTCGGTCCTCCCAATGAACCCCAGCCAAGGGGCAATCAAGCAAAAAATGGGATCTTCATGTTGCACCACGTGGTGGCGCTCACAAAAAGATTCAAGCCATTTACACAGCAAAACTGTTGTGCGCCCTTTGCTCCAGTGAGCCTGCACCGGCGCGGTTGAGCTTTCGTAGCCGATGGTGCCCTGCGAGATCCTGACCACAAGAGAGGGGGGTGTTCCAAAAAAGAAGCGTGACTTTAACCAAAACAAAGGAACACCTGCTGGAAATACAAAGCGGCAGCTGCTAAACTTCCTGAAAAGGCTCTTTGCAATGTATGGCGACTCATTGGTCGAGGAGCAGAACTCAAGAAATGACCGTGTTGCAAACTCCAGCTTGCTGTCCACTGAGCGGCCCTCAAAGAAGGGAAAAAGGCTAGCAATAGCTGACGCAGCAAATTCCTTCCCCTGTCCCAGCTGCAAGTTGTGGAAGATGTCCGGGCGATGAAACTTTGGCTTGTATTCCGGCGATGCAAGCAGGCGAGTGAATGCAGCTTCTTCATTCCAGGGCAACCCACCCTCGATTGAATGCAGTGTTCCCAAGAAGGCAGGAGCGCTCGATGTATCCTCCCATGGGAAGCCCTCAAAGCCGGCATGGCAAAGATGGCATATGCCATGATTTTCCCCTCTGCTGTTTCTGTAACTCCGACATATTTTCGCAGAGGTCACAAGCCAAGACCAGTCGCCCTTCTGACCCAAGCAGCAGGTCCACATTGTCGCGCCTGACTTCAGCTGAATACCTTCATGCTCAAGAGTCCGGAGGTCTTGCAAAACTGGTTCCAATAAGTCATCCAAAACCTGATGATCCTGCGCGTAGAACCTCTGCATCATTGTGGCAAGCAGAAACCGTGTGGCGAACGTGTTCCCCTTCAAGTTGCGTCGCATTTGTTCAGTACACCGCTTCCGAAGTTCAATGGTGCTGAAGGCCGGCTGGAGCGCAAAGATCAAAATTCCCTTTTTCTTCAGAGAACGCCCCTCATCCGCATGCAGATAATATGGAACTGTTTGATCAAGCTGAATGTTGGGTCTTCGGAAGATCTCATGACCAGGCTCCAATTTGCGATACCGCTCCCAAAACAAGCGCAAAGTAGGCTTGAGCAGAGCAAGTTCATGGGCTCCAAGAAACTTGTCAAGATTGCGGGTGGTGTCCATGAAGGAAATCCAATCCGAGGCCTTCAAATACGGGAATTTCTGGATAGACCCCACCATCAAAAAGGAGCGCTTCACCTTCAAGGTCAGGTTGTTGTTCTTCACTGCTCTGTGCAGCGCCCGCCCCTGCAATCAAGGGATTTCGTTTGCCAAAGATCTCCATGAACCCTATTGGTTGGAGCAACATCCTTATGTTCTACGATAAACGAGGAAACCTGCAGTTTGGCAATGTTGGATTATGGTGTGGCCAAAACAGGGAACCTCTTTGTGAACATTTCTTCGGCCAAGATATTTCAATGGTGCAGCAATCCTTCTTCATATAGTTTCAAAGCCACACCATGTTCAAGAAAACAACCCAATAATAGGTGTATAGGAGACAAGGGGCTGAATGCTGGGGCCGAGCCTTTGCCAAAGCTTCCACCACCTTGTCATCCGTGTCTATGCCCCTCTCCCGGTCACGTTTGACCACAGTCTTCGCAGTTTCCAGCAAGCGCCGGGAAGGCACCTTAGATATAGGGCCCAAAAAAGGCCAGCAGTTTGATTTATGCAGGGAATATGGGATATCATTTGCACCGGTTCCATGGAGGCAATGAACCTTAACCAATGAGCTTGCTGATTTCTCCAAACCATGCTTTTGCCGGCTTCTCCCAAAATTGCACAGTTTTGGTGGGGGATTCGCTGTTGAAGGGGGCCAAAGCGGGTGAACATGATGACAAGCCCCTTTGATGAACAGGAATTCATATCCCGCAACCACTGACCACTTTTGAGGTGGGTCCCTATTAAAATTCGTAAAGGGACGAGTTGCGCAACCCGCCCAACTTCGCCAAGCGTCGCCTGAGGCAGCATGGCTGGCCAGGGAGCGACCAATGCTGCTGGCAGTGCCTGGCACGCAATAGCTCGAGAGGGCGGAAGGGTCATATTTAAGGGGACAAACGGACACCAACGATTTGGGTACCACTACAGGTTGAAGGTATCAGTAGATATTGCAAACCGGCATTGATCCACCCAAACCAGGAGCCGGAGGTTAGATCGGGGCGGGTTCTGTTCAAGGTCCAGCCCTTTTTCAAGGGGCTTACAATGGACAACATCCGCGAGTGGATCAAAATGGGATGCAACTGCGGTACGCTCGTTGGGACTCCACCGTTCACGCATGCGCATTCCCAAACAGCAATGAACCCACCCTTTTGGGCAGAATCCCCAAAGCTTTTTGAAAATTAATTGATCAAATCCCCCGCAACTTGGCTATGTAGGATTATTTGGTTTTTCTAGTCCCCCCATGGGTCACACAGCCGCCCACGCCGCTCAATCATTTTGCCCGTCAAGCCTGTTAATCGGCAGTTGCGATTTTGCGCACGGCACTGCCACCCCAAACCCAATGGTGAGCCCAGGCGCCCATGTGAAACGCTCACGTGTTTTTCCTGCCTACAGTTTGGTGGCTTTAAAGGGGCCCAAAGTGACAAGCATGGACACCTGGCCTTCTAACCCTTGGCCACATTGAGTGACACCACTGAGAAACTTGCCTGCACATGTGCTGCACAGATTATCTTTTTCAAAATTAATGGAAAGGTTTTGCAAATGCCTCAATCTTGCAGCACACAGTGCCTAAGCTTTGCCCTTGGCCTTTGCCTTGGCCTTTTTCTTAGGCCCTCCACCCTCAGACTTTGGCGCAGCGCGCTTCTTAGGCCCAGCTCCCGGAACCAAGATCTTGAACTTCGCCTCTTTGGCAAGGAGCTTGGCGCACCTCATAGCGGGCAGTCATTTCCAGGTGTTTGGCCCAATGGTTGAAAACTAAGATCTTTTGTTTGTGAAAATACCCCGGTAACACCCCAAAATGAAAGCTCATGATGCTCCCAAAATGGATTCCCATGCCACACCAAAATGAGAGGGAACCCCCGTGTTACCCCCAAAATGAAAGCTCATGATGTGGGAGGGACCCCCCATGTTACCCCCAAAATGAAAGCTCATGATGCTCCCAAAATGGATCCCCATGCGACCCCCATGTTACCCCCAAAATGAAAGCTCATGATGACACCAAAATGGGAGGGACCCCCCATGTTACCCCCAAAATGAAAGCTCATGATGCTCCCAAAATGGATCCCCATGCCACACCAAAATGGGAGGGACCCCCATGTTACCCCCAAAATGAAGGTTCATGATGCTCCCAAAATGGATCCCCATGCCACACCAAAATGGGAGGGACCCCCCATTTGTTTGACGAGAAGCGTGTTGAAAACTCCCGGAACCCAATATTCAGAACATGTTCTCCCTCTGAAAAACGATACGTATATATTATAGGTCCTTTCTTGCAAACAATGTGGCAGACCTTATGGTTTCATTTTGCGGGGAAGACTGGATGAATTATATATATATATATTATAATTAGTTGCGGGGGCTGCGCATCAGTGCCTGTGATCGACACATACGAGATGGATCGAACAAAGATCTTCAAGCTGCCCGAGCGCCACAGCCCAAACAGCAGCCGACGCCACAGCCGAAGGCACAGCCCCCGGCCCCCAACCCGCAGCCCCCAGCGCAGCCCCCCCGCCGGCAAAGCCGGGGACGAATGATGGTTACTCGAGGCGAAGCGGTCGCGAGAAGCATGCGCTTGCGACAGATACGTACAATGCGCCGTGCACGAGGCCGCTAAGTACATTGATCAGCCTTCGGCGGACGTAACTCCAACCAAATGAGTTGAAGCCCGCTCCAGTGTAAATGATGAGATTTGTGGGATACCGCAAATTCAATAAATATAGTGTTTTCAGATCGTGCAATTGGATGCCACATATACTTTGGGACGTGAACGGGTTCAGAGAACAAAGCTAAATTGCATTGCACTCAAGATGAAGCTGCCCTTGGTTTTGACCCTCAATTCTGGCCAAAGCACGGCTTTCGCACTTCCACCTTCACATCGCTGATTCTGGCCAACAGCCTCGGGTTCCATCGAAAACAATGGGTTGGGTGATGTGCATGTAGGGGTGCCTTTTTTGGTGTACCCATTTTCTGGTTGATTGACACGGCAACTGAAAGCAATTTAAAGCACCCATTGTGGGGCATATGGAAAACAATGTACAAACCAATGTGCATCAAGGGGCCCCCTTGTTTGGGTCATGCATCATAGAAGGGCACCATGGGGAATCAAGGTTTGCATGGCCAAGAAACTTCTCTGAAGGGCCATCCAGCTCCAAGTCCTGCAGCGTTTCCGCCACCTTCTCGTTGGCAGCTTCCAGCTCCTTCATCAGCTCCACGATCTCTGAGCGAAACCTAGGCTGTCAATGAATGGGATAGGTCTTTTAACACTCATGGGTCACCACATCGTTGGATATAGGAGTGACTGATTGATTGGTTGATTGCTTGATTGGTTGCTTGATCAATCAATTGATATTTGATTGCTTGTTTGATTGATTGATTGATTGGTTGGTTGGTTGCTTGGTTGATTGGTTGATTGGTTCAATGGTTGATTGGTTGATTGGTTGGTTGATCAATCAATTGATATTTGATGGCTGGCTCATGGTTGATTGATTGGGCCACTCTGGGAGAACAGTGCCCCCTAAATGGACGTTCCTTCCCCCGAACCCTTATCAGACTATATGGTCATAGTTCTGTTTTTGCTGTGGCCAACCCCCAAAACGGAACTCGTTCAGTGGCTCGCTCTTGGATGGATGTTCCCACATACTTCAACGATCAATCAAACCAATCAATCAATATCGCAAAACCGGTTTTTCCAATCCCCTTCTTCATGGACCCTTTCCTTACAAAACTCAGGCATCACCATATACGAAGAATAGAGGGTACAACAATGACTGTAAGGGGGCTAACCCAAAATTTAGCCGCTAGAACATAGGGTGATCCTTCAAGCACCACCCTTATAGATCCAAGGCACTCCTCAATGCGGGGCCCTTCCACCCCCTGACCATCGAGGGAAGCCATCCACGATGCCAGCTGCGCCATCTTCTTCTGAAGGTTCTCCGAAAAAGCACGCAAGTCCACCACAGCCTCCGCAGCACATGCAAAAGGGTCCCGTTTTGGTTGGGATGGGAACGAACATCACACCTGCAGTAACAGAAAGAGTTCCGTGGAGGTGTGTTGAAAGTTAAAAAAGTATGTGCTTTCCCCAATGATTTTGTCCACCATGTTTTATAAGGGTCCCACGCTGAATCGGACTATTGAGAGGGGTTGGGGATGATTGTAAATCCGACTAACCCTGTCCGTCCTCAGACACAGCCGGCTTGGGTGTCGCTGGCACCTCCGGGCCCAGGTCCTCAATCGCAGCAGCCTCGCTTTCCTCAACCTGCGGCATGTCCACCACGGTGATGTCCGGGATCTCAGGGGGATCCACCTCAGAGGCAGGGCCAACCATCTCATCCGAGGTCCGTGTGAGGTCTGAAAGGCGGATTGTGCAGCTGTCCTCGTGCTCCACAAAGTACTCATACATGGACGCATCATACTTCCATTGTCTGCAGGGCAACATTTGGAATTGTGCATCCCTAAACCTTCTTGAAACAAACTTTCCGGGTTCACTCTAGTTTTACTTCGTCAGCCCAAGGGTTGTTGGATTTAGTATATCAATGCGTTTCAAACACGGCCCTAACAAAACTTAAGGCACAGGATCCACATGAGTGAGTCTTGATGTCCCCAAATTGGGACTGGACCCCGAAAAGGAGGCCGTATGGGTGTGTACCTTTTTAGGGGACCCACTAAAATGGTTGTTGTCATATTTTGGTTTTCCATTCAAACGGTGCGCCCCCAAAAAGAGACGAGAGTATATATGTATGATAGTTCCGATGATGGTTATTGGGGTTTCATGTCAACATGCTCACACTTGCAACTTGCAAGCCTCCTCAGCTTGTTCGGGAACCTCTCGCAGTAGCCAACGATCTTCTTGCACAAATCCCTGCAAGCGGTCAAGGAACAATTCCGCAATAAAGTGACCTATTGGTTTACACATTGTATGTAGTTGCACGAAAGAGACAGCCTGCCATGTGTTTCATGCAAGTAACTTGCTGAACTTCAGCTCGGACTGCATGCGGCTGACTGTGCACCACGTGCCCTTCAAAATGCTCTGCTGTTCCCGCTCCCTTTGCTTAAGCACAGAGACGCGCTGCAGCCATCCGTGGCGAACTTGCTGTCGGCAATTAGCGGTGTTCTGAGTGCCATGTTCACGGAGGGCTTGCAGAAGGGCAAGTTGCAGGGTTTCACGTTGAGCCCCCCCCTTCATCCAATCCGAATGAAGGTCGTTAGGAACCTGAAGGCGCCCGTGGGATTTCTTCTCACAAAGACGCCGCAGCCGAGCATTCCTAGGCCAGACTCAGACCCCCTTAAGTGGTCAAAAAAAAACATGAATCAAAAAAGGGAATCGGTTGTTAAGTGTGGCATGATTCAACGCCTGGACCGAGAGCTCCTTCTGGCCATCAATGTCCCAGCGCTGCATCAACTCATCCGGCTTGTTCAGCGCCATGTCTCGCAAGGCCTTCTCCTCTTCTTCCTTTGGATTGTTCTCGACCTGGGTGAAGCCAGCTGCTTCGCGCAGCTCTTGTGTAGATGCTGGCACCGTCTCTGCGTCAAAGATGCCCATGTAAGCGTCTGCATCAACAGGGTCCATGTAGTCGTCAGCCTCAGCCAGCGTCACCTCGTTCTCGTCGTCCGACTTGTCCAGCAAAAGCCCCTTCCGAAGCGTCTCCACTATCTCATCCAGCTCCGTCACGGTCTCAGCTTCCGCCGGCTTGCTGCCCTCCGTCTGGTCACCCAGCAGCTCACCCACCACCTTGCGCTCCGTCTGGTCCGTCTTGAGGTCCCGCGAAGCTTCTGCCTGCTCACCCACCGTCTGGTCCTGCTTGCGCTCCGTCTGGTCCTGCTCACCCACCTTGCGCTCCGTCTGGTCCTGCTCACCCACCTTGCGCTCCGTCTGGTCCTGCTCACCCACCTTGCGCTCCGTCTGGTCCGTCTTGAGGTCCCCCAAAGCTGTTGGCAGCTCACCCGCCGCCTTGAGGTCCCCCGAAGCTGTTGCCAGCTCACCCACCGCCTTGCGCTCCGTCTGGTCCTGCTCACCCACCTTGCGCTCGTCCCCCAAAGCTGTTGGCAGCTCACCCACCGCCTTGAGGTCCCCCGAAGCTGTTGCCAGCTCACCCACCGCCTTGCGCTCCGTCTGGTCCTGCTCACTCACCTTGCGGTCCTGCTCACCCACCTTGCGCTCCGTCTGGTCCGTCTTGAGGTTCCCCAAAGCTGTTGGCAGCTCACCCACCGCCTTGAGGTCCCGCGAAGCTGTTGCCAGCTCACCCACCGCCTTGCGCTCCGTCTGGTGCTGCTCAGCCACCACGAGGTCCCCCTGGGCCGCGTTGCTGCCCAAGGTCTGGTCCAGCGCGGTCTCCGAAGCTTCCTCACCACCCACCGTCTTGCAGTCCGTCTGGTCTGCCTGCTCACCCACCGTCTTGCTGCTGTCCATCTGGCCACTCTCGATCTGGGGATGACTGAGCATCACACCTATATATGTATACTCAACATGTAGAAACCGCACAGCATGTAAGTGTGCCCCATCCCCGAAAAGCACATATATATATATATATGGATTTCCCTCAAATTGTCAAATTGGATTTCGGGAGTTCTGTCATTCGCCCATCTTTTGGTTTTCCCACACTGGCCTTCTCCGAGGCTGTGCCAGCAGCGGAGGCCGGAGCCAGAAGGTTGCCAGGCGCAGGCTGGCTGCCGGGGCTCAGCTCGGCCAGGGCACGCTGAAACTCCTCAACAGGGTATAATATGTCAAATAAGGATTGTTCAACCTGGTTTGGTCAACCTGGGTCACGGAATAAATATTCGATCAATTCAGGGTGGCCCATGCGTACAGTGAAGCGCAAGCAGAAATTGTTCAACACATTTATATTTGTCTCCTCAATTTTCTGCACCAAGTGAGCACGCATAGAATCTTCAGGCGCACCATCATCTTCCCCCTCCGTTTTCACACGGTGCTCAGCTTGTCGAGTTAACATGCTGGCCCCCCTTTGAAGATCCTCAGCTGACCACTGCCGGCTCTGCAGTGTCAGGTTGGACATTGCTGGTGCACCACTCCAAATCTATAGGCCAAAAGGCTTTCCGAAGATCAAGCCCATCCAAAGTGCAACTGCAAGCAAGCCCAAGGCAATAACTTTGCGTTAACACTAAATAGGTGCTCAGAGCTGAAAACACGCCAGATCAACTCCCGTAACCAGCTCACGTGGCATGAAGAGCATGCAGTCAGTGCTGGTCACAACCGATGTCAGGTTCCACAGCAACTTCACATGCTTTGTTTTGCAGAGTGTAGGCAAAAGCATAATATTTTCAACAAAAAACATCCAACATGTCCAGCACCCGATCAAGCCAGCAAGTTCCATTCAGATTAGCCCCGTGGTCCTCATGTACAACCCGCTCCCCACAATTGCATGATGCATTTCAATCAGAAAGAAGAAACAGTTCATGCGCATCCGCTCAAATTCTTAAGGACACCCTCAAAATCCATGTGAATATGGCAATAGGCCCCGTTTGCACAATCCAGGACACCAAGACTATTGCATGTTGACATTAAAAGGGAAAACCAGGGGGCCATATGAGAAAAGTGTTCAGGGGGCATGGCTATTGCTTTGACACCCTGAGAATTACGGTTTATTACGCTTTTTTTTGGGTTCATTACGGGTTTTTTTTGGGTTTGTTACGGGGTGCCCATGGCCACATTACGGTTGTTTTTGGGTTTGTTACGGTACTTTTTGGGTTTACACTGACCCGTGCTAGCACCCGTTACGGGTTTTTACGGGATTTTTGGGTTTGTTACGGGTAGTTTTTGGGTTTGTTACGGGTTTACACTGGCCACTCACAAAAACCAAGCGCAACACCAAGCAAGAACTGGCCCGTGAGGCCAGGGACTACAGATCAGAGGCACAAGAATCGCTGGGTCGCAGGATTGAATAATGGAGGTTCCCCAAGTTCGCTGCAAGCGGCCATTTTCACCCACATCGGCCCCAATGTGAAGTGCACAAAGTTCAATTGAGCTTTCGGGGGAAAATGCTTTTCCATTTCTCCCCCAAGCAAAGCTTCTTGCTGCCATACAAATAGCGAATGACCGAGGGGAGGTCAGCCCTTTTGAAGAGTTCACCTTTCCGGTCTGCATGGTTCAAAAGCTCTTTGAGCGTCAGTCCAGGGATTGGAGTTCCATCCGGTTGCCCCTCAGCATGGGTGCGAAGTTCAGCCTTCTTGATCATGGCCACAGCAAAAGGAACCGGGTACGTCCTGCGCGGTCTGGGGTAACTTCCCCATTCTTTCCAGGGATCCGTCTTTCTAGAAAACCACCAAAGGGGAATGGCTGGATGTTGGAAAGAACGATGGCGGAATTAACCCCTAGACTGATCAGGAACATGCTATCAAAATAGGGATCATCGATACAGTATATTGACCTGGTTACTTTTGAGACCGACGCCCAAACAACAAACAAAGTATATGCAATGAAGCTGAGGGTCTGTGTCTCTTTCAGCTGCTTCGTTCCATTCCAGCGTGGACGGCCCTCACGTGAATGGTACCGGCGTGTTGGTTTAAAGCTTGTCCCCTTATATGCCAGCCGCTCCCGTTGTACTTTGGTCAATCTACCTCGGTTCAGAAAGACAAACTTCTTGTTGTTCACTATGGCCGTGTGCCTCTTAGGTGACCTTGATCCCCAGTGCATCATCCACCACGAGATTCGATATGCCTGCAGGGCAGGCCAATTGATGTGCTTAAGCAAACTGTAGCTAATTTGATTAACATATATGATGGTAAATGTTAGCCATGGTACAGGAGCTGGGCATTCAAATAGAAGCCATTCCACAGCTGGGTAGAAGCGGAATAGGGACCCTCCAGGCTGCTCCACAAAGTATGAGAATCCCATGCACGTTGACAGAAGTGCCAGGCACACCACCCTGCAGTGTTCATGCATTTTAATGATTCAAGAGCACCACCAAGAAATTCCCAGAACCTCTTTGTGCAACATTGGCCGGGCTGATGAAGATTCAACACACCCCCGATTGGTCAACAAAAGCAAGGGGCCTCTCCAGCATGCGGTTGCCGTCCCTGACATGCTGGCACTTCTCCTCATCTCCATAAGGGGTGGTGGGCGACCTCCTCGAAGTTCCCAAATTGGTCGTGCAAAAGCTGCTGCAAACCATCGCCAGGATTGCCACACAGTTCTTGGGGTCCCCCTGCAGTAGCATCCAGCACGCTAGCCTTGGATGTCCAATCATGTATACCCCTCAAGTGTAATATGGCGTTTTCGACCTGTAATCACACCGTTTCATGGGTCCATAAAGCTCCAACGAATTGCCCCCCATTTCAACACGAGACACAACTCACACATTGGTCCAAGCAGCGCAAAGCCAGCTTCCGAGCACATGTTCAGAGGGCTTGACTTAAGGAACTTCCAGTGGGGGCTGAACTGAAGATCGGTTGCCATAGCCATGTGTCCGGCTGCCTTTGCCATGCGTGTCAAGTTGGCTTGCCCTGCGAAATACTCCATGTAGTGAAGCTTCTTGGATGGTGACTTCCGCATATTGGTGCAGGCTACCAAGATGACCACAAGAATGAAATCCTGAATTGTATGGGTGTCCAATCAGCACATTGTTTCATGCAGACTCAAGCCCAACATCAAAAGTATATCAAGCTCAAAATGTTATTCTTTTTCGTGGACCAGGCACCCGGGGAGCGTTCAGCCTGGCAAGCTTCCACACAACTTCCTCCAAGGACTCCTCATCCAAGGAAAACGGCATGGCACAAGTTCTGCTTTGGGGAACCACTCACATATTATGTATCTGTGTGTATCTATTTATTGCATGCGTGCATGGTTTTGCACATGTCCACTCTGACCTGCAGATGCCATCTTGAGCTGCAATGCAACCAAATCGACGCAGCGAGTGTGCCGGCGTGACGGTTCAGATCACCAAGAATCCGTGGACAACGTTCAGATCGACAAGAACAACGGTGGCCCTGCATCGATCACATGCACTGGTGACTTCAACGGGGGCAGCTCTGGATGTTGGAGCCTACTATGGGGACCAATGCGCCTCCCCAGCCCGACATCAGTGGCAATAAACATGCCAGCAGTGCTAGCTGCAGGCTTCACATGCCCTTGCCGCAGCAGGAGTCTGGAGCCACGAGGTAGATGCCGGCCACGCACCATGACCTGCAGCAGGAACAGTTTCGATATATGTACATGATGCATGTATATGCAACATGCAATATTTGTACGCATGCGGCAGCACCTTTTAACAACTTTCGCGCACACGTTGAATTGACACGTGTTCCAACTGCCACGCAGTCACGTGTGAAGAAACCCCTCTACTGCCAGCGGCTCAGCTTCATGCTCACATGTTCACATGCAAATCTTAAGCTTATTCACATGTTCCACATTGCCAACTGGCAGCAGATTCCCCCAGTGCAGAAAAAGCACACATGTTGCCACGTGTGCACAAACCTATCTGAAACGAGACTTCAGGGCTTCGAAACGATTGAAGATGGCATCGGTGAACATGCCTTTTGTCTTCTCCACCAGCTCAGCCTGGGCAACAAATGGGGAAAACAACGCATGCATGCATTCAGGAATCGGACTATTTGCAACTTTGGGGCAATCTCGTACATGACATCCAAGTTCAAATCCAGGGTTGGCCCGCTGCTGCAATAGAATACCTGAAGGGCAAGGGTGAGGGCAGTTTGCAAATTGTGAGAATCCCCTGGCCTGGCATTTGGTCTTCTTGCATTTCAAACCCGCCGAATCTCGGGACCAGTAGGGCACCACGGTTGTGTACGTGAACTGTTTGATCCCTCGACGCTTTTTGTTCTTCTTCGGCGGGGCATCACTCACGCTCGTCTCCTTTGTTGTTGAACCAGCCCCGCTCTTCTTTGCCGAACCAGCCCCGCTCTTCTTTGCAGAACCAGCCCCACTCTTCTTTGCAGAGCCAGCCCCACTCTTCTTTTTCTTTGAGCCAGCCTGCCTCTTCTTTTTCTTTGAGTCAGCCTGCCTCTTCTTTCTCTTTGAGCAAGCCTGCCTCTTCTTTTTCTTTGAGCCAGCCTCACCCGTCTCTTTCTTTGAGCCAGCCTCACCCGTCTTTTCCTTAGAACCACGTTTTTTTTTGGCAGGTTTAGCTTTCATTTGCTCTTTCCTTGTGAGCATGACCTCATCCCCAAGATCCACCAAGTCCTCCGCACAAAGCTTCGGGGCTGATCCGTCCTGAGCGCGCAGGCACTTGGGCAACCCCATCGATGGAAGGAGGACAGAGCCAGGTCACCCAGGGCTCCGTTTTTTTGGCCGCTCTTATTGCAAAGAAAAACTGGAAAAGATGTTTGCAGCTTGTCATATGTTTCAGGAGTTCCGGCATTGAATATGAGGATGGCAGCATGATATATCATGTCACCCTGGTTTGCGTTGTGGCCCCATCAGTTTTTGTGTGTCCAGAAATCTTGGGGCTGTGAGAATTTGAAACAAGGGCATCCCAACGCCTGTACCAATAAGCAATGTGAAGCTGCAGTGGTCTAGTTAAATCATATACAAATAAGCTCTGGTGATATCCCCAACAGCAAGCGGTGCTCTTGTTAGTGCTCGCCGCATCCCTCGCAGAACCTCGTGGAACGTTCGTGGAACCCTGGTGGAACCCTCGTGGAACCTTACCTCAGGGCCGCCCCGGACCACTCCGCAGCCTATCTGGGAGACCCCAAAGCTTCCAGCTGTTGGGGAAAAAGAGATGAGACATATAGTAGCAAAATACAAAGGTGTAGGCCTGGTGCCATGCCCCTGAAGCCACTAAAGGGGGACTGTTGCATTGCTTGCTCTGCGGCTGGCAGCTGCTCCGTGGCGTGAAGAGTTGCTTTGGACCAACTTGGAGTTGGGAAAGAGTTGGGAAAGCGAGCGCTGCGCCGCCGACCTGCGCCAGATCTTAAGTCGCTTGACGGACGTCGAGGGCTTGGCGACCAAGGTCGCACAATGTCGCACACAGAACTCAGAAGCATCTGAGCATAGCCAGGGCCCGGTATCTATGCCGGCGATCGGTCCCAAATTGAGGACATCTACGACTTCATGATGGGCGATGATGGACGTGCAACAAGAGCACTTGCAGTGAAGATGTGCAGGGAACGCGTGCCCAAACGAGTGTGCAAATCCCCTTTCAAGATGCCGCATGCATTTGTTGCTGGGGATCCCTGCCTGGTTAGGCACCCAGAAACATGGTGGCGCTGGAATGTACTTGGCTTTCATTCTATCGAGCAATCAAGGGCCCCAAAAACTGTAACTTGAAACCAACTCCCCAAAAACGAAACAGGTTCCAATAACATTTCATGTTGATAAAAAATGGAAACTAATTGCGTGCAAATTATAAGGTTAACCCTCCCGCCACCGATCCAAACACAGTGATCTTTTTGTGATGGGTTCACAAATTCCCAACATTGGGGGCAACCAAGGGCCCCAAAAACTGTAACTTGAAACCAACTCCCCAAAAACGAAACAGGTTCCAATAACATTTCATGTTGATAAAAAAATGGAAGCTAACTGCGTGCAAATCATAAGGTTAACCCTCCCGCCACCGATCCAAACACAGTGATCTTTTTGTGATGGGTTCACAAATTCCCAACATTGGGGGTTGTAGTTCGAGTGAAACATCATGAGCAAGGAAATAAAGTTGGAGAGTCAAAAATCAGGTTGAGCTGCAAACAACCCAATATTAAAATAAGATCCTGCCACCCAACCAACCCAGCCCCTGTCGCTGCCAATGAGCCTGTTTGCCTGTCAGGAGATCTGCCCAATGGTAGCCTGCAGGGACCTGGGTTGGGTTTGCTCACTGATGGGAGGGGCCCCAAAAAACACCCCCCCCCCCAAAAGCGACTTTTTCCACCAACAATGTCCTGAAACAATGGCTTGTTGGGGTCTTCATGTATATAATGACAGCACCCCAGGATCAACATCAGGGACACCTCGCTGCTGCTTGACTTTTCCCCTATATGTATATAGGCGATGCCCTGTTATGGGTGTGTCTATTGTTGAGGGCGCCCCATTCTTGCTGTTTTCATGGGCAACCAAAACCAAACCACCATTTTGGGGCCTCTTAAAAAGACACACCGATATATGCAAACATACTGCATACATATATATATATATATATACATGATGATATATGTAATATATGATTTCATATCTATGCCAAAGATGAGGCTAAGAGATTTCCCTTGCCAACCAAATCCCCGATGCCCTGAATATCTGGGTGTGTCTTTTGTTGAGGGCGCCCCGTTCTTGTTGTTTTCATGGGCAACCAAAACAAAAACACTCTTTGGGGTATATATACATACCGGTACATCCATAAACATTGAAACCCTTGAGCTGCATGGGCGGAAACCCAAAGAGGAATCCCAAAACGAATAGTCATGTTGTACATGTTGAGTTAGGGGTTAAACAATACACCCGGAACCCCGGCCACACCCCTCCAGTCCTTCAAGGCGATGGCCTTCCGCTTTTCTTTGGGTCCAACCTGCGCAAGACGGGCAAAGCAGCTATCTTGGGGGTGGTGGAGGGTGGGGGGGAGTTGGGTTCCCTTTGGGTTGGTCATCTAGCCACTTTGAAGCGGTTCCCACAAAAAAGGGTCGGTATTCAGAAGTTCCTGCAAGACATAATCAGCCACTTAACGGTTTGCCCTCAAAAGCAGCGATTCAGGGCCCCTGCAGATGACTTCTTGCGTTTTCTGCTTCGCAATGTGTGCTATAATGTATGGATGCCCATGTGTGGCCAGGCCTTGGCATCATCAGGCTGCGGTCTTCCCTTTTTCGGCTCCTTGCACGTCCCATCCATTTAAACTGACCCCCATATCATATGACCCTTCCAGCTGGCCCCCAAAGCTCATCTTAAAAAGCTCACTAACTTAAGTTTGTTTGAATATAAGGGATCCTCCTGTTTGAGTCCAACACTGCACCCGACACCCGAGGGTTCTATATATGCTTTTAGGGGATACAATAGGGATTGAGAGAAACAGCCCGGATGACCACGGACAAGCAGCTCGCAATCAAACGCGGACTATCGGCGACGTCATCCTCGGCAGGCTTCACGACATCTGCAACAAGTGGTTGTCATTCAACGGCAGAGTGCCGCACTGCGCGCTTCCTTTCGAAGGAGATCGAGCCGCTATCGCTTTCTTCAATCAAAGAGGGCTGCCGGCACAGTTGGACTGACTCCGTCCAGTGCACTTGGAGCACTTGGCGCGATACTGCGGTCTACGGACGAGCAGCTGCTGGTGGTGATCATCCGGGGTTTCAACTATATAGGTTATTGCGCCCAAAACAAACCGGCCGGGTTTACAATTATTGGCATAATTTAGCACAAAATGCTGTTCAGGCTTCGGCGCACTTTCCAGGGCCAAACTGTCATGGAGACTGCATGCAATGAGTCCTGTGCAATCTATGTCAGAAACATTGGTTCCATGCACCACAAAGGTTTCCACTTACTCCTTGAGCCATGATAAGATTTACACATTAATGTAGAGTTCAATGGCGTGCGTGCCCCGCATTTCCCAGCCCGCAAAATGATAAAATTGCAATCCTCGATCCAAAAAAGAGAAACATCCCGTTGGTATATGCACGATCTATACCCATGCCCTCAAATATTTCCATTCGTGTGTTTTTCAGCGATCTGATGTTTGTAGGGGTGACCCCCCAGTTGCAGTCCTCGATCTCCATTCCCGGACGGCCCAGCTGCAGCGCCCGTTCCTGCGTGGTGCATTTGAGGTTCGGTCTGCATGGTTCCACAAATGCACATGCCCAAAACACTTTTAAAACAAAAACAACACGCACGCTATAGCCGCTTGTTTGTTGCAAGCATTCTTCCAACTTCCAACTTGCTCAGGGCAGTTTGGTGCCCATCGGTCCTGCAAAGGCTTCTCCTCCTTTTTCGGCATCTCAGCTTCAGGCAGCAGGTCCTGGGACAACAAATCCCTTCATGCAAGCCGCCCAGAATCTTGTTTTGCCCTTGGGGCCAAACCTGATCATATAAATACAGGAAAACTCAACGTGTCTGAAATGGATTTGTTTTTTGTCAAAAAAAGATTCCCTCCAAAAGGCCCACACGGTCTTGAGTTTTGCCAACAACAGCACTTGCAGGACCCGAGAACCACAAGCCAGAGGACAACGCTGAGAAGGACATGCGGGCCGGGGCAGAAAACAGGGCTGCATTTGGTGGCCCTTTTCTGGCGTGTTAATCGAGTAAATCTGTGTGCACGGTTTCATTAATGACGTGAAATGTGGTCCCTTTCAACGTTCCCTGGCGCCCTATATTTTACAAGATCTTTTTTTTGGCACCCTGACTGTCCTGCAGAGGCTTCAAGGTAGCATCCGGTTCCTGCGGCAAACGGTCATGAGCTGAGGCTACATGTGTTCCCTCGAGTCCTGAACATTGAGGGCCACAGGCTCACGCTCAGAAGAAATGTCCTAAGAGCAAGCCCCGTGACAAACATCTCAGGAATCCAAAAAAAAACATTGTCACTGTATACAGCTGAAGCACTAAAAGGCACAAGGTGGGAGAGCCACGACGTGCTTCCGCAAATGATATGGCTTTTTTCTCCTGAGCATGTGGGCATGTGTGTGTGTGCACATGTGAAAGTTGTTTCATTGCATGCCCACATCAACCAAGAGTCGTTTGCAGTAGCCGCCAAAATGTCGGTTTCACGTGCCTGGGTGGCCTTCTGAAAGGCATTGAAGTGCTCTGCAGATGCCAAAGTATCAGAGACCTGCGTCTCATCATTTGAACCTGGGAAGATGGATGCCCTCGAGGATCCCGATGGTTGCCTCAAAAAAATGCACATGCGTGCAAGATCTGTCTGCTTTAATTTAGCAGCGAGCAAAGCTGCTGCAGTGCATTCTGCATGAACTGCAATCCCATCATCAGCATGGCAACATCCTTCTGCTTGTTTCCAGTGAGTTGAAAGGCCACCGGCGAAGGGCTAGACTCATTTTCCACATCGATAACCAATGGGCCCTGCGACGCAGGAGTGGCAACAGCTCGCCTGCTGGCTTTGAGTGGCGCAGGCGCATGTGGCTCTGGGGCCGGGTGGGCCTGTGGCTCAGGCACATGTGGCTTTGGGGCCGGGGGCACCTCTGAAACTGGGTCAGGCGCATGTGGCCTTGGGGCCAGGGGCGGGTGGGCCTGTGGCTCAGGCACATGTGGCTTTGGGGCCGGGGGCACCTCTGGGCCGGTTGGGCCTGTGGCTCAGGCACATGTGCTTGCTTTGGGGCCGGCTGGGAGACCTCCGTTGGCTTGGGCTTTGGGGCTTCCGTGGTCAGTGGCTCAGGTTCAGCACCAGCATCTTCTATCGAGCTTTTGGAACCCGATGTTGATTTCTCCTGCCAGGCAAGCCATGAGAGAATAATGTGTTTCAAGCTCAATATGTCTCAGGATGTTTTGGAGGGTCACCATAATGCAACACAGTTCCATCAGTCCTTCAGAGGCGGAAACTTGCCAAATGCGTGGTACAAAGAATTCAGGACAGAGTCCTCAATTGTCAAAGGCTTGGGCGGTTGAAGATGGTTGAAGTATGGCACCTGTTTGGGGCAGTGGGGGGCCACAAAACAATCGGGCCAAAATCGAACCACATTTTGGACAACCCCTTCAAATATTGAAATGAACCAATTCAGCCAAAGGCACTCGGTTCGTGGAGGGTTTGCCAACCATATTCTTGACCAGGCAGAGGAGCTTACGGAGCGCCCAAGCGTCCAAAAAGGCCCTTTCAGAACAAGCGTCCTCTCTCATGCCTAGTTGATGCCATCGGAATGTTTCTGCATGAAGAAGCTCAACAGAGGGTGTTACTTCCTTATCCTTCCATCTCTTCAAAACTGGTACCAAAACCACAGAGTTGAACTTGAGGTTGCCAACATTGCGCTCAACGGTCTTGTTGACAAGCTCGTGAGTCTTGAAGTCGTCAAGGGGCGCATCAACCTTCGGATCATTCAAGAGAAGATTGCATTTGCATCGAATCCGCCCCCGAAGCTTGGCCACCTCGCCCCACTCTTCCACCAAGCCCCCCCACCACGTGGATTGATCAGCCTCTTCATCCTTTTCAGCCTTTCCATCCTTTTCAGCCATGGCGGGCGAGGAACTCATCTGATAATCGTTCATTTAAAATTGTCTATATAGTCATATGATTGTAGGGGTTCGGTTGATTCCCATTTTCAGTACCATCGTCGCTCTTTCCAAAAACCGGCCGTTTGAAGGATCCCTGGAAAGAATGGTGAAGGTATACCCCTAGAAGGATGGTTCATCAGGACCATGCCCCAGCGCCGCTCGAGCCGTGCAGGCCACCGGACCGGACGGATGCTGCACCATGCGTGAGGCTTCAGTGGCGCAAGGTCTTGCCAGTCTTGCCGGCCTCATGGGCCTTTGGACCTCATGCCCCCCCCCCAAAATGCAATAAGCCTGCGTGCATGCCCGGCCTGGCTTAGTCACCATGGACCAGCACGGCCATGGGGTCCAAAGCATGCACATCCGGATATTGGATTTGAGTTCTGTTTGTTGGCTAGCACCATCAACAAATCTATCATTTAAGATACCATATTGTCATGCATGACTGGACATGCAGTTCATCTATGTTGCCACATGATTGAAACTTCATGTAGATCAATCGACCTGAGCGCTGCGCGGCGTCAGAAAAATGCGGTTGCACCCTCTGAAAGCCATTACGGTTGTTTACGGGTTTGCTTCCTCAAAGTTGGGCACACCCAAAAAAAACTAGGGGCATCCCTGCAAAACCAAGTTTGTTGTCAAAACCCAAGAAGCATGCACTTTGGGGTTCCCCTGGAAGGGAACCAGTTTTGTGAAAGCCCCCTTTGAGGGACAACTGCGGGAGACCACACTTTGAGGGGAAAATGTGAGAGACCACACTTTGAGGGACAGCTGTGAGACACCATGCTTCAAGGGGCAACTGTGAGACACCACATTTTGAGGGGCAGCTGTGACAGATCACTTTGAGGGACAACTGTGAGCCACACTTTGAGGGACAACTGTGAGAGAGGGACCACACTTTGAGGGACAACGATGAGAGACCACTTTGAGGGACAACTGTGAGAGACCACAGCTCGAGGGGCAACTTGAGAGCCTTGCGCAAAAGGTTCGCACGGACATGTGGGAGAGGCAGGGTCAAAGCATGTGTTTGCTCACCAAAAAAGGTTCCCTTGTAGAGGCGCGGGCTTTACGTCAGAAAAGAACATGTCACAATGTGTGTTTTTGGAAAAGAGGGGGCCCTTTTAGTAGAGATGCATTGTATTATGTGGCCTCGCGGCTTTTCCAACCTCCGTTCACCCGCAGTTTTCTGTTCACAGGTAGTTGGTGTGACAGCCTGTGGGTTTCACACAAGCATGCTCGTAGCCAAATCCCGCTTGATTGCTGACCCATCAGTTGGCGTCAGTGACCTGATGGAACCCCTGACGAAGCTGATCAAGGAGAAGAACGAAAAGAATATCTTCAAGCTGATCAGCCCGCCCGCCAATGTTTCATGGAAGTCAGCGACGCCAGTGGCTTGGATGGCTTCTTTGGCACCCCTCTTCAAAGAGTACATCAAAATTGCTCCCAACAGCATCATCTCCGGCAAGAAGCACAAGCTAGGCGTCACTCGCTTAGAGGAGGGTCAAAAAGTGAACTTCACTCGCAAAGCAACGGTCGACTTTGTCGACTGGGTTGATGACACGGTGAGAATGGGCTTGTCTCACTTTCGCACCTTGAAACAGCAGCCAGATGCAAAGGAACGTGCCTTCAAGAGAGCCGACAACAGCCAGAAAACAATGCTTGACTCTGTGCTGGACATCATGTGTGTCAAGATGGGCCCCACTGAGGAGCAAGTAGCTACAATCACAGAGCCCGCATCCGACCATGAGAGCTCAGCCGCGTTGGAGCCCTATGCCCTTGTCCCAACGGAAGCAAAAGGCCCCTTGAACCCCGAGGACATCTTTGACAGTGTCCTGTCCAAGTACGGCAACGAGAATGAGAAGACGGCTTCCGCGCTCAATGACCTCAAGCCTACAGCCTCGCCAACCCCAGAAAATTGTGGCCCTCTCAAACCTTCCCTTTCCGATGTGGACCTGAAGATCCTTGAGGAAGCCCAGTCTGCATCGCCCATTTGCAAAGAAGGAAAGTCGCAGCAGCAAAGGCTGAACATGGTCAAGAAGAGCATCAATCCAACGGGAAAGAAGCAGGGGCAAGGCAGCAAAAAAGGGAAAGGAAAAGGACAGGGGAAGGGCAAAGACAAAAAGAAGGGCAACCATTCCAACTCAGGCAAAAACACAAAGCCTGCTGCCAAAGCCACATCCAGCGGCGCCAAGGCAAAGGACGCGAAACATGCAAAATCAGCTGGTGTGAAACGACAGCCCCCGGCATCGAGCAGCAAGGAGCAAGACCAGTTCGTTTTGCGAGTGCCCGAAGTGGTTCCAGACCCGGCCAAATGCGATGTTTCCAGGCAAGTGGCAAGGAACAGATTTGTGTCCAAGGCCTATTACGACACAAAGAACTCCATGAGGGCCCAGGGCTGTGAGGATGCTGAAACTCTTGGCTCCGCGGCAAGGGCTGCTCATGCCAAGGCCGGAAAAATCTTCAACCAAGCCTGGCCCCTTCTCAAGAAGGCTAAAGCCGATGTGGTGGAGCCCCCGGATGTTGACTGAAAGAAGAACAAGGTCCATTGAGGCTCCGCGCATTTCCTTTGATGTGGGGTTATATTCTTCTGCTGTGCGCGCGCATGAGTGTTACCTCCTCAGTTTCCACCAGAATGTTTCGCCGTTTCATGCTGTGATCAGTGGATCAATCAGTTGTTCATGACCAAATGTTGGCCGTGTCATGCTATGAAATGCGCCTGTCAACAGCCGTGAATATGTCAAGTGCATCGTCTCAAATGCCTCTGAGAGCCGGGGAGGGAAACTTCAGGAGCTTGCTGCTGCGCTGGGCGACCGGAAGTTGCGAGTGTCCCAGGTGTACTCTCTTGTTGTTTCTTTCTTTCTTTCTTTCTTTCTTTCTTTCTTTCTCCTGTCGCGCTCTCTCTCTCTCTCTCTCTCTCTCTGTCCTTAGGTGTCTCTCAAGGTAGTGTCTCTCAAGGTGGTGTCTCTCAAGGCATGGCGTCTCTCAAGGCGTGGTGTCTCTCAAGGCGTTGTGTCTCTCAAGATGGTGTCGCTCAAGGCGCGGTGTCTCTCAGAAGGTGGTTCAAGGTGTAGTGTCTCTCAAGGCGCCGTGTCTCTCACGGTGTGGCGTCTCTCAAGGTTTTTGGTGTGTCTCTCAAGGTGGTGTCTCTCAAGGTGGTGTCTTCAGTGACTCTGTGTGGTAACAGTTTGGGAGGGGCTTGGGGGCGTTTGTTTGGAATTTGCCTTGAAGATAAGGCTCTAGAACAATTTGGAAATGACCTTATAGGGTAACTGGTATGAACTTGGTGGGTGGAAGAATCAAGCTAACCTAAAGTCACTGGAACCCCTTTTGACAATTGCCTTTGTGTTTGAGAAACACCTTTACCCCAGAGAGACCGCACCGTGAGAGTGACACTTTGAGAGTGGCCTGCAACCTTGAGAGATGGCACCCTGAGAGGAACCAAAGCACTTTTGACAGCGCCATGGGAGAGCCATTTCATGCACCCTTGCGTATGTGCGTGTGACTCGAGAACAACAAGCGCCTATGTACAGCCTACGAATTACAAACCCTGTTACGCCACTGTCCCCTGTGAGCCGTCATGATGTTTTACCACCTGTGCTTGCTTGTGATGCCCCCGGGGTGTGCGACAGGCGCAGGCTGTGTGAGTGAATGCATCTGAGAAGATCGGTTTGTTTTGAATCTTTAGGCTCTGACTATACTTTGAGGGACAACGTGAGCAAGTGTACTCAAAGACAAAGGAAACACAGGAAACACAAGCTAGCCAACAAGCACAGCTCCTGGGCGACACCGCTGCCTGCATGCAGACCAGCTGAAACACAACTGGTAGAGTCAGAGACGCTTGTGATCTTTGCCATGGCTGAGCCCCCGTGCAGGCTGTTCTTAAAGAATGTGCTTGCGCAATACACCCCGGCGGATTTGGAAGCAGAGCTGCGGCAACGGGGGCTGGGCTACGGCCTTCTTCATATACACCCCGTCCGGAACGCTGGTGGCAGACAAACCGTCTGTCTTCTTCTTGACCTTCGAAACGTGGGCTCAAGTTCACAATGCGGCGGTGTCGCTGGCCGGAACCTACTTCCTGTCAAAGTACCCAGTTGTCGCGGAGGCAGCTCGCCCGCGAACAGACGGCGCTGTTTACCCTGTCAACCTGGCTCCGGTAGCTCCTGCGGCGCCGATCGTGGGTTCGCAAGCCAAGTCTGCCTCAGGGCCACCTTCTTGGCGCGGGGCAGCAGCGGGGCGCGGCGCAGCGGGGCGTGGCGCAGCGGGGCGTGGCGCAGCGGGGCATGGCGCAGCTTCACCAAGCGGCTGTGGCAGGCGGGGCCCGGTTGACCTTGTCCCTCCAGCTCCTCCACCTCCTCCAGCTCCTCCAGCCCCTCCAGCTCTTTCAGGCCCTCCAGCTCCTGCATCACCTGTGTCAGATACACTTGAGACGGAGGAGATGGAGGAGGAAACGGTTCAGCGCTGCACTCATGATGACTACATGGTTGATCCAACGGAAGACGCGGACGACTCTGACGATTTGCCTACCACGCCAGAAACAGATGCAGAGGCGGGCACCTTGCTGCCACTTCCAGTCGGGCCTGTCAAGCTCGAGCCTGCGTTGCCATCGCCATCATTACAGGTTCAGAGGAGCCCAGCATCATCGGCGGCTTCGGACTCGCGCTCAGCGCGCAGGAGGCGAACAAGGCCTTCCCGTGGCAGAGATCGCTCGCGGACTGGGCGGAGGAGGCGGAGGCGAAGCTAACGCATGTACACATTGGAGTGAAAAAGGAAAAAGGCGCGCTAGTGTTGTTTTCAAACTTGCTGTGCTGAGATACGTTGAGCGCCAAGCTTTGGGTCATAAATCCTGAGCTGTCAGGGGGCACACCTCTAGAAGACTTAGGAGATGAGTCTGCAAAGCGCTGTATGCATGAGTGTGATCTGAAGACAAGCGCTGCCAAACTTCTTGAGAGAGACACCTCAAGGCTCAAGTCAAGGAACCTTGAAAGACACATTGAGAGAAGCCCCCAGGAAACCTTTAGAGGGAAACCTTGAGAGACACCTTTTGAGAGACACCTTGAGAGGGATCTTGAGTGACACCTTGAGAGTGACCTTGATAGAAACTGTAGTAAGAGAGACCTTGAGAAACCCTGAGAGAACTTTGAGAGATACCCTAAACAACAGACTGTTTGAGAGAATTGTGTGGAGCTACTTCAAAAAAACAACTTGAGGGTTGCCTTGAGATCCTTGAGAAACTATGAGGGGCAGCACGAGACACGCTGTCAGGACACTGCTGAGAGGGATAATGTATCCTTCACGGCGCAAACCAAATCCAACCCTCCTTTGTTGGAAGCCAACGCCATTTGATTGAGTTGGGGGGCTGGAGCCACGCAAATCACATGAGGCCTCAAGCAACAGTAAGCCTTTGAAGTTTGCTCTCAAGGCACGCTTAAGCACTCACAGTCGACGTGAAAGGCGGTCAACTTTCTCATGGCCCCAAACCCTTATACATGTTTCGACGGTTTCTCTCCTTGTTTGCAGGGGCATTCCGGCTCTCAAACAAGTTATCATGCTTGTGGGCGCGTAGCTGTGGCCATGGGAGTGGTGGCCAGTGTTACACTGGAACTCTAGCTTCATTATGGCAAAATAGACCCATTGTTTTTTTCTCTCAGGAGAGCGATCTGTGTCGGCAAAGCGCCCGGCCTCACTTCTTGGTCTTTGTCTTCTTAGTAGATGATGAGGACGCGCCCTTGCCACTGTTGTTTGTTCCTTGGCCACCCTTGTCCTTTGCCTTGCTCTTCCCCTTTCCGCACTCTTCCTCCTGCATGTTGCAGTTGCCCTCCACAGACTTCTCCTCCTTGTCTTGATTCTTGTTGTCCTTGATGAGATTGAGCAAGCTGTCGGCAAGGCTGGCAGTGACGGGGCTGAGGAATTCTGGCAAGGTTCCCCGGGTGCTTCCATCGTTCATGACTGCGAAGCCAACAGGTGGCCCCAACTCATCGCCATCTTCAGCATCAAGAGCATCAAGATCAAGCATTTGGGAGTCGCCCTCAAAGTGTTGCGAGGACATGGCGCGATGGAATGAGCTGTGCAGCAGCTATGCGTGCGCAATGTCTCCCAAACGCCTGCGTGTGGCAAAGGTCAGCACTGCGCCAAAGCAACTTGAGGCTCGTCATGCCCCGCAGCCCCGAGTTTGTTCTTAGATATCGATTTCCCTGTAAAAAACAAAGCTGAGTTTCCAGAAACATACGTTGACAACATGTCTCTCCACATAGGGGGGGTCGAAGTTTGGTCGAATGTTGGTCGAAACTTCGACCCGTAGTTTGATCGCACTTTGGTCGTAGTTTGGTCGCAGTTTTGTTAAAACACTGTAAATACCAATGTTTTATGATATGATCATGTAAAACTACAACCAAACTGCGAGTCGAAGTTTCGACCAACATTCGACCAAACTTCGACCCCCCTTTCAACTCCCTTAAATGTGGCAATGAAAAACTGTACTAAAATGGTTGTGAATTTTGAGAGGAACAGTCTTGGGAGGGGCTTGGGGGCGTTAAGATTCTTTAGGAAACCAATATGTTTTGGTTCCTCTCAAGGTGCCATCTCTCAAGGTTGCAGACCACTCTCAAAGTGTCTCTCTCACGGCGCGGTCTCTCTGGCGCAAAGGTGTTTCTCCAACAAATGCAATCGTCAAAAGAGTTTCCACTTTAGGTTAGTTTGATTTTCAATCAGCAGGATTGGGCTCGTTTGTTTGGGCTCACAGGGGTGAGAAGCGACATCGAAAGTGACTGAGCGGAACATGTTGTGAGCAAACCACTGCGCAAACTACGCCTCTCACCTTTTGCACTGAGTACGTCACCTCCCCAACTTCCCCCGAGTCTTGTTTTCGCCACTCTCACGTCTCACACCTCCTGAGGAAGCGCTCGCTCAGAGCTTCAAGTACCCTAATGGCGTGGTGTCCTTGGTCCTGTGTAAGCTGCATCAGCGCATCCGCAACGTCTTTGCCGAAGTAGTGCCTAATGCTCGCAAAAGCACCCTTGGTTCTTTTTTTACCAGGCATATACACTGTATTGCTCGAGTCACATGTAAAGTGGCCAGCGTCAATAAATACAACTTCAAGCTCGCCGCGTTCACGAACTCCGAGGTTACGAAAGCCAACGTCCATCACCCGAACGCCTGCAAGGGTCAAGTAAGCTTGTTCTTGAAGAGTATCAGCTTGTTCTTCCCTGGGCAACTCAGCTTGTTCTTGAAGAGTATCAGCTTGTTCTTCCCTGGGCAACTCAGCTTGTTCTGGAACAATTGTTGCAACAGATTCACTGCAGTTGCTGCCTTCGTCTGAAAAGATAGTCTTGTTGTCTTCATCTTCTACAGGCGGTTCTTCTTCTACATCGTCAGCTGCTTGTATCCCAGCGCGTAGAAGTGCGTCAAGATACCAACGGCGTCTCATAGCTTCAAGGAATGCGCTGGTGATCAAGTGTAACGCACTCACAAGCGACATGCTCCCGACATTGTTTCATGTAGGGTCTAGCCAATTTCTGAAGGCCAAACTATAATCGCACGTCTTGCCTGTTCGTGTTCAGAACACATGTGAATTTCAAACAAAAAGGTGTGCTCGAAACTGTGAGGGTGGGATGTGTTTCCAGGGCAGCGGCCGCCCTTCCCCTTGAACCATGAGAGGTGTGTCACACATTGAGTTGCTTTGCCTCTGCCTGCCTTGTTCAGCATCCAGCCGCTGTGCAAGAAACAGCACATTGCCAATTCCCCGCTTGGCCATGCCAGCTATGAAGAGGCCTGCGGCCAGCGAGGCTACGTCTGGTGCGCCCACGAAAAAGCCAGCTGCGAACAAGCTGACCATCAATGCCATGGTGGATGACATCAAGACGGCTGCTTCGTCCAAGGATGATGAGGAAGAGAACCAATTGCGCGACAAAGGAAAAGCCGAGAAATTCGGCAAATTAATGAAGGCTGGGGCATTGCCGCTAGCTGTGGTTCACATGTGGCAAATCGAGTCCAAGAAAGCGCAGAGCCAACGGCAGTTCCAGACGAATCTGATCAATGGACTGTTCAACAAGCAAACTGATGGATCCTACAAGATGAACGCGGAGTCTCACCAGTTCAAGTACCAGAAGATCTACGTCCAACACGTCGCCAAGGACAAGAAGAAGGGAATGCCGCGGGGGATCATGTTGGCTTCCGTTTTCCATGGCGACTCCAGGGCCATGGAGGCTAGCCTTGCTAAGGGCGAGTTGCAGTCGCACAAGGACGATGCGGGTATGGAGTACCTAAGCTTCCGTGAGCTGCAAACCATGGAGGTCAAGACCAACGAACGTGGTGAAACAGTTGAGGGGTCCAAGAAGCTCAAAAGCCAGGAGGCCCACACGTTGGCGGGGCTCATGTCGAAGATGAAGTGGGAGTGGGTCTGCAAGAAGGCAGGGTCCGGGCGTTGCTCTCGGGGCTTGCCTTTTGTCACTATTTGTCACACTCAGGGTTTCTGTGTCGGTGCTGTCAGTCGCTTCGCTTATCAGATGACCCCAGGCTGGCCCCCCCCCCCCAATCACTCTCAAAGTCGCATTGCTCTGAACGTGTTTTTGGCTCTCACAGTTTATCGTTTCTCTCAAAGTGTGTGGTCGCTCTCACAGCACCAGCAACAGCAGTGTTCACAGGCTCGGGCAGCGGGCCAAGTAGGAGGTTTTTTGTTGCTCGGGTAGGGCAAGCAGTGTCCGGGTAGCGGGCTGAGGAGGTCTCGGGTAGCGGGGCAAACAGTGTCCGGGTAGCGGGCTAAGGAGGTCTCTGGGTAGCGGGGCAAACAGGAGGTCTCGGGTAGCGGGGCAAACAGTGTCCGGGTAGCGGGCCAAGCAGCAAGCCCTCTTTCAGCAACTTGTCGCACGCCGTGGCTGCCTTGCCCAGCGTCTTGAGGAACCCTTCAGGCAGATGAGCATCCTGTTCAAGCCGAGTCTGATCAGCCTTAGCCCACAAGTCTTGCAGCGCTGGTGGGGACACAGTTGTTGCAGCTTTACTTCTCCAAAGGAATGTCCAGAGTAAGAATAAACTGGAAAAGGGCGAATGGATGCTAGCTTTGCAATGTTTATCCCCCATCCAATTGTTTCAGGAAACTGTTTCTCTCAAGGTACCCACAACCAGCGTAAACCATTCATTTTCCTTGTGAGAGCGTTGCCTTGAGAGCACAAAGACTCACCTTGAAGCTTTCCAAGGAAAGGGGCTTGGCGGAGAAGGAGGGAGCCCTCAAGGCTGCCTACGCCGACCTGACCAAGCACCAGAGCCAGATTGAACACGTCAAGACTTGGAAGGAACTCCCGAACACCGATGGCCCACTCACCAAAGGCGCCTTGGACAACTTCTTGCTTGACATTGCCCGGGACGTTGACAAGTACAACAGGGAGATCGAAAGCGTCAAGGGCATCCTCAAGGCAAGGCGCAACTGAGGCCTGCTTCCGTTTTTGTGTTTTTGAAGCACCTTACGGGGCTCCACCTGGCCACAGCAGCTATAAGCGCAAGAATATACTTCAGGCACACCCGTGAATGCGGCGCAAAACATTGCTGAGCCTTGAGAGGCACACGCGCTGTGGCCCTTTTGAGAGACAAACGCTTGGTAGCTGCGCACACCTTGAGAGACACCCTGAGAGATACCCTGAGAGACACCCTGAGAGACATATGCTGTTTCCTTGATGTTGCGTAGAACACTGCGACGCACAAAGTTCTTCATATACACACACAAAGGTAACCTTTGAGCGGAAAGGAGCAGGATTTGTCAATTGTTGCATGGGTTTGTCAATTGAGCAGAAAACGCTGATTTTACCACACTGAGCATTGTTTGAACATATAAACAAGACTTGCTTCACACTTTCACCCAGCCGCGCCATGGATCGCTTACCTAAGCGCAGAAAGATTGGGGGAATCAGGCAGCGCATGGCCAAAGCCACCGCCAACGAACAGGCAGGCAATTTCACCAATGAAAGCCAGCTTGCCGCGCTCCTCCTGGAACTTTTTGCTTGGGGGGCTATGTCTCCCCAACTGATCCAAGAAATTGCTGCCCTGGCTGTTCGAGACTTGGAAGCCTCTATAGAAAATGGCCAAGTCCTTGGAGACTTGCGCGTCCTTGCTGGCATAGGCACCAACGGCGCTTACAAAAACAAGTGCCATGCTGACCTGATGAACAAAGTCGAGCACTTGAGCCAACTACCAGAGCCATTTCGAGTTCGAGTTCCCTTCGCCCTGCCTTTCGGCGAGTCGCTGCAGGGAATGCTCTTGCCACACCAGCTCTTCGCGTCTTTGTGGCGGGACTACCCAGAAACTTGGCGATCGTCTGTTCTTCCTGATGAGCAAACCCTGCAACGATTTTGGAGCGCAGTGGATTCTCATCCACAGATGGAGAGCCACCCCATCCGGGACGTTGCCGATTACAAGTCCAAGGTTGTGCCGCTCGCCGTCCATGGAGACGGCGTGCCAGTGGTCGGTCTTGGCAAAGGGTGGTCCAAAGTTATGACCATGTTTTCGTGGTATTCGTTGATAGGGCAAGGGCAGACCAAAGAAATCTTATTCTGGGTCTGGAGCATGTATGACCGCATGAGCAAAGGCTCTGTCTCTGAAGGAACCAGAGGCGTTTTCTTTGCAGTGCTACGATGGTCCTTCCTGTGTTTGATGGAAGGGAAATGGCCAAGCGCCGACTTCCAGGGGAAGAGGCATCTCGGCCACCACAAAAATCATTGCCCGAAGAGAATCTCTCACAGTGCTGGACGTTCTTGAAACAGTTTTTCAAGGACCATGGCACCCCATCGCCTTTTCGATATTTGAACCGTCTCTCTATGTTTGTGAGGCAAGGCGGCCGCTTCCCCAAATTGCGGGGCAAAGCTGCCGAGGTCAGGCACTTCGGGGCAGCTTTGCACGCTTTATGGAATGCTCACATGAACCCTCATTTGATTCTTCATCGCCGGATCAACTTGATGTTGCAGTTAAACTGCCAGCTGGAGAACATGATCACAGAGTACAAAGACGACTTCGCGTTCCCCCCTGGGCCTGCTGAGGACTTCGAAAACACATGCACGACAATGCTCCAATTGCAAACCCAAGTTGCTGAACATTTCTTGGAAGAAGGTATTGCCTATTTCGACGTGACTTCGAAATGTCACATGCTGCAAGAGCTCGCCATCCTGGCTCGTCACATCAACCCTCGGCTCATTTGGGTGTTTTGCGGGGAAGACATGATGCAAAAGATGCAACAAGTGGCGCAGAGCTGCACCAGGGGCAACACCCCGGGCCAAACCAATTTGAAAATGGCCCGCCACTACCGCCTCGGATTGCATTTCTTGTTCAAGAAACGTCACGGATGAAGGCGTTGCTCTCTGTCTTTCTCACACCCCAAAGCACTTTGCGCTCGCGTACTGTGTGTGCAAAAAAAGGCGCGCCGTCAAGCTGTCTTTCATGCAACAGACAAGAAAACACGAGGAGCCCGCCAAAGGGGTCATCGCAAATACTTTTCGCAGAAGATCTAAGAGGTTTTTTTTAGGGGATCACCTTGAGAGACACACCTTGAGAGATGCATCTTGAAGGGTTTGCTTCGAGAGAGGCGCCTTTGTTAAGAATGCGAGACGAAAATCTCATGGCCTAGCGCTGCCGAAACGGCGCATGGGAGTTATACCCTCACACAAGTGTATCTGCGCGCAAATGCGCTCACATGAAAATATTGTCACATGAACGGGGGGGGAACAAGATTTGTGTGTAAGAGTGAGAGAGCTTGCGCACAGCGAAAGGCCACAGCAGCGCACGCATGCGCGCGCGCTGTGAAGGGCTGTCAAACATGAGGGGTCGCAGTTTGGTCGCAGTTTGGTCGTCAAACATGAGGGGTCGCAGTTTGGTCGCAGTTTGGTCGCAGTTTGGTCGAAATTTGTCCCCGGCACATTCTAACTAATAGTTAGAAAATAGTCTAAACTATTAGTTAGAAAATCGTGTGTGTTTTTGGAACCAAAAAAATAGACTATTAGTTAGAATCGCGCCGGGCCAAATAGTCTAAATATACTATTTTTTCGGCGCAACAACGAGACTAAATAGTTTAAAAAAATAACTATTTTCCACCACAAAAAAATCTACCTAATTTATAGAATTAGATCTAATTCTATAAATTAGGTAATTCCTAGTTTTCTGACTAATCTGGTCTATTGGGCTGCTTCATGCAGAACTCACCATTATTTGTCCCTTGAGAGCCAGTTACTTCTGGGCATGCAATCGATACCGCGGGAGACATGGCCTGGAGCAGGAGCGCCATCATTGTTGCGGCTCCCTTGCCGGTGGATCCGCGTCGATTCGCATCCAGCTGGCATTGGTCTCGATCATCTGGGAGATGCCCCTTAGGTTGTCCACGAGCTGCTGGTGGGTCGCCATCTGATTCTGGTATGTGGCCTGCTGCAGCTGCAAATTGATACTGTTGCGCCTGGGCTATTGGCTGCATTGCCGACGACATTGCCATCGACATCTCCTGCGTCGCCTCCTTTTGTGCCTCGCCAATCGCCGTCTTCACCGCGGTCGCCACTGCTTTGGCCAGGGCCGGAACCTCCACCGAAGAGGATGCCGGGCCGGACGGAACGTAGAGGACCTGTGCCGACTTCTTCGGAGCATTCTTGTTCGGTGGTGGATTGTTCTTGCCGTAGGGGGTGTAGCCGAGCTTCGCCTTGCATAGAGTGCACCTCACCCAAGTGCCCCACTGGTTGGCTCCCTTTCTCACATACTCGGTCGGGTGCGGGCAGATCTTGCCCGGACTTGGTCCCGGGGCCTTGGGCTTCTTGTACCCCTCCAGAGACTCCTCCATCTCGTCCATGCGAAGCAGACATTCGCGCCGCCGCTCGTCCTGGCCCATGATCTCTGGCGGGTAGTAGATCATCCGGATCATCTTTCTGATGCAATTGACCACCATCGTTCTCCATGCTATCTTGCGAGGGCTGGGGAACTGGTGCATTCTCGAATTTCTGGTACTCTACCTGATCCTTAAGCCGATGGCTGCTGGCTCGCTCATTCCGACTTTCCTGCTCGAGCTGACTGTTCGCATGTAGGCACACCGTCTGCTGAAAACCCTTCTCCAATGTCTGAATTCCTACGCTTCTGCATGTAGAGCTAGTTGCATAGACATGACGGTGGCATCCTTCTTTTTCCATATACGAGGGGGGGGCCTGACGGTCCTGAATTGGAAATCGCCTTCCTTGAGGCTGTACTGCTGAGCAATCTCAGCGGGGACTGGAAAATTCTTTCCGCTCCAGGTGGCGATCTGGAGGGTTCTATGGCCTGACCTCAGCCTCCTCGTCTTGTCTTTGGAACCAAACTCCTGGAAGACGATGGAGTCGTCCGCCGTGTTGATCATAGCCCCGGCATGCTCCAGCAATCCGATGGAAAGAAGGTGAGGCACGTCCTCTTCCACGACCAGTACCTTCACGATGCCAGGGGTACCTCCAAGCATGCACGGGATGAGGGCGCTGCACACTGGAGTCGCCTTCCCTCCGATGCCAATCGGAGAGGGACCATCCTCCTGAAACTCCACCGTCCTCAGGCCACTCTCCGCTAACTTCTCCTGAAGACGCTTATATGCTGGATGGCCGATCAGATCTTGTCCTGCGCCGAGGTCCACCACAGCCTCGCCAGGGAGCAGAGTCAGGTACGTGGATATGTCGTTCCGTGGCGAATATTGTTCACAATGTCCCGAACTTCTGACACCGTCAGGCCGGAAAACGCACTTCCACCTGAGCCGGACGCCCTTCCTGGCTCCTGGTGCCAAATTTCATGGGTCAGGTCAGTTCGTTCGGGATTTGGGTGTTTTAAGGTGCTAAAAAATAATAAGGGTTTTTTACTCAAACTTAAGGGTTTGCCAAAACCAAAAAAAGAAAAGCCCAGATTTTGAAGCAAATCTCAAAGTGTACTATTGATGCCAGTTTCCTCGAATCAAGAATCAATTTGCTTGCTTCCCAGGGGACCGCGCCGTTTCTGCGCGCTAAGCCTTAGGGGTAAGACAGCTTGACGCTCCTGCTGAAAGGGGATTGGGGGCATCTAAACAGAAATGAGTCTTGGCCGCCAAGAGGAAAGGGCTTGAACTGTTTTCGGGAATAACTTGCCTCTTCTGTACGCAGCAAAATGCGTTGTGTTGGAGCCCAAATTCTGCTCGTATTTTGGCAGATTGGGCTTGCGTTTGCGGCAATTGCGAGTTTTCACAAAGAAAGCAGCGATCTGCAACAAATCCTGCATGTGCGCATTTTTTTGGGTTCTGGCCACACACTACCTAATACGGAGCAGAACGTGTTCTTGGTAGGCGTTTCTCAGAGGCCCCAGGTTCCTCGTGAACCAACTCCGAACAAACTCCGAACAAACTCCAAGCGAACTCCGAACTCCGAACGAACTCCGAATGAACTCCGAACAAACTCCGAGCAAACTCCGGACAAACTCCGAACGAACTCCGAACGAACTCCGGGCGAACTCGGAACAAACTCCGAACAAGCGAACAAGCTCCGAGCAAGCTTTGTCATTGGTTGATTTCCGAACAAACCCCCGAGCCAACTCCGAACACACTTTGGCCAAAAGCATGTTTTTGAGCCTAAGTATTTTGGCGGTCAAACTGTTTTTGTTGCCTTTTTTCTGGCTTACCAAAAGAGGCCAAGCGATTACAGGGGCCAGTTTCAACAAGTGGCCTGGGAAGGCGTTCAGCCGGATTTGTAGGACTTCAGAGCTGCGGAGGGCTAAAATCGCTACCGGGGTGATCACGCAGCTTGGTTGACGCTGAGGCTCGCTGTTGAAGCTGAAACAAGGCTTAATCCTTTTGATCAAGGCTTTCTCCGGGAAAACAAAACTTATTCCAAAAAAAAGAGCTTAAGTTCAACACCGGTGTTGAACTTAAGGGTTTGCCCGATTTGTGTAATGGCTTGCCCGATTTTGGTCGTATGAAATAGCTGTTTTCTTGCATGAAAAGCCTGGATTAAGCCTGTTTCAATGTTTTGTTTGCCCTGGTAACACTAAATTTGTACGAAAAACACATCAACAAGCTGTAATTTCAGTGTTTTTGTACGACCAAAACCCAAAAAGTTCAACACCGAAAAAAAGAAAAAGCTCGAAACAAAAACTTAAGGCCAAAGTTCGTTCGGAGTTCGTTCGGAGTTCGTCCGGGGCAAGAATTAAGCCCCGAAAAAAGCAATAAGCAAAAATCACAGCCTGACAAAAAAAACGAGCAATAAAACAAAACAAAGCCGAAAAAACAGAAACTTAAGGCCGAAACACAAAAATCAGCTCCCCCAAAGAAAAATATGGCCAAAGTTTGTTTGGCGCTTGCCCGGGAAGTAAATCCAGCCCGAAACATACATAACAGGAAATCAAGTGACCAAAAGAACTAATTTCAACAAGTGGCCTGAGAACATGTTTGTTTGCCTCAAAAAACGCCTTCCCAGGCCACTTGTTGAAACTGGCCCCTGTAATCACTTGGCCTCTTTTGGTAAGCCCGAAAAAGCAAAAAGAACAGCTTGGCCACCAAAATACCTGGGCTCAAAAACATACTTATGGCCAAAGTGTGTTCGGAGTTGGCTCGGGAACAATGCCAAAGTTCGCTCGGAGCTTGTTCGCTTGTTCGGAGTTTGTTCCGAGTTCGCCCGGAGTTGTTCGGAGTTTGTTCGGAGTTCGTTCGGAGTTTGTCCGGAGTTCGTTCGGAGTTCGCTCGGAGTTCGTTCGGAGTTCGTTCGGAGTTCGTTCGGAGTTCGTTCGGAGTTCGTTCGAAGTTTGTTCGGAGTTCGTTCGGAGTTCGTTCGGAGTTCGCTCGGAGCTTGTTCGGAGTTCGTTCGGAGTTTGTTCGTTCGGAGCTTGTTCGGAGTTGGTTCACGGGGAACCTGGGGCCTCTGAGAACCCCCTACCAAGAAAAACACGTTCTGCTCCGTATTATGTAGTGTGCGGCCAGAACCCTAAAAAATGTGCCCATGCAGGATTTGTTGCAGATCTCTGCTTTCTTTGTGAAAACTCGCAATTGCCGCAAACGCAAGCCCAATCTGCCAAAATACGAGCAGAATTTGGGCTCCAACACAACGCATTTTGCTCGTACAGAAGAGGCGGTTTCATAGTTAAGTTTTTCCCGGAAAGCAGTTCAAGCCCTTTCCTCTTGGCGGCCAAGACTCATTTCTGCTTAGATGACCCCAAACCCCTTTCAGCATGCGCATCAAGCTGCCTTACCCTTAAGTTTTTTTTGGTGTTGAACCGAATTCCCCACGCAAATTGGCAGCTCCTGGTGTTCGGGAGGCGGATCGAAGACCTGCTCCTCTTTAAGATAGATGTACTCGTCATCGACAAACTCCACTATCTGCTCCGTCGTCTTGGAAGCCGTAGCATTGTCTGGGCCATCCGTCTCATCTGCTCTCTTGATCCTCTTGCTAGGCTTCTCCTCCCCGAAAGTATCCCGTGTCCGCTCCTTCTGGGTTGTCGTCACCGTCCCGACGCGGTGGTTCCTGAGGTTGCTCTTGCTCTTGACCACCTTCGGGAGGCTGTGGGGAACGCTCTCGAGGAGGTGTGGGATCCCTCCACGCTCCAACCCGTGGAAGAACCGTTGGGCAGTCATTGTCCCAGTGGCCCAGACCCCCACACACCGTGCACTGACTCCGGGCGATTGCCCTGACGGCGTTCTGGATGACTGCTGGTGGTACTGGAGGGGCAGGAGGTCGAACCACTAGATAAGAAGGCCTGTGCTCGGAAGACGATGCCGCCGTTGTGGCCAGAGACGTGCCCAAATAGACAAAGGCGGTGGCCTGGAGGCCGGGGGTTTGTACGGATTCTTACACTCGGCCTTCCAGTGTCCTCGCTCTCCACAGTTAGCGCACTTCGTGATCTTCTTGAGTTCCTCCGGGCTGATGCGCTTCTTCCGCACTACCTTCTCGCGATGAGAGGTCCTGTCCTCGAAGTGTCTACGGTCCTTGCGGATGACCTTCTTGATTCGCTGATTCACGTCTTTTTCTTTCGCTTGCCGTGGTGGTCGTCCCGGTCCATTGCCAGCAGAACCTCTTGGGCCTCGTGCTCCGTTAAGTCCAGGTCGCTGATCTCCTTCAGGGTCTCCCGCTGATCCTCGGAGTCGTCCTCGGTGTCCTCGCAATCGTCCTCGACGCCCTCGAGGTAGGTCTCCGGAGCGGTGTCCAGGGAGTCGACAAAATGGGCCCTAGGCCTCGTGATAGACTCCTCATCGAGGTCGAGAACTTGCAGAGCTCGTCGAACTGCGCCGAAATCTGATGCTCCCTGAGTCAGCGTCCTGAGGTTCTGCAGCCCTTGTTTTGAGAGTCCGGCGTTCTCCTCGGTCATGAAGGCCTTGATCTCGTTGGGGATAGGCATGAATTTCTCAGCCGCCTGGAACTGCTGTTCCCTCCGCAGGATGTACTGAGAGTAGCTCTCCTCACTTCGGCGAGGAGCCTCGTAGAGAGCTGCTCGAACCGCTCTTCGTTTTTCTGCTCCCTCGCGCTCACCGGCGAGCACGTCGAGCACCTGGAAGATGAGGTCGAGATACTTGTCGCTCGTGAGCTCGGCCTCGGGGACATACTCGAACCGTCCCTGCAGGTCCCAGTCCAGCAGCTTCAGCAACTTGTCTGAGCTCCGCCAGACTGGGATGTCGGTGGACCTGTTCCACCGTTCCACAGCTTTCTTCCAGAGCCTGTAATGGCTCCATCCAGGCCAGGGAGGCGGATCCGAGAGGTCGGGCTTGGCGTTCTCCCATCTGGAAGCTGAAGACCCCCACTTGGAGTTCCCCCATTCCTCAGAATGCCAACTCCAATCGCTCCAGCCCCAGGTTCCCGAGGTGTCCCACCAGTCCCGGGCTTCTCGGTCGTGAGGTTCATCCCTCGGCGCTGCCTCCAGTGCTTCTGCTTGAGGTGCGGGTGCCACATAGTCACTCCACGGGTCCCTCCGGGCCGGATTGTCACCTGCCCAGGGGTCACCGCCGCCATCTTCGCGATCCCCTTGTGCCGTTCGTGATGCCATCTGCGCGTTGTCCCCGTTCTGGGTCCCAGGATCATCCATCGCTCCGCTACCAACTGAAAGGGACTAGAGGGGAAAACGCATCTGCGGCTCTTTTCGCGCGCAAGTAAAGGGGACCGCTGTCGAGCCAACGGCGTGCATGCACGTCAGCTCAAACTGGTGTCCTAAGTGTAATTACTCATCACTATGGCTTTGTCGCCCCAGAATGTGTGGCTTCCCTTAGTCTCCCGTCATGCCAGCCTTTTAAGTATCCTCAAAAAAGAACAAACTTACTCGGGACTGCATGCGCATGTACATGCAATCCAATGACTTCAGGAAGACTGGAACTAGCCCGAATTTAGAGGTTCGGAAGCGCGTCGATTGCAGCAGGCTGCAGGTTGATGGCAATATTCCCTTGCCATACAAACCCAACAAACCGAAAAGGCCGCTGCAGAAACGTGACCTGGCCTTGGTTTCAGAAATTGTTGACTGGGCGCACTGCTGCCCGCGTCGCTACCTTGGGCGGAAAACATGAAAATCACTTCACCAAACATGAGATTCGATAGAAGCTGAGTTTGCACCATGTACGGCTTGGATGGGGTCATGTGAGCAAAAGCGCACAATATGTTGCTACCCATACAACACAGGAGACAATGAGGACTTGCCCCCGCCCCTGGCTTTTGCCGGAAAAATAGGGACCGCCGCCTAGTTCTTGTGGCCTGACAGTTTTTGAGCCTGTGCCCTGAACCCTGCAGTGGCGCAGACTAACAACCTTTGACATGAAAGGTCATCTCGCCGAAGTATTGGAGCTATTTAACAGAGTTCTCATTTTTTTCAAATCTGGGTAGACTTAACCTGTCTAGATTCTACCCACCGTGGTTGCCATGGAACCCTGCTCTCGTCAAGTTATAGGCTTACATGGGGTGAAGGCGACATGAGTTTGCGGTGAAGGGGTGAATAGGGCTGAAGCTTACACACACATGTTTTTCTGGTTGGTTTTCTCAGGACTTAATCTGGGGCAAATATCCCAAAACCCCACTCAAATGATTTCGGCCCAGCCGTGCTGAACAATGACCCAGTTGACTCACGCTACCGGCAAGAAATGGGGTTGCTTAGTAGAAGGAAGCACTTTTGGATGTTGGAGGGAAATGTTTAGGAAACGAACAACACGCATTTCCATATCCACGACATTTGGAAAATGAACGCACATTACTCATTTGGGCAAATGGAACAGGCATGGTTGATTCTGAATGAATAAGTCTGGACAAACTGTCATAGTTCACATCCATTTGCTTAAGCTCCCTGAACAAGAATACAGCAGCTATAGATCCCCTTTAAGACAAAAAAAACAAAGTGAGAAATATATAATTTCCCGCAAATGCAACTTGTGTGTTGTCCTTGCAAGGCAATCCCGCATGAAGCCAACATGTTTGCGCTTTAGAGGACCTTAACTTGGTCAAATTGGGTGTCTCTCCAAATGCACAAGAAGCAACATGGATGACGTGCATTGGGTTTATAACGGGACAACGCAGAAACAAGCAAACAAGCAAACAAGCAAACAAACAAACAAACATACCAAGCAAAGCACTATACCACCCATCCATCAATCAAACAAACAAACATGCAAGCTAAGAAAATCGAACAAACAAACAACAAACACAAACACACAACTACACAACCAACCAACCAACCAAGCAAGCAAGCAAGCAAGCAAGCAAGCAAGCAAGCAAGCAAGCAGGCAAGCAAGCAAGCAACCAAGCAACCAAGCAACAAAAAACAAATTATCAAGCAAGCAAGCAAGAAAACAAGAACACGCAAACACGCAAACAAACAAAGAAACAAACAACAAGAAACGGACGAACAAACGCAGAGGCAAGCCGGCCAGCAAACAAGCAACAAAAAGACAAAACGCAACGAAACCCAGCAACACACAAACAGAAGCAAACACAAACACACACCAAAAACACAAGCACACAAAAAACGCAAACTCCAGCAACCGAACCAACCCAACCAACAAAACCAACAAACAAACAAACAAACCTAACAAACAAACAAACAAAAACAAAACAAACAAACAAACAAACAACAATACATCAAAAACAACCAAATAACCAACCAACCAACCAAACAAACAAACAACCAATCAAACAAACAAACAAACAAGCCAAAACATAACCAACAGACCAACCAAAGAAACAAACCAAAACCTAACCAACCAACCAGGCAAACAATCAAACAAACAATCAAACAAACAAGCACAACAACATTAATAAAACCACTCAGACAAACCACACAAGAAAACAACCAAACGATCAAACAAACACCAAGAAACAATTCAAACAAACAAACACACAACACAAACAATCAACCAACCAAAGAAACACACACTCAACAAGCACAAATGAAACCAAACAAACAAACACAACAAACACACCAATCCAAACGGGCAGGCAGGCAAACACACACCGCGCAGCGAACACATATGAAACCAAACAAACACACAGAACAAACAGCCAAACAAAAACAGACCAATCCAAACAAACACACAAACACGCAGACACAATCACAACAACAAACACAAATAAAACCGAAGAACCACACCCAACATGCAAACAAACACCAAGAAACAAGCAAACAAAGAAAACAAACCACCAACCAAGCAAGCAAAGAAGCAAACACAGACACACACAGACACACACACACAACAAACACAAAATGAAACCAAGCAAACAAACTGAACAAAGACACGAACTAAAATCAAAAATACAACCAAACCAACAAACCAAACACACAAACAAACTTGGGGTGTGTGTTCCGATGGACTGGTTCTAGGCCCCCAGCTGGATGTCAGGTAGCCCAGTGGCTTCCAGAAAATTCCGGACCCCTGACTGGAGGCTGACAGCCCTTAGCGCGCCAAAGATGCGGCGTGGCTTGGGTTTGGCCAATTTTGGGTGGGAGAGTTTGTTGGGTTTACTGGGATTTTTGGGTTGACATGTTCCATTCCTACCTGGTTTGGCTTGAAGTCCAACCTGGGCGTTCCCCGAACATGGCGCCGATGCGGCTTTTGGCCCTTTAGAAACCAAGGCTCGAAACGCGGCCCGGCCCACTCCAGGGGGGGTTTCTTGCACAATGGGTTCGAAGACCGAGATGAAATCCGAACCCAAAGGCGGTCAAAACCATATGTCTAATTTTTAAGCACATGGCTTAAGCCATGTGGTTGGCACTTTCTGATCCACCCGACCTTGCAAAGGGGGGTCAGAAGCTGCTGCGAATCTGAAAATTCCATGGCTGTTTCTCCTAAAAGCCCATGGAATGATTGAAATTGGCCCGACTGAAACCAAAGTTCGCTAGGTGTGGTTGCCAAAGACTTTGTTGAAGTAAAGCTATCGCTTTGCCACCAAAATGGTCTCTTTAAAAGGCTTAAAGTTTCGGAACTCAGGAAGTGAGGCCGGTTTAAAAGAACCTCCTAGCTGTTCTAGCAGGATTTGGTTCTTTGAACTGCTAGCTGGTGCAAACCGCGCGTCCCTTAGCGGCGTATCCCAGGAGGGGTGAGCTTCGGAATTCAGCGCGGGCTACGGCTCGAAGGGTTATCTTGGTGCGGAATCGGCATGGAATGAGAAATGGCATGACCCCGATACAAACCATCTTTGTTGTGGTTTCCTTTAAGGGGACCAGAAAAACGGTTCATTCCGTTTCTTTTTCCCTGTCGCACCGACCGCACGTCATATCTAAGTGGTTCGGACTCGTTTTAGTGCGGCTACTAGTGGTCTCCGGAGATCCCTCCAGCTAGGCGAGATGTTAGCACTTCACCGGTCCAACCCCAAGTCCGTCTGGGTGAATTTTAAGACAGCCCGAAGTAAGGGATGCCAGCCAGACAGGATAGCTTTTGGGCTCAACACCTGCAAGATCTACTGCTCGCATCGCTCAGCAAGTGGCGTTCACTGGCTGCAAAGGCGATGTCAGCCTGCCAAACGCCAAGCAAACGGCCCCTGAGGTTCTGGATGGAGCCAGTTTGAATCCCTCACCAGTTCTTGGGTGCAGCAACCAAACATGGAGGTCAACAGCTGGCGTGGGGCCCACTTTGGGCCCACTTCGGCAAAAGAAAATTCATCCTGGGAATATGATTAGAGTTGGTGAATGGGGATCACTAATTACAAGACTTCTGCGACTCATGCGTTGCTGTAGCAATGGATCAGGTCTTCGGGGTGTGACTGCGTGCATAGGCGCCTTCTACTCGAGCTCACCATGTGAAGTGAGCGGCGCAGAAAAAAAGAGAGCAAAAACCAGGTACCCAGTTCCGCAAACAAACGAGCTCGATCCAGAGATGAGTCACAATCGAAACATGGATCCAGTGGTCTACCCATGTAAACGACATCAAAAGGGCGTCTGTTGCTCGGGACTTTCCAAGTCAATGGCCTTCACGTGTTGAGTTTGGCTCAGCTTCAATGCGCCAAATGCCGTGGCATTGAACCTCCGCTCCCTGGGCATCTGCAAGCGCCATCCTTTTGGTCCCCCCGACCTGATCATAGCCCACCGTTTCCGCTCTCCACGACTTGCCCAAATCGCGCGGAGAGCTCGCCTCCTGAACATCCACCATTGCGACCATAAAATTCACTACGCGGGCCGGAGACGGCCCCTTGTGAGACTTGGCAAATCTGGGCCACAAAAGAGACTTGCAAAGCTCGGATCATCCAAATCTTCCCCTGGCCAAAAAACAAAAGCTAGCCTCGCGATTCAGATTTCAGCCGGTTCAGGGTTTCAGGGTACAAGCTACGACAGTCCTGCTGCCTACAGCCTCGGCATTTGAGCACCGGCAAGCGGAGGCGAAAAGGTTCCGAAGGCAGCGGATCAAACCAGAAGTCTGTGCGATGCATTGCAATCCGTGGTGAACATTTGAACGATTCGCTTCTCAAACTGGCGGCCCAAAGACACTTGCCATCGGCTCCAATTAGCACCTTCGACTCAGGGGCTGCTAGTTGTCATGGGTGTCTTTTCCACACCCGGGGAACCATGCCGTGATCCCGTGATCCACATCTGGGTTCCCCTTCCAACACGAAGCTCAAATGCTGTGAAAAATGCTTTCCTTCCGGATTTGGACCGAATTCGGTGGGAGTCATGTCCAATCATTTTCGAGGTCCCAAGGTCCCATGGAAGTCATGGAGTTTGTGGGGGCCCAAGAAGGGCCCAAGGAGCCCCTTTGCTCGAAAACAACCAGGCAGCGAGCCTCGCTGCCCGGGGGACGTAAGCGGGGGGGTTCCCTCAAGCGGAATAACCGGAGCTGATTTTTTGTTGCGGGTGGTGTATGAAACCCGAACATGACGCCAGCCTTGGATCGCTTGTTTAGGGCTAGGCCAAGACCCTGCTGGCACAAGTAAGAAGTTAGTCCAATAAAGCATACGACACACCGAACTTCTCTGGCCTCGGGTTTCGGGCATCTGTTAAAGGCTTGGAGCAACCAGCCCTTCCATTTCGCCTTCGAGGGTGGTCATCCATCGTCCTTGCTCCCGTGAGTCACATCCAGCTGACTGAAAGAGCCAAACACCAAAATTCGTTCATCTTATCCCGCGGAGAAAGCGCCTAGTTCGGATGTGGATACCTCAGCAAACCAAACACGCAAGCTTGGAACGCCAGATCCCAAGGTTCTTTGGTGAGACTGGCACCGTCAAGGGTAAGTCAACGAAAGCGGGATTGAGCATCTCTGGATGGACAACATCCTGCAGCGGAAGCGGCAGGTAGCTTATCCAGTTTGTCCCAGTATTCACAGCATCTCATGCATCTCAACTTGTGCAGGACTTCCTCCATCCACAGTATCACCTACTAACCTCCATTCATTCAGCTTTTGATGTGGGCTCAGGTCGCTATACTTTGAATGAGCTCCGGTATGTTGCAGCCTGAGGGCCCATGTGCTGTGCTTCCCAAAAAGAAACGACTCTCCAAACGCCTGGGTGAATAACAATTCATGGACCAAAGTACACCCCAAAGCTTCAGAAGGAACCTGAAAAGAGGTTGGTGCACATGAACCGCGAACTCTGATGCCCCAAGACTCTCCCCCAACTAAAATTCACACCCACATCTCCTCTTGGTAAGAGACTTCCCGGGCTTCCCGGCCCACGCTGATCTTCCGCACCGCGCGGAACGTGGCTGGCGGAGCTATGGGAGCTATGAAACCAATGCGCCAACGGACCCAAAACTGTGTGGTCTATCCTTTGGGGCACCTATTTTTTCTAGCACCACGCCTGTGTAGCCTTCAGGGAAACCAACAGAAACACCATCATGTGAGGAATTCCTTCCTAATGGGTGACACATCCCCACCAAGCATGCAGCAGGTGTCAAAATGGTGGCGGTGTTCCTTTCTTGGCTTCCCGTTGCAGTTACCCCGAAGAGGGTATCCAAGAAAAACACACGCGCAATTGCAAGCATGCTGCATGAACATGTCTGCCTTCAGGCAATCTTCAGTCCTGTTTATTTTCAAACCTTCCGCCAAAACCCGTTGAGGTTCTGGCAACATGGCTATACCAACCACCAGGGCAAAAGTTGATGGTGCAATTCCCTTCATGTCATGAGGGCAGGGATGACTGAATCAACATAACGGAGTTGTGCCATCTACTGTCACCCAAATGTATATTCCCCTCACTGCATGCCTACTACTCCAGGGAGTATAATCATTTGTTGAAGTGGCTGAGGGTTGTGGCAAAAGGCCGTAAAACATTGAACATGCAAAACAACCGAAATCTCGTTTTCACATCCCAAGGGAAACTGGATCTTTGGCCAGACACTTTTTAAGTTGCTCATGGGGAAGCCTACTGATGGACGAAATCAAGGTGGGCTGGATGACTCAAGAGTAGGATAAACCACGGCCGCACGACTCGATTCCCCGAACCTGCTCTCCATCCTCGGGTGAAGCCTGAGACGAAGAGAAGACCAAAGGGGACGGCGTTGGGAAGCACTGAATCGTAATTGGGGACCCTCTGGTGACAGAAGTCTGTGGAATTCATGTCCACTAACTATTTTCAAGGTGGCTCCCTATAAATGTTCATAGCCATCATATGTATGGGTCAATCTAAGGACCCGCGCCAGTTGTTTCTCTTTTGCTTACCCCCTTTAACCAACCTGAAAGGGGCATGCCCAAACGTGCAGTCTGCAGTTGCCGCTGCCTCGCGACGTCTTGAACATCAAAGCCACTTTTGGTACGCTCGACGGGAAGCCGTTTTACAACAGATCCATGTGAACTATTGCGTGCGGATTATAAAAGAACTATGGAAAGGAACTATGGTGCCAGGTCACACACCCCAATTTTGTGAGTTGCAACGCCAATTTTTGCAACTCGAAATGGCTTTTGAATGGCCAGTGCAAGAAGTGAGGCCTGAAGTTTGCAGTTCTGTTCATTGTGTCTTGGTGATGATAAGCTCAGCATAACTCAGCAGGCCGTGCCAACTAAAAGAAACCAACCCGCCAGAACTGTTTGATAAGTTGCTGGAATGCTGCATTGGTGCTAATCATGTTGTTGGTGATTTTTGGTGCCGTTGGCCACGACGGGTTGGTAAGCTTGTGTGGGGGCAAGAGCGGCAGCCTGTCCAATGTCATGCATGTGATCATCGAGCCCTTGCATTCAGCTGTCCTGTTCCTGTTCATCAGTCGCTTCCCTGCAAACTGCTTCCACTGACGTGCTCACCTTGAGCATGGTAGTTCACGCTTGGGGCCTTTCTAGAACTGCTTCAGAACACTTGGGCTGTTCAAACAAAAAAAAGTCCAATCCCAATCCACCATCTGGGTGCTAAAACGGGTGGTCTGGAAAGCTTTATCAAAATTACCCGCACCCCTTTTGACTTGGGTAAAAATTCGAAGTTCTGGGCTATGTGCCACCAAGTCTCGCTTCTTTTTTGGGAAAGTTGGTGTTGCCTCCGGGACATCCTCCAGCATTGCAAGCTAGGCTGAGTCTATCCGGAACAAAGGCACCATCTGACCGGTTGCCAAACTGAATCAAACACAAACGCTAAAAGCTGCCAACTGTTCAAAAACTCAACCTGGTAAGTTTACAGGCCAGTTCTCCAGGCAGGGAGGGCCCGTCTGGCGCCGTAGATCCATACGGCGCCAGCAGGTTGGACGCACCTGAACCGACTCATCGGCCTTTACTTCCCAGGTTGCTATAAACAAATCTGTGGATCGCCAAAAACAAAGCCTCCGCTTTTTGCTAATTATTTGAGTCAAGTGCCCCTTGCCGCAGCCGAGAAAACAAGGGGAGCACTGTTGGAGCACCTGCCATTCGAAAGCCAACCAAAACCTTAGGAGTTGAGTGAATCTTGGCTATCGACTCAGCGATCATGTTCAACAAAGGTGCAAGGGAATATGTCCTAATAAACCCTAAGCAATAGTGAGTGTTCCCGAGGCATGCAATCCGCATCCCCACAAACAGTTGCCATCTTGACAGGGAATGGCTTGCCGGTCTCATTGCAACACACGGGGGTCCCGACTTTTCTCCAGCTTGTCAAGGACGAGGTAATCCGCTCGAGCCTCAAACTGAGGCCCGGGACAGTGGAAAAAAAAGGAGGGGCGCCCTTAGTTTGGTAGCTCCGCCACATAGCTCACGACCCCACTCCTCCCCAACTGGAGTGAGTGGAGCCCACTTAGTTTGGTAGCTGAGGAACATTCCCTCCCTTCGTGAGGATTCGTCACTTTTGGAGGGAGACACCCTCGTACTAATAAATTGGGCTTTGATTGACATGGGGTCAACAATCCCTCCAAGAGGACATCACTCTTGCGGGAAGGCCAGACGTGTCGCCCCTCCAAATGGGACCAATTGTGTCCTGGTTGAAATCGCCGGCTGCTTGTTCCGCAAAACAAATCCTCAAAGCCAACCAAAGGCACGACTGGTGTTGGCAGCGTGGCACAAGTGCGATTGTGGTTGTTTGCAATGAGACGTGTCTTTCGGGGCTAAGCAAAACCCATAGTCAGCAAACCCCAGTGCACTTCAAGACTTTAGTCCACCCCCAATACGCAAAACTGAGAATGGCAGAGTGGCGCATGCCAAAATAAAAACCCACCGCAGGGCAATCTTGGCCCAGAGCATATGCAAGAATGTGAACAATATAGTAGGCATGGATGACTGTGTATGGTTGGCACGGGTGACTGTAGTCATGGGCGATTGTCTGTTGCCATTTTTGATTTGTTGCTTCTCTGTCTTTTTGTGGATTGTGATTGCTCACGGGCCTCCAATCTGTCCGCCTGACTGTTCAAAAACTGTGGGGCCAAACCGAGAGCGTGTTTTAACAATCGAAGCTCAGGTCTTTTTCCAGATGGCAAGGCCTTAAAAGCATTCATGCCTTCCGCAAAGGGCTTTTCCAACAGGCCATAGACGTAACAAAGCAACACCTCCTCTTTCACTTATAAAGGAAAGCAAACGAAGCAAGAAGGGCTGAAACCTCTGGTCCCCCTCATCTTTTCGCTAGCTGATTCTGAACGGACAGCCATCAACCTGAGCGCTGAATTGTGGACGGTTTGTCTGCGATCTGACCTGGAGTTGTCCACTCCGCGGCCGGCTGGCCAGTTGGCCAGTTCGCCGGCGCCAGTTCGTCGCTGCCACGTTCTGCTGGTCTCGACCGACCGCGTAGCGTTTTTTGTGCGCGCCGATTGGCTTTCTTCTGACAAACTCCTCGGCGTAGAAAACACGGTATCTTGATGGCCTCACAGGCTCCCTATGCGCGCAAGGACACGCGGCCGAGCGCAGTGATCCCCTTTTGGTGGCCAAAGTTGGGTAGATTAAAACTTATGGTTGCTCATATGGAGATATAGTTAGCTGCCTTGTTTGATGCATGAGTACGCGCATAACGTGAAATACTTGGAGCATTTGTTGGATCGACTCTTGCTGACTTGCGTGGCATGGGATCTAATGAAATTGGTTCATCTAGTTCCATGGATCGCTAAACCAAAGTTGAATGACACGTGTTGACATTGGAAGTACGGAAATCCAGAAGCAGGGGCAAGAGGAGAACCCCCTAGACATAAGCATTGGACTTTGGCGCGCTCAAGCTGCAGGAGCATGCTCTGACAATATAGTTTTTATCTGCGGTCAAAATTAACCGTTTCCCCAAAAAGACAGTGGCGGTATATTTTTTCCCGCTCAAGCCAACATGTATAGATGTTGACATATCAACAAGCAACGTGGCGCCGCGCCGCCGTCGCGCAACGCTCGCGGGAGCTTTGCGAAAGGCTTTTTGATTTCGGTTGGGTGGTTGCGAAGCACGTTTACTGGCAAACCGTACGCACGAATTCCCTCGCGGAAGCTACCTTCCTCAGTTTCCAGAAGCAACTTGCCTGCGGAAGGCCCGCTGAAGCACTTATACAAACTTATGTAGAAACTTGCTCGCGGAAGGTACCCTTCACAGCGCGGAAGCTTCGCGGAAGGTTTCGCGGAAGGGTTTGATACGTCAATGCAAATTTAAAGAGAATAAAAACCACCACTCCATGGGACTGGTACTAGGGCGTGCACCATTTCTGCTGTGCACCATGCTGAATGACTTTCAAGCGAGGAATGGCAAGGTCACACGTCCTCAAGGTGATAACAAGCTGAAGACTCTTTCGCAAAGTTGGCCTGCGAAAATGATTCATCATGTAGCTGTGAGAACAGGCTTGTTCAACTGGGTACTAATTAATAGGGGGCAATGGAACAAAGGCACAAATACCGAAGCTTTTTCAGGATCCCTTTCAACATCAAGAAGAGCCTGGCTACAATTCACACACTGGTTGGCCACATGAGAATCTAATTGAAATTATGAATTTGTTTCGAGATTCCTATGGCCAAACCCATTGAGTAAAGAAGAACCATTCCTGTCGCCGTGAAAATCAGCTAGTGGTGCACTAAGGAAACAAAGATTCATGTGAAGAATTCAACAAGGACTTAAACCAAGAAACAAAAAGGCAAAGCATTCAAACAATGTGCCAAGAACGAAATGCAGTAATAAAGCAGACAAAAAAAGACATCAATAAGGAAAGAAACAAAACAACATAATAATAAAACAAAGCAACATACCGAAATAAAAACAAACGGAAAGAAAGAAAGAAAGAAAGAAAGAAATAAAGAAATAAATAAAGAAGGAATGAAATAAGGAAGGAAGGAAGGAAGGAAGGAAGGAAGGAAGGAAGGAAGAAAGAAAGAAAGAAAGAAAGAAAGAAAGAAAGAAAGAAATACAGAAATAGCGAAATCAATACATAACAAAACAATTACATTTGCGAGTCTCGATTGCCAAGTGCTGCTAGCAACCTTGACTAAGGCATGAACAAAACCACTTAAGCAGTCTCGAGGGTTCGTGTGTATACCGTTTGCCATCCGCACGTCTTAGAACCTCGAATCAGGCCGCAGGATATCGGAAGGTAGGTGCCGGGAATGAGTTCTTGAGGAATGAAGGGACCCTTGAAAGAGAACTTCTATGGGTGTCTCTTTTTTGAGGTTGCTCTTTTTGGTGCGCCAAAAAGACAAACCACTCCGAACGAGAGGCTGGGTGGTCAAGAAGTTCCGATTCCCCCCGACCGCCCTCTGGCGCTCCCCAGCGCGTGCCACGCGCGCGCTCTCCGCCAGCACGGCCTCGCAAAGGAAACCAGTCATGGCTGGACCATGGCTCATGAAACACGGCCCCTTTAAGGATATGTTTGGGGGCGAGTTTCAAAAGGAACACATATTTAAATACCAGCCTATTTGGAGGCCTTCCGAGTGCAGATGTGTCCTTTAAGGAACTCTGGTCTGTGGGTGGCCGACTTGGGTTCGGAAAGCTCATTCTCCACAAACTTCATCCCAGTTGCCTAGCTAGATCCTCCAGTTGAGAGGATAGAATAAGGGTACCAACCTTTTTCTGTAGTCTATTTTAGTAGGGGAACCCTACCCAAAAAAAGAAACGGTAAAGGGGCACCAATTGCTGGGGGACCTAGCCAGTGGTCCTGAAAGAAAAAGGAATCCCCTTCGGGGGCTGATCCGTTTTGAACAACGGACCCCCCCTCTGAACAACGGGGCCAGAGAATAAACGGTGGATTCCTCGTGGTTTTTGAATTAACCCCGTTCAAAAAGGAGTTTCCCAGCTTCCCTCCACCAACTTGAAGGGACCACCAAGAAAGGACCCATGGTGAGGTCGGGCGTCCTCACCGCGATACTGTCTGGGACACTCTTCCTGGGTTCTGGCAGATATTGGCCCGAACCTAGGGCTGGAATGGAGGATCTGATTGGTCCCGGCTCTGGCGTTCAAGGAGCCACTGCTGTCTGTGCGCTTTATGCCTCCGTCCGGTTCGCTTGCACAGAGCCAGCCCCGCAGACCTAGAACTCCAACCCTCATGGAGTTGAGGACGGACGGTCACCCGCGTATATATAGATATAATACACCTTTATCACAATGTCGGGTTCCCAACCAAAAGTCAACGGCTTGTTTGGGAAACCCACGAACATGGATGGATTCTAAGATATAAGACATGGGTTCTAGGAAGCACGCACGCATAGGTTTGCAAGAGTTGGGAACCTTGTGGGAACCTGCACGGGTCTTCAGCTTTGAGCGCACGCCGCCTCATCCATCTGCTGCGGCTCCTGGTCGAAAGCCCCCGTGCGCGCCGTGCGCGCAGCAAACCTGGCGGGCTTAGCTCTCTCTTGCGCTCTGCCCTTTGTTTGCTTTCAAACTGCTCAAACAATCTTGCCGGAAGTGAGGCTGAACAAATGTTGCACGGAAAGCCCCAAAACACAATAACTGCTCAAACACATGCACTGCGCACACATACGTGGGATCTACATTCTGATTTTAAGCATAGAATTGACTACCACCATTTTTGTGGGATCCCCAAGCACAGGGCCTACATCATAGTGAGCTCGTTTTAGGCACAATGGGCAGGAGATTTCACCCTGGTCACACACAAACCCACATGGATCTCCCATCTCCCCCCGGCCTCTTTCGAAGCTGCCGCGTGAAGCATCCCCACTCGATGAGGAGACGCCTGGGTAATTTTGGTCATCCCATGACTTGCCCCAGTTCAAGGCACCCAAATTTTCCGAGAAACCTGCCATACCTCCCCATCAACCCAAACCGAGCCATGAACCAACCACAAACAAGGCACATCGCACGGGGCTAATAGACGTGGTATCGTGTTCTGGGGGACTAAAACCGTTGGCTCGTGTGGAGGGTAAATGGGAAAACTTCCCAACCACCAATCCAAATCACCAATTTCGGAGAGGCTGAACACCTTGTCGAATCTCTGACCCAGCTGATTCTGCATGTTTCTGGCCTCGGACATCCCCATTGGGGAAATCCTCTTACCTCGGCTCAGCCATGCTTTTTTTTGCTCACAATCGCCTCTGTGTAGAGGGCACTCGTTGTGGGGTTGTTGCTAGGCAGAACTAAGGAGCGCCGCCCATGTGGGCCTCTCCCATTAGAGACGACAACCTCTCCCCAAAAAAGAAAACGTGAGCGGGAGTATTCCCCTGAGTCTTTTGCCGGTCTTTATGGCAATTTAGATGGAACGTTGGACTCTAACTTTGTGGGAACCACTGGATTTTCCATTGGACGCCCAAGGGCCCCGGCAGCGAGAACCAGATTGGCGCCTCGCTTCGCTGTGGAAGAACCAAGGGGTGTCACTGGCTCCATTTGCTCTTCACACGAGGAATCATGTTTCACACAAGTTCTGGAGGGTAGAAATATGAAAAAGGAACCGTACAAATTCGCGGTGTCACGGCCATGCACAGCTTGCACTTCGGCATTTGGGGCAACAAACAGTGAAGGCAGGGGGCAGCTCATTGGAACTGCTGCTGCGTTCTTTGAGTTGCGCTTGGCGCTGGGAAATGTCGCTTTCAGTGGTTGGACCCTTTGGTCAATTTTCGCGGTTGGAGATGTGCAACCACCAACAAATGGAGCAGGTGCTCCCAGTAAAGATCACAGTCCGGGAAAACCTATGGGCAGCAACTTTCAACCAAGCAAGATTCACGTGAGCTTTGTTTGAGCGTCGTTTGCGCATCCAAGCGCAGACCCCGGATGGTCCAAACGGTCCAACTACTTTGTCTACCCCCCAGCTTGCCATAAATCCACCTCAGCTGTCCTGGTCTCCCATCAAAGAAGGGGCCCCGCTTTGAGACATATGTGAAAGGAGCTCCGACATCCGGCATCCTTTCCCGCGTCCAGCTCCTTTCATATTTGGTCGACTCAAACATGATCCCCAAATGTGGACAATATGTGGAAATGATCCCCAAATGTTTTTTTGGAAAGGTTTATCCAAACATGTGGACATCCAATAAACATGATCCCCACAATCTCAATGGACATTGGTCCCCGACCCCGCCTTGGCCAGTCTCTAAGGACTCTAAGTCCACAAATGGGCCGTGCGTGTACGCCATGTCATGGCCTTGTCTTCAGCAAATGACTGTGATTTGATGCACCTACCTATTGGTGTAGCTCCTGCTTTGAAAAAGGATAAAAGGATGGGGAAGCAAACAGAAACGCCTCTCATCTGACAGGCACGATAATGCACCAATGACAAATAGGGGGCCCCTATGAATGGAACCCTCATGTCTTGGTTGCTGTTGGCGCCCCTGCAAAAAGTTTAACTTTTTGGGGGTTTAGTGGAAAACCCCTTCATTTCCCAAAAGGTTAAAGTCTAAAGATCCAACCCAATAGCAGTCAAGATGTGAGGCCATAAACCAAAACCCTCTGTGAGGTCGCCATTTCATTTGCCCAAAACATATTGGCTTTGGGCGCACTGGACAACAGCCTCGCAGAAAGGTCGCAAAAAAAGGAAAAACCAACATCTAAAAAAACAAAAAACACGGGCGCTTCAGGTAGAAAAACTGGCGCTGGGGGCTGCAGCCATGACCGCCAACTTGAAGATGAACTGCCCTGCCACGTCCCAGCCTGGCCAACGCGCGCGCGGCAGATTCCCGGCAACGGGTGGCTGCGCGGCGTGAGATGGTGGTTGAAAGAACGGAGCTAAGGAAACACCAAGATGTTTGAAGTAGGGGGAAGCCAGAAGCTCCGGATTCCCCCCCGCCCCCGGCCGTTCCCCCCAACAACCTCAAGTAAATGCACCGTGCTGTTGATGTAAAGGAAAGCCTTACATGGATGGGGATAGTTCCACCTGGCCTCCAAATAGTGGCCTCCTTTTGGTCTGGTGGAAAAGGCCATGTTTTGAACGGACTAGTATCAACTTGCACCCCACTGCGAATTCAAAACTCAGCCCAACAGGTGGGACCACCAAAAGGAAACCTAGGATATACATAAGTGGTTGTAAGTCCTGTCTGCCTTGCCACTGTCGGTTGCGCAGATTGAAGCATGGCGTGGGTCAAACCCACCAGGCATCAGCCGCCTACGTAGGCTCGCCCGTGAGGAAACGGTTTGGATGTTGTGGATCCACCTCTGGATGTTGAAAGAGAGCTGAAAGAATACTCAAAAAGAACCTACAGGGGGAAGCACTGGACTGAAATCCAGAAAAAGCGAATCTCTCCAGCGCTTTCCCCCGTGTTCTGCGGGATTGCCAGGCCCAAACCGTCATGGACACCAAATTGAGTCTCAAAAAAAGGGCATCCTTTCTTGTTTGGTTGAGGTTAAAGGGGAACCCTTCCCCAAAAAAAGGGGAAAAAGGGCGGAATCTACTGGGCAACTGTGCAGTCCAAGTCATTTGCGCACAGCAAAACCCACTCTTGCGAGTCACGGGCCAGACTCAGCACACCATACCGGATCTCTTCCCAAATAGTTAAAGCCACCAACGCTGATCCAAAAACACAGCACATTCTAGGACTGCAAGCAACTTATTCGCTGAGCAGAATGTTCACAATGAGCTTCAATTTAATAACTCGCCTTCGTTTTCGAAGTCCTTGTTTCCCTATTCCACTCCATACGTATCCCTGTACACAGCCTTTTTGTTGTAGCTCCTGTGGGCAACTAGATACGAGGCATCTGCATCCCAAAGGATCTGAAGATCAGGTGGTAGATTCAGTATTTAACGGGCCGCCAGCAAGACGCAAGAGCCGGACATAGGACAAACAGAGACCCATCTCCATGAAAATCATTTGAGGCTTGCCTGCAACAAAGAATGCCCTTGTCTTCTGCATGTGCCCTGCATGTTCGACGCCAAGCGCAGAGCCCCGAGGGTACTACTTGGTATATTGGAAGGGAACACTTCGGCGGCAAACCTAGAGTCCTAAGAGTATTGGCCCAGGGTTTCCTCCATTTTGCTCTTGGGAGCCTCCAAAAATGAATTTCGATCGTTTTCACTGAAAGCCACCAGCAATCGATCAACTTCTGTGGGAACTCCAGCGACCCATGAACATTTCGAGGGCGACTCCCGTCCCTCCCTTCCCCCCCCCGTTGGTCAACGAAGGAACCGCGGCGGCGAGGCTCAGGGGGTCTTTCCAACAAACGCCCCCAGCGTGGATGCAAACCTCGGAATCTCGCGACGACTTGCCGCTGCTGTGCTGCGGTAGGAAATGCTGACCGCGGATTCATAAACCCATGCTTGTTCATATGGGGGTGTTCCCCTCCAAAAGGCTGCGATAGGTAGGATAGACCCCTGTTTATTCATATGGGGGTGTTCCCTTCCAAAAGTGATTTAAATATCCACTAAAACCAGGGAAAAAAACACCCCCATATTCATAAACAGGGGTTGATTAATCCGGGGTCAGCATTAGGTGACTGCCTTTCCGGGAATCGAATCGAAATGCACCGGACTTTTGGGGAGTCAACCGAAAGGAAACCATCTCAGCTGGATGGTTTGTAGGGGAATGGGAAATGGAATGAACCGTTTTGGGATTTCCGAACAAGGGACACCATAGGGGATGTGTCCCTGTTTTTCCGTGGTCATGACTGTTACAACACATTCCCTGCTGAGAGGCACCAAAATGAACCCGGGCGCAACATTCGGGATGCGGAGGCAAAAGGTGTCGGGGGAGGAACCTGGGAAAAGGTTCGGTCAGGTGCTTTTGGCTCGAATCAAAGAGCACCCAAGGGGGTCTTACAGAAGGACATGTGCTAAAATCCCCAGTTTGGTGGGGTTTCTAAGTGTTGAACGGACCTCATGTGGCCCCAGTTGCCCTCCTGGCTTCCAAACTCATCACGCCTCAAAAACACCACCCAGACACTAATGATCTATGTGGAAATTTGTTTGCGCCTTCCTGAGGGCAACAAGTTGGAACGCCTGAGGGCTTCCCCCAACTTTTCGCACCTAAAGGAAGCGAAAGCCACGCAGGGTACAGGGATTCGCCGTGTTCCCTACTCGCACTGCACCCCACGCGTGTTCCAAGGATCCTTCTCAGGCAATGGGCAAACACCCCCAGAATGTTGTGCTTCTCATGGGCTGTTTCTAGAGAAGGGGATGGGCGAGGAGAATGGGGAGTCGAGCTTTCGGCGATTTTTCAATGGTTCAAACTTCAGCCAAGACATGCCCACGATCAAAGCCCTTCAGGGCTCCTAGAAATGGCTTCAGATCTGAGCCGAGATCTTTGGGTTTGAACAAATGGCCGTACTGTTCTGCATCTTGGTCCCAAGAAGATTCCTCACATGATGTGAACCTACGAGGATAAACAGCGTGGTTCAGTACTCCCAGTGGATCCGGATCCAGCCGAAGGAACCACCGGCGAAAAGGGACAGGCGAAAGGCGACCAGAGGCAACACGGAACTGGGACCTAAGTTACCACAAATGGGCCCTTGGCCTGGGACAGAAAACCACGGTATCCGCACGAAGGCAGCCCCGTGCGAGAAAATTTGAAAAGCCCAGTGAAACATGCCCCATTCAGAAGAAAAATAGCATAAGTTCAGGTGATATCCCCAACAGCATGTGCCCTGGTGGAACCCTGGTGGAACCCTTCAGCTGTTGGAGCTGTTGGGGAACAACAAAGCAAACCGCGCAAAGGGCGCCTGCAGCTTCGTTTGAGATGTTCTTATGGGCACCTCTTGTAGATGATGGCGGTTTGTCTATCATATCCGCTGTCCACGGTCTCAGGTCTCAAATCAAAGCTGTGAATTCTCATACCGGCAACATATGAGTCACAATCCAAACCCGGTATCAAAAAGGTCTACCCATGTAAAGAATTAAGAAGGCGGACATCCGCAGCTATTTCTGGCTGGGACTGCCCCCTAACCTTCATCTACCCGAATCGGTTTTGATCGCGGCTTGCACGAGCTTGCACTTCAGGTCTTCCGGTGCCCAGTCTTGGGGCTTGGAGAAAAAGGAGGCCGGAGTTCGGGAAAAAACAAATCCCTCAGCCCCGAGAAAGCCGGACACCGATGACTCGGACACCCCTGGGCTTGGCGGCCGCCGCTTTTTCATTTTTTAGAGCCTTCCAGGGGGCCTGAAACCGTGGCATTCGTGGTCCGTTTTAGGGTTTCCAAAAGGTTCGGCAAGGGTTCCAAGAGGCTTCAACTGAATACCCGTGAGGTTTTGTCAAAATGGTGGCCCATGTTTGGCCCCTGCTTTTTGAAGGGACGGCAAAAATTTAAAAAGGGTCCTTAGGTTTGACAGACGCCCAGTCCTGTTCCTGATGTCCGGCTTGGGCGCCGGACCCCAAACTCAGTGTATGCGAAGTTGCTGTAGTGGTTCACCGCGATGTTCAGCAAGCTTCGGCCTCGGAAGAGTTGATCCATGGGTCAAAATCCCAGTGCACATCCCAATCCCCACTAAAATAGACTAAAATGGGTGGTGCACCTATCCCAAAATGGAACCCCATTGGTTTTTGACCCACAGCCAAACAAATCATTTTTCCCAAATTGGAACTCCGGGAATCCTTTGAGACAATCATCATAGATGGCATCATCTTACCGATGCGTTGTCTCAAAATGGGAGAACAGGCGTGATTTGTTTTATTGGTTTCCCTGGAAACCAGCCCAAAGAGATATGGCCATGGGATCGTAATGGTTGGAGCCTGGTTGGCGGTCGCAAAAAGTCAATGACCAAAGGTCACGCCAGATCCAGTAGGGATGGATAACCAGCCCCCCCCCTTTGCCCCCCCCCCCCCTTTCGATGACAGAGCAAGGGGGTTCCACACGGAAACCAACCAGCTTCAGGAACCCCCCCCCCCCTTTTTAGAAACGTCCAATATGGCCGTGGGTCAAAAACATATGTACCCAAAATGGGTTGCCCTGGTAAATGGAAACATGGACTAAACCTGCGGTCCCCGAGTGGTTTAATATTGACCCACACTATGTTGTTCCTTTCAAACACAGTTGCCCCCAGTTCAGGAACCCCTCTGGACGTCCCGAACCAAATGAACCCAGTCGACAGATAGATGCCAAGGCCGCAAAGGCATCTGCGAGCCAGGCTTCGACCTCCAGTCACCTCTTTGCGCCCTGGGGGGTTTGCTTTCTGGGCACAGCCGAGTTACACATCTCAGGCGGTTGCTTGCAGCTTCCCCCCCCCCCACCCAAGCGAGCGAGACAAAGACAAGGCGCCAGGAGCTTTCTGCTCTCCACTCAAACTTGGGGAAGTGAGGGTCGGGAAGGGACAGGCCTGGCCCAAAATACATTCAGATATCCAGTGGTTTGCTTCCATTTGGTTAAGACCCCTGGAACAAAATAAAATATGTTCAGTATACGTCATAATTTCCTTTTAAAACCAACAGGGGAAAATAACAAATAGTCTTAAGCAAATGGAAGTTGGCCTTTTCTCCATGGGTTTGGGGTAGACCCATGTCTTTATCCAGGTCTTGAGTTTGACGGTTTGAACCAGGGTCACAAAAATCGGACCTGCCTTCAGGTGCTTCAATTTTGACTTCCCTAACCAATCCAACCAAGGCACCCCTCTCTCTCACAAGTTCTCTCTTTCTGTTTCTCTCTGACTCTCTCTCTCTCGTTTTTTGTTGTTTTTCCTTTTTTTCCGGGAACGTGTATTGAGATTACCCTTCATTGAGAGAGAGAGAGAGAGAGAGCGAGAAAACAAAAACATGGGATAGGTAGATAGATCGATAGGGAGAGAACAACAACAACATGATTTCCCTTTTGCTCTCCTCCCTCCGCTGGCGCACCCGCAAGCAACCCGACCGACTTCGAGACCCATTCGAGGCGACGGCCCAGGGCGTAGTTTGGCAGCGTCTCAGTGGCAGGTAGGGCATGGCACATGACTTGCTGGTGCGATAGCTAGGGAATGAGAAATGCCATGAACCGTTTTTGGGATTCCCGAATAAAGGAAGCCACCAGTTGGATGGTTTGTAGGGGTCAGTCCATTTTTTCCTGCTGAGCACCAGCAAGTGGTGTTCTTGGCGTCAGAGAGAAATATGCTACTGTCTCAAAATAGGTGAGCCACAAGATGGTGGTTCCTGTCAAACTAACACCAAAAAAGGCACTCTACACGTGCATACCCATATTCTAATGTGCCATGGGCAAATCTCCCTATGTGGATCCTATATTGACGTTGTCCAAAACCCTGTAAGTGGTTGATGACCGGCCCAACTGACCAAGCAAACTGGCTCATGTAGGCGTTGGACAGAATGGGTTCGACCTTCTTTGGGTCCTCACCCTCATTCAGATTGCGCAGTTGTTCTTCTGTGACAAGGTGGGCCATCCTCATGACTACGCTATTCCTTAAGGGGATGCCCAGGCAGTTTCAGGTCGAGATGTGCTGATGTAGGTTTGTCTCCAAGCAAGTCTTAGGAACTGGTGCTAGAACTGCTGGGTACACTTGTTCAATGTACTGTTGGGCTTCTTTTCTGTGAAACAACTCCTGCCGTTTGACCTGACGGATGCTCGGGTGAGGCAAAGAAGTCTACCTCGTGCTTCCAGTTCAGAACTGAAGCAAATGGGAAGCATCGGATTGATGTGGTTGAGGCGTCTCAACAAATCGTCTGAAAATAGGGACACCTGGTTTGTGGTTGATGCAAAGGGATGTGGTTGCATGGACCTTGAACAAACGAGGGCTGGCTTAGGATGCTTAGGGGGGTGGCGCCCGTCCAATATGCCGCTTCCCTGAGGCGCGGTAATTCTGACCCAGGATTAATAAACCCCCCCCCTATTAAAGCGCCTGGTTTTCCTTGAAAATCCCTCGCCAATACTCGTTTTAATTGAAACCCAGGAATCTGCCCTGGCACCCCCACAATAACAAAATTTCCCCTGAAACCCCCCTATTAAAGCTCCCCTCCCCCAAACCCCCCGCTACATCATGCGTTTTTAATCTAATTTTAACTTGCCCAACTTTTGCACATGCAACAGCAGCACCCCCCCATTAGTAAAGCCAGCACCCCCCTGTTAATCTACCATGTTTGATGCCCTGCTTTTGCACCCCCCCATTAGTAAAGCCAGCACCCCCCTATTAATCTACCATGTTTGATGCCCTGCTTTTGCACACCAGCTCCTTTTTTACTTGCAACAGCAGCACCCCCCCATTAGTAAAGCCAGCACCCCCCTATTAATCTACCATGGTCGATGCCCTGCTTTTGCACCCCCCCCATTAGTAAAGCCAGCACCCCCCTATTAATCTACCATGTTTGATGCCCTGCTTTTGCACACCAGCTCCTTTTTTTACTTGCAACAGCAGCACCCCCCCATTAGTAAAGCCAGCACCCCCTATTAATCTACCATGGTCGATGCCCTGCTTTTGCACCCCCCCATTAGTAAAGCCAGCACCCCCCTATTAATCTACCATGTTTGATGCCCTGCTTTTGCACACCAGCTCCTTTTGTACTTGCAAACAGCAGCACCACCCCCCCATTAGTAAAGCCAGCACCCCCCTATTAATCTACCATGGTTGATGCCCTGCTTTTGCACACCAGCTCCTTTTGTACTTGCAACAGCAGCACCCCCCCAGTAGTAAAGCCAGCACCCCCCTATTAATCTACCATGGTTGATGCCCTGCTTTTGCACCCCCCCATTAGTAAAGCCAGCACCCCCCTATTAATCTACCATTGCTTTTGCACCCCCCCCCCCATTAGTAAAGCCAGCCCCCCTATTAATCTACCATGTTTGATGCCCTGCTTTTGCATACCAGCCCCTTTTTTTACTTGCAACAGCAGCAGCACCCCATTAGTAAAGCCAGCACCCTCACCTGACCTTCCCACAAGGTTCCCCCACCTGACCTTCCCACAAGGTCCTGACCTTCTCACAAGGTTCCCTCACCTGACCTTCTCACAAGGTCCTGACCTTCCCACAAGGTTCCCTCACCTGACCTTCCCACAAGGTCCTGACCTTCCCACAAGGTCCCCTTATGTGGGGAGGGGGGGGGGTTTATTAATCCGGGGTCTGCATTACCCTATTTGGGTGTGGCTTTAGGGTGAAAGGGAAACCATCGAGCAAGACCTTGCTTCGAATTGGTGAGCTTTCCTCGGGCCCTGAGTTGCTTCTGATTCAAGAACCAAGCGTTTCTTGGCATTCCGAAAGGAAAACCGAAGGTTGTAACATTCGTGCTTTGAAGGTTCCTGGACACATCTAAACAGCCACATCTGCAAGGTTCAGATGCCAAGAGGCCATGAGGAAAAACGGGCATTCTTTTTGATTGGCTGAGGTTAAATAATCGGGAACCCGACCCCCAAAAAAGGAAACAAGGGCGGAATCCGCTGGGTAGCTGGGAAGAAGTCTCCTCTAAATGTCACGTTTCTTTCTTCTTCGTTCTTCTTCTTTTTCTCGAATCGCGGCATTCTTCCAACCGAGTTCCGAGCCCAGGGGAAGACGGCCTGCCCAAAGTCCAGGATGCCCCTAGGCGACGCGCAAACCCAAACGATGTGCCGGGTGTATCCGCTGGACCAAATCTTGCAGTTGGGTTCCGGTGGTTTGTCCTCATTTGGTTGTGGCTCAAAACTGGGTACCCCAAATGGGCTGCCCCAGTAAATGGGAACAGGGACTAAAACCTGCGGTTTTTCTGGTGAATTAATTTTGAACCATACCCATTTCCTTGCACTCTACGAAAAAAGCCATGTTTCAAATGGGCAAATGCATCTTTTAAGGAGCCCTGTTGGGTTCCGGTGGTTTGTCCTCATTTGTTGCAGGGGTCCCACGCTTCTTTCATTTGCCCTGACAATCCAATGTATGCATATATCGCCTACATTGGCCGACGCCCGCGTTTTTCAACTACATTGACCCATAAACCCGAATGTAGCCAATTTTTGGGCACATTCAAACCGACAACTTCCGACAAGGGTTCCGACAAGCCTTCCGACAACAAGCTCGCCTCAATTTCGGCGACTCTATCCGACGACGCCCTCCAACCAGCCTTTTCCAATGCCTTTCCGACCGCTAACTTAACTCACAATGCAGGGAAATACAAAGGCACGCCGCAAATTGATGTACGGGCAAAACTTAAACTGCGAATGACTGGCAACGACTACAGGGCACAAACAAGGCACATAATGATTCGAGCCAACCCCGGCTATCATTGTCGGTAAATGTTGGTTGCCTGGCATGCAAAAGAAGGAATCGACTAGCATAGTGTAGCAGATCCTGCTGAGGACTTCCGATTGTAACGTTGACCATTTTGACGGGCTGGCTGGCTTGACGAAACAGTGTGGCGACGAAGCACATGTGCGATAGTTCAAACTTTTCAGGCCACACCATGAAGCAAATTTCCAGCACTGGGTCACACCAAGGCAACGCCGGTTAGCAAAGATCACTCAACAAACATAATTATTGCGCATGGAGGACAACAACTCCTTGCAGCAGGAGATCCTGCCAGCAGTCACTCTCAACAAAACCTATCCAAACGCTAATGGGGGTTGATACCCCCCCCAACCAAAAAGGTAAAGCAGAATGATGCTACATCGTTGTTGTCCACGGCTACACAATTTCGTCAACTTGCCCGTGCGTAGCTTAAATGTGTTGCTTCCTGATTGCTTGCAAGCTGCAACCTCTGGCTTTGCGAGCTAAGTTTCTATTATGTTTGATGCGTGCCCACGGAGGGGCGATGGATCATCATGACAAGCTTGTTCGCGGGCCATAAGCCGTCGACCGAAGGTAAGGGGTCTAATTTCCAACAATCACATCTCCAACCAAATACTTGCTTAACACCATGCCGCAACCCCGTCCAGAGCGCAGCCCATCTTAAAAAGCCCTTGTTGTTCAAAGCAGGTGTTTCATTTGTTTCCAGGAGGCTCACTTCGAAAGCATGCTAGCCTGCTAGCAGTTCCCAAGCACCATTCGAGCGGCAACAGCTTGCCACGCGAAATTTCACTGGTCATATAAATTAAGGCTCTAATCCTGCCATGCCCCATGCCGCAATGCAAAATTCACAGACTTAACAAAAAACAGCTTTGTCAAACGAGATGTGCTGGGAAGGGCTCAAGCGGCATACTTGAGGAGAGCGGATATGACGCAGTCCAAGACCCATATGCTTTTTTTGCAAGGACTCGGTTTATCGATGAACCCCAACTAAAAAGGGCACGAGTAACATATTTGTCTAATACTCTCCTTGATTAAATTAAACATGTCCTCGTCAGCTTCTCTCCGAATGTTTTGGGGCATACGCGCTAGTATTCCATTTGTCTGACAACCGCTTCTCCCCTGATAGGTTCTAGGCCGGCTTGCCAGGTGACACAATCAATCAAGCCACATCACTTCCAACTCACAGTGCAAACAAGAATCGAGCCTCGTCCGACGTGCCAACACATGAACACAGTCCGGCAGAAATTCACGCTATTTCGCGCTATTTCACGGTTTTCCGTTAATGTAAGCAAAAATAAGAAGACAATCCGACAACTTTTCAAGCCAAATCACGGTTTGCCGTTTGCACAAGCAAAGGACAGGAACACAATCCGAGAAGAAGTCACGCAAAAACAACGAAATCTGTCGGGTCATTTACTCCAAATCGCATGCTAATTTTGGGCATGCAGGTGTGAAGAACATGGTAGGGACATACTTTGGTCAGCCAGGGGGAATAAACGGACCTTTGCTGAACTGCTTTTGGGTTGCAACAATAGGCACCTGTTGGGCCTTTAGTAGACCAAGCTTTGAATAGGCAAGACTGCATATTGCATGGCTGATGCGATCCCAGAGCTGATGCGAGTAGACAATCCGGATGCCGAGTCTCCAGCATGCCAATGAAAACTGAAGAGAACTGAAGACATGCATGCTAAGCTTGGCGGCTCCTTATCCGAGGTTACATAGCAATCAGTATTGCCAAGCTAATAGTTGACATGCAGATTGCGCGTGCAGCATCATATATCCCATGCTCAATCGGCAAAACGCCAGGCCTGCCCAATCGCAATGCAGTCACTGACCTAAACCTACAAATAAGAACACTGCTTTCTGTTCTGAGCTTAGATATTCATCATCTTGAACTGCATGTGTACATAAAGTCTTGTACATGTGTATACACATAAACGTAACATGTGTATGTCTATGTTTTGCTTAGCGGAAAACTCTTTTTGGTAAGATAAATTTGGAGCTTCTTTTTGGTATGCTTGGACATCTTGCTGCGTAGATTGAGCACACTTGAATGGCCAACAGTTGCTGGGTGGCAGTTGGGCGTCGGCTCGGCAGGCCAATTTGGCTTGGCGCTCCTCATCTCCATCATTCGGCACAGCCAGAAACATGTCCATACTTGCAATCGCGTGTAGGCTGTACTGTTGTAAAATGAATCCCTGGCAGTTGATAGATGGCTGTGCTTTCCAATGCGGCTCAAGGTCGGCAAGTCCGTGCCTTTGGCGCAGAGCATGTTGAATTTGTATTCTTATCATTTCAAATACGTATAATCCAAGATCAAAGCACGTTTACATGGGCAATAGAGCTCGAGGGTGGCTTTGCGTTGCGCGGTTGAACAATTTTAGTACTCAATACTTAGAGCGGCTTTCTCACAAGAGTGCGCCAACGCTGCACGCACACACAGTCCCATAAGAACTGCCCAAGTGCACGAGCAGAATCATTCCGCAATTGTTGATTTGTTTGTTTGGCGTAGCCTGCTCATCCGGAAAAACACTTGCAAGAGTCTGATGGCGAGCTCTCAATCGCTAGCTACAAACGTCATCAAATGTCCATGTCAGTAACGCGGTGTTTACATTTGCTGAAGCAAGTGCAAATTAATGAAAGCGAAGTTGCTACACAACAGTGCTTTGGCAAATAGAGCAAGTTAGCAAGCATGATCATTGGACCCATGCAAAACAAATATGCTCAATAAACTCCGCCACATTCGGGTTAAAATTTGACTATCGGACACGAGCTTCGTCAAATCTCACCATTTGCCAGGCCATATTTCGACATTCGACGGGGTTTCGGCGAATGTCTCATTTTTTGGCTGTATTTCGACAATCCGACAGGGATCTGACGAATGTTGTCGTGTTTTTTGCTACATTGCCAATGTACCCCAAAAATGGCTACATTGCAATGTACGCCATATTTGCCTACATGGATTCTCAGGGTTGGGTCTGTCTGTTTTAGGGAAACCCCCTTTTTGCTTGGATTGAAGAGGAAAACAAGAAGACCACCACCATTTTGGGAGGTCCAATGCCGCGCCTCTTTAAATAACTCCCGACACATGGGTTCCGAAATCGAAATTGGCACGTTGTCCTTTGAAAACGATGGGAAGCCGTGAAATCAGAACCCGTGAAAAGCACCGTGTCCCATGACCTGTGGCTGGACGATTTGCTGTAAAGCACATTCTGCTTAAGGAAGCTTCCATGTTCGAAGAGCTGCTCCTAGGTTCTCGGAAAGTGTCAGGTGCCTCCTGCAATTTGCAGAGAAGCCTCCAATTTGCTGTGGCTTGGTATGGAAGATACAAGGGATGGCGTCATTTCCGCCCGGCTTCAGGTTTGGACAAGCCCCAATCAACCAGCAATTGCTTTTTGGGGCTCTAATTAAGCCTCTGCGGTTTCCTGCTAACAGTGGACCCCTCCCTTGGCTTGCGGATCTTGATATTCACCACTAGAAATGGTTAGACTGGTGAGCGCGTTCCCCTCAACACCAACCAAACCAACACCCTTCGAACTTTCGGCCAACAAGAACGTCGGTCCGACCCGTGCTTTGCATGTGAAACCCGCCAGGCCAAAGCCAAAGGCACGATCTGAAGGTCGCTTGGGCCCTTGGACATCCTCAGAAAATAACCCGATTATGGTACTTTCAACCCCCCCCCCTAGGTCCTCCAGTAGAGAGGTTAGAATAAGGATACCTTTTTTTCTGTAGTCTATTTTAGTAGGCGAACTCTCCCCAAAAAAGAAACGGCCAAAGGGCACCAATCGCTGGACCTAGCCCCAACCTCGGCCGTTCCAACAGGTTCGCCTGGAGAAAAGGGAGCGTGCGGGATCAGCATTCGGTTTCTCGAAAAAGGAAGCAGCGATCGCCTTGTGGAAAAGTGGCACTTGGGCTCCGTGGGAATCAACCAACCGGTGCCTCCCATTTCGGGGGGGGGGGGACCAAGGGCAAACCAAGGGAAAACCCAGAAAAACCCAAAGGCACACCAAAGGGAGCTGCCCATTTTTTGAGGGTTCAGAGACCAAAGCCACCATAAAAGCGGGGGATCATGAGAACCCAAGCCACCGGAAAAAAGAAAAATCCTCAGACACTGGCCGTAGATCCGGGAGCTCTTCTTCAAAGGCCCTTGAAGCGCTTCGGGACAAAACAGTGAGCAATACAACGGTCGAAAGCAATGGAATGGGGTTGTAGGGCACGTCAAACCCAAACCCAAACTTGATGATGATAGGGTTAGGCCATGTGTAATCATGTTTGGTCCCTTGTATTGCCTTCCCATCCACTAACATGGCAGTGAATGGTAACAGGGACCCACTGAAACGTGGACATGAATTTCTGAATCCCCACCTACATGCCTCTGAACTTCCTCCAAAGAAGGTGTTTACAAGACCGGGTTCTAGGGCAAATTGTTGTAATTAACCAATTAAGAATAAGGAACCTCCAACAATAGGAACTTCACCGTGGGTGAGCTCGATGTAGTTTGCCCTAGCAGCTCCTTTTGTGTCCGCTTAAACACCAGCCGCCAAGTACAGTAAAACGCATGCAAACTCACTCATGGCCTCGGAAAGGTACATGGTTGTGGAACATGGCACCTCGTTGGCAGTGGGTTATCATCATCTATAATTCAAAGAGCATGTTGAAGGAAAATCCCTTGGTACAGCAAAGCTGCCACAATGCTGGTGGTTGATTTGTTGATCACCCCAAGGTAGCCTTGACATCAAGGGTGGTTGATATGGGTGTGCATGTGTGTGTGTGTGTGTGTGGTGTGTGGTGTGTGGTGTGTGGTGTGTGGTGTGTGGTGTGTGGTGTGTGGTGTGTGGTGTGTGGTGTGTGGTGTGTGGTGTGTGGTGTGTGGTGTGTGGTGTGTGGTGTGTGTGTGTGTATGGCAAAACGGGACCACGAAAACATTGTGGTTGCCCGTTGGTTTCCCTTTGAACAAAATTGAACCACCGCCAAAATGGGTATTACATCTACTTTAAACAACATCAGAACAAACACAAACATTTCCACATAAGAGATTGAACATGGAACCGCAAGTCGAGACCTGCACGGCTCACTAGAACGATGGCGGCCCTGCAAACCATTACCAATTGGCTCTGACTATAGAAATTCAGCCCATCGAAACATCAAAGAAGGGATATCACACCTGCGACAGTGTGCGGCCAGGTTATGCAATATGCAAAGGGGTGCTGCAACATGCCCAAATTGTGTAAGCATGTACGTGTTTTACCCTTTCTGCGTTTGACTTGATGTCGCATGTTGGAACATGGTACAACCTGCATCAACTTGCAACAAATGACATGAGACTTATTGGCAACGTCTGTTTGATACTGTTTGGCCATCCAGAATTGTGCATGATCAGAGAATCGTGGGCCCCCTCCAATGGTTTCACCACTGCCATTTGCAATCGAGGGACGAACCATGACAATGTCTTCAATGCACGCGCTTAATTCAAGAGCTATCTCATCGTGGCTTGCCAATGTGCTTAGACAAGCTGTACATCGACGTTGCCTCCCGAATCAAGAATCACATCAGCGCAAGCAATGGACATGCCACCGACAGAACATGCATTGTCAATACCGGCCGGGATGTCTCCAAGTCTTGTACCCATACCATCCACTTGCCGGCCAAGTGAATCTTGAAGTTCATCCCGAAAAAAAACATTGCACCAAGCCGTGGATTTGGACGGAATAGATGTTGGTTGTCTCTGTGGTCTGCAAAACAATCCTGAGAATCCAAGTTGGGCACATGGGTTCCGGTTGGAGGAACCATTTGACTCGGCCCGCTTAACATGAACGGGTTGGGACACCAAAGGGGGGCTTTAACTTGAGGCTGGAGAGGGGGAGTCTTTGAGTTGGGTTGCCACCACCCAAAGGCTAAAAAGCTAAGGGGATGGCTGGGAGCCACCAAGGTCAGAAATGCAAGTGTCTGGGGCCAGCGGCTCCAACGTGGTGATCGCCAAGGTGGAGATGGTGCCGGTGAAAATGTTCAGCTGAGCCGGCGACACGTCTCGAATCAATCAACGACCATTAAGGTAACCCGTGGTTGGTGGTTTGGATTCTTTGGGGAGTTGAACCCCTGCTTCTTGCGGGGAAATGGGAAACCCGAGCTCCACACATCCAAACCCGATTCGGCGCACCACGGAAGCTGAACCATGGGATCAAATCGCCAATGTTTTTGGGGTGACCCCAGGCCAAGTCCTTGGGGATTGGCCTCATTTCACAAGGAACCAATGGGTGTGTCCTTTTTCTCAGGGCACCTCCCAAAATGGCTTCGGTGTCCCTTTCGGATTTCCCTTAAAAACCAATCAACAAGTGGGGTACCAACTCAAAACACAACAAACCCAAAGGGCACCAACCAGTCCAAAGGCTAGGTGTGAGTAGGCCACCGGTGAGTAACCACGGTGCCCTTGGCGCTAGAGACGGTGTGCACTCAACATACGCGTTACTTCACCATGGTCACAAGAAATGCTCACTGCCAAGTTGCAGCTGAGGAAAAGCAACCTCTCTGACCAACTGGAGGGGGTGGGGTCTATGCATAGGTGGCCCTTTGGAAAAATTGATGGCCCTGGTAAATGGAACAAAACCCATCTAAACCAGTGCCATCTATGTGTAACCAGGCTCACCTAAAAAGGACAGCAATGGGTCTATGGTGCGTTCAGCCCAGGTCCAAGAGGGCTCCAGATCTCCGGTGGCCATGGGAAAACAAGGGCATCAGTTGAGTTTGGGAAGCCTCCTCCAACAAAAAAAAGGGAAGCAACCAGAGGTCTGAGTTTAGCATTTAACCCCACATGAGCTTCGTGTAAATTGCACAAACCTGTGCGTTGCAGTGTGTGTGTGTGGTTGCTTGTGTTTCAGGGTGCGTGTTTCAGATTGGACGAAAGGGAATCCAAAAGGAAAGCCACATATGCCCATATACGTGTCAACACAAAGGTGCGAACCTTAACACATTCTGGTGTCCTTTTGGAAGCAACCTGTTGCAATTTGGTAAAGGGAAACCCAAAGGAAACCAACCTGGACTGGGGTCAGTTTTGAGACACACCGATAAAGGATATATGGGCGTCGTTGTTTAGTACTCGGACCCCCACAATGGCAACGGTGCCCCGTTAGTTTCTCTTCAGAACCAGCCAAGCACGGGGTACCAACTAAGCAAACTACGCCCCACCCATACTGTGGATGGACGCAATCCATCTTGTACCACGAAATCAAAACCATGGTTGAAACCATAACGTTGGTTGTTGGGTTTCTTAGGTGGTGCAAAAGATCGTCCACCAGTATGACCCGCTCACTTGGCCCAAAAGAAGTCCAAATAAGTCCAAACTGTTTGTTTACCGCTAGAACTTGCTGGTGCTCAGTGGGAATGAGGGAATGAGCCTGGGGATTCCCTATTACAGGACACCACCAGTTGTATGGTTTTTCTCGGGGTCACCCCATTTCTCATTCCCTGCATCTCTCGCACCAGCCAGGAAAATGCTCCAAGCCCAACAAGTCCAAGAATGGTCCAAACCAAACTTCTTGGCCCAAAAACGGTGCCGAAGACTCGTCGCGCCGCCCCCAAGGACCCCCGAGCCCGGGGAAACTTTTTCGCGTTTCGCCCGCGCGCGCACGCGAGCGCGTTTCTCGGGGCTCCCAGGCGCAAATCAAAGTGACGTAGGCGGTGGAGGGCACGCGGAAGAGAGGCTCCACGCAGTACATCAAGGGGGTCATGCCTCGAAATCTGCACTACATCTGCTTTCTTTTGTTTGAAAGAAACAAAGAGAAGAGAAAGAAATATGAAAAACAAAAAACACAAAAGCAACCAAAAAACGCAAACCGTTGGATACATATGGTTTTGTTTAAACAACAAATTATCGTCATTATTTGTGCAAAGGAAAATAAGCACCCTGAGTGAAATCGGCGAATTGTACTATCCGGGAGCCTCAAACTAAGAAATGGCGTGTTGCCACAAAAATCGGTTTGTAAGGGTAGTTTGAGGGTCCTCCCCAGCTGCAATCGGTGACCCTGCCCAACCCGCCGAGAATTGGATCAGTTTGATGAATTCCCCAGTGCCGGGAAAGTTCACTGAAGTGCCACTAATTCTGGAGTTCCAAAGTGGATCCCCAAAATGTCTCAACATGGGGAGCTGTTGAGATTTGAACCTCTCTCTCACAATGGAAAGCAAGCAAGCGGCTCTAAGCGGGCTTTTAAGGCAAAATCCACTGCGCACCAGTTGCTAGGTGCTTCGTCCCAGTATTCATAGGTTTTCATACATCGCTGGAACTGGTCGGCGTGGAATTGATGCACTGGATGTTTTGTGAACTGTCGATACTACCAGGGAATCAGCAGGAGCGGATAAGCCATCAAGAAGAAGAGTTCCCCCGGCCTCCTATGGTCCAAAACTCCCAAGATTTCGGCCACGGTCATGGTTCTTGCACGCAGGAACCATTGAAGTCGTCCACAACCTGGTCGAGAGTTCACGATCATCGCGGTGGAGGGCTTCATCCCTAAAGAGTCCACGACTCCCCGCAAGTAATTGCGGCCTTCTTCTCTCCCACCACTTTCAACGGGAGAAGCGTCATCAGTTCCTCCATCGGGCTTTCGTACAAGGTTTTCTGTCTCGTCGAAGGCAGAATCGAGATGAGCAGCTCGTTGAACTTCAAGATCAACATGTGTAGTTTTGCCAACCTATGTAAAGGAGTGCTTTGGAAATTCGCGCCGATTTAAAGGGAATTGCCGGAAACCCAGTGGAACGCATTGGGGTTTTGGCTGGGCAATACTACTAACCCTCCATCCAGAAACCCCTTCTTGATTCATATGCAGCCATTTTAGAAGGGATCCGTAGAATTATCTTGCACCACCAGAGGGAAGTGGCACATGCCCATAATATGAATGATAATCCAATTCAGCCACAGCCCAGCTGTTTGTTTGTCGACTGACTTTGTGCGAAGCGGAAGTGACAGGATGAAACCTTGTCTTCTTTTTGAGGGTGCCCTTCTTGGCAAGTGCTTCTCCCAAAGAACCAAAAAGGAAGCACCCATGGTCCCATTCAAAGCTCCACCCAACTGTTGGGGTTTACTTAGTACTTCCTTGCGGTTCTTTTTGCCATTTTGCAATCTCACGGACCATCGCGGTGCTTCGAGGTTCGGTGCCACCAGCAGAAGAGCCCTTTCGCCACAGCTCCAATTTATGTTTGTTGTCACCTAAAGTCCAAACCTTGACCAAAAGACCAGGAGACAAGGCCCTGGGTTCCCTCAAAGCCGTTATTTGGACGTCTCCCAAAAGGCATCGAATGCCTCGAAACAAGTATCCGTTTAGCCTCCACTTTAGTCACCTGAAAGATGGCCATGCAAAGCAAGCCGGGAAGGCAGAGCCTTTCAGAATTAAAAACATGCCCCTGGGGTGCATGCCCAAGTATGCATTACTCTTCTACAGCCCTTTCTATGGGTGTCTTTCTTGAGGGTACCCTTTGTGGGGGTTTAAAAGAAAATCAAAAGGAACACCACCATTTTAGGGCCAAGATGGTTATCCAAGTTATTTTGTTTTTTTGTTGCCTTTCTATGACTTCCAAGAAATCCCTGAAAGGAAACGAGGCAGGAAGAGAAAGATGTCCATTTGCTTAAGCCCCTGGAAAAATAGAGAGTGTTAGATTCCCTTCAAAACTCGCAGAGGGAACTAAAACATATTCTAAAGCACATGGAAGAATACCATATACCCTATATACCCATGCGATGAAAAGCATCAAACAGGGGCAAACCCTCACCCGAGTCTAGCAAGGGCTTTCAGCTTTTGTGAACTGCCCTGGGAAGCCGAACTCTAAGCCTCTCAATCTTAGTGTCCGGCAGACTCCGTACCAAAAGAGGACAAGGACGATCGCTGGCAGGTTGTCCCCGGAATATGCCATCACCTGCACACAAGCCAATGCGAGGCTTCTCATGGATTCGGCGCGGTTCGCAGTTGGTCCTTGCAGTTTGCAAGGTCTCAGGCCATGAATCCGATGGCAAGGAATCCATTTCAGCAGCGCTCAAAACCCATTGACTTTTGGTTCTACCGGGTTCTGCAGATGACAGGCGGTGGCTGTCATCGGACTTGGGCAGAGCTGAAGGTGGCAGCAGCGGTTTACGTATGAGCTTCCCGTGCTGGACACGGGAAGTTTAGGGATCGCGAGAGATTTAGAGCTCGTCCCACATGTCCAAATCTCTCAGATGAACCATACTGGAAGTTTAACTAGACCAGATTGGTCAGAGGAAACGTCAATCAATCAGGTACCGCGTGGCAACCAGCGGCCAGAATTTTTGAATCGCTGTCTGCCGACGTCTTGCCAAGTGATCCCAATGAATTTGGGCTAAATGGACGCGCACACACACACACACAGAGTGTGGTGTGGTCATAGCTTTGAGGTTCAAAACAACCCAGTTTGCAGTTCGACCTCGCAAAAGTCTCGAAGGCAAACAAGTAAAGGGAAGTGACCCGAGCGCATGGCGTTGAAAGCGCCGAAACATAGCCAAATAAGATGACTTGTCCCAAAGCGCGTTGCCTCACATGTCAATGTTGTAAAAATTGAGCACCCTCCAAATTCCCAGTTTTTGCCTGGCTCCCCTTCAAATCAAACAATACGATCCCCAACCTGGATCCACACCCATATCTTCACAATCAGGATGGACCAACTGCGGCTGCAAATGCTCAAGCAGGACTTCGCACTGTGGCTACCTCTTAGCTTGAGTCGCGCCCCAATTTGTGTGACCCGTTCAATGGGTTCTAGCAAATAGACTCGATCGGATTCTACCTTGCTCTTCGGTGCAAGCGATTGCAATTGCAACATTGCCTGTTGAACGAGTCTGACCGCGGCAGGCTGTCCAGGAAAGACGCCTTGTTCCCCAAGGCCCCGGAACCCCGGCAACACGGCGTCGCTTCACCCGCGACTCGCCGACTCGCGCGACTCGCGAACCTGAAAGCAGAGGAAGATAAGGAGACAAACCATCAGCGGGACCAAGAAGTTCACCACATCCCAGCCTTAGGCTCCCAACTCTTCACTCGCTTCAGCTTCCCTCCCGGAACACAAACAGAAAAAACACCCCAAAGGCTCGCTTAAAAGGGGCAACCAGGTGATGCTTAAATCCAGAAAGGGAAACGGAAGCAGGTCGGCAACCTGCTAAAAAAGTTGACAAAATTGGACGGTGATGGACCGTAGATGCACCAGCTCATTTGGATGGATTCTCAAAAACACGAAAATCGAAAGCAACCCATCCACGGCAAGGGCTCCCAAATATGGGAAGCACTCATAAGTGGAACCCCTTCTTTCGGCTTGTTTGCATTCAAAGGGTCCCCTCAGCGATCAAGATCAGAAACAGTCAGCGGGTATGGCAAGCGCTAGCACAAACGTGATCTAGCAGCTTCCATACTCGTGTCAAATGGAGAATGACAAATCAACAAAACTGTATCCTCTTAAGTGTGGCTTCCTGCGCACATCAACAATCATGAGTTGCACGTTCAGCTCCCAGGTAAGAATCAGCTTGGGCAACGTCTCTATAGGATTGCAGCCTTGTAGTTGTTGTTCTTTTGTTCTTAGACCATCCTTTTGTACCCCAGTCTTTGCCATCGGCCTTCGCCAAACCCCAGAATGGGAAATGAGCAAGCGATTCTCTTTTGACGGGTCTTCCAGGACTGCACTCCTGAGTATGGTTATTGTTGACCCCTGATGAATCCACCCCTCAGTGATTAATGAGGGGCTCCCGAAGCAAGGATGTCCCTCTGAAAACTTGGTTGACGTTGGAAGGGTAGCAAAAACTCTTAAATTTCAGCAGTTAAGTGGGGATTTCAACCACCAAACCACAAGCAAAAATATAACATGTTTCCCAACAACAACCATGAAAAGGGACCCTTGATAAGTGGGGGTTCATAGAGGGCTCAGCTTCACCCGGCTTCACATCCTCTTTTCCCGTGGCTTCAACCGCGGATTGAAGCCACGGGTTGAAACGTGGCTGGGTGGCGAAACATGTCCTTCCGAGCTCGAAACCCGGAACCCGTCAGATTGGCTCCGGGCAATAGCTGGAGAACCAGTACATCATTGGGGAGATGCCTGCAAGGAGCAGTGAGGTCTTCCCGGACGAACTGTTCAGCTTTACAAACCATCCAAAAAGTCTGGTTTTCGGAGGGCTTGCCCGTGTTTTTCTTTAGATTATCTCCAACAGAATGGGTGTTTGAGCCCAATGACTTTTGTCATTGAGCCAAAAGGGCACCCTACAGGGGTGACCCCATTTGACCGTGTCACAATGGTAGAGTCCGACCCCTTTGTGGTGCTTTTGCCCATGTTTTCCTGCAACAAATTATCCAAAGGGGGCGGGGTCAGAGTCAGCTTGTCTTGAGAAACCCCCCAGCACAGGCTCTTGGTTCTTAGAGAAAGTTCTTGAAAGGGTTCCGGGAAATTGTGGGGGTCCTCATGCCCACCCTGCAAACAGGAGTTCCAAGTTTCTGTTGGGGTCAAGAAAGTACGACCTCAGTTGAGACTGTCCCTTCCTTCACTCCCTTCTCACCCTTGCCCGATGCCACATGCACATGCCCGTGGTCGTACCACTATGTCCACCTTGCTCCTTGTGGCCTCTCCGACACCCAGAAAAAGCAAAACACCAAGAACAATAGGAGCAAGTCAAAATCGGTGCCTGGTCGTGCTTCGGCAATTAAGTGGGCAAAGTCCAAGCCCGAACTGACTTTGATACCCCACGGAAGCAGGTATTTTCAGCCATCATAGCTACCTGGATCGCCAGTTGCTAGTTTGTTCCCCAGCAACTGTGCCTGCTTTTAGGCCAAAGTGTCCAGAAAAAGGAACACCAGCGCTTTGCCCAAGGCATGTCTAAACATTCCGTTTACGCCCACCAGTTTTGCACAGGGGACAATGGCCTTCCATTTGCGCTGGAAAAAATGGAAAGTAGGTCCGGTGGTGATAGATTCCCGTTAAAACCAACAGGAGAAAAAAGCAAGCAAACAGAAGTTTTAGGGTATCACCGGCATCGCCACTTCCACCAACGCAGCCCGAAAGAAAACACACACAAAACTGGTATGGTATGACCTGGGCATGAGCTCCCTGTGACGCATGTGGGGGGTGGCTCAAAGCCATTTTCGCCCCCTCTCCGCATCGAGTCAACCAACGAAAACCGCCTGTGAGCAGCTGCTGGTGCCTCGGCGAGGGGAGGCTCGGTGGCTTCGCATGACGTGGTGCGATACTGTGAATGGCTGCGAAATCCATTTCGCACCACCGTTCAGAAACCCTGGAATGACGATGATTCCAATGTAAATCACCAACAAACAATGGCCTCAATCATGGTTTCCCACCTAAGAAACCCTGGAGTTTCTGAGTTGATTCCATTGTAAATGACCAACACACGTATGGTTTCAGGCATGGTTTCTTAGGTGGTGCGAATTGGATTTCGTCCATCCACTGTAGGGAATGTGAGGGGCTGAACCCAGGAAATGGTCCCCTTAGTTGCATGGTCCCCCTAAGGAAACCACCAGTTGGATGGTTCCTGGTCATTCCATTTCGCATTCCTTGCTGAGCAGCAAGATGAATCCCCGAAATGATGTTCACGGCCCGAGTCAACATAGTCGCGTTGCCCCTAACATCACCAAGGGAAACTGAACAATATGTTCTAGCCTGGAAATCGAAGGGACACCTCAAAACATGAAGAGCGAAACTCACTTGATAGAAAAAGCCCCCGAGATCCTAGTCTTCCCAAGTCAGTCGAACCAGCAAAGCCAAGTATGACGTAATTTGGTTTAGCGCACCACAAGATTATGGACCTTTCAATGGTAAGTCCCCCTGCAGAGTCACATAAGATTCTTACTGTGGCCCTTGCAATAGTAACCAAGTCTTTTGCAGAGTCAAATGGAATCAAACAAAAAGGGTATTCAATAAGAGATATCCTTCTCTCGATCCCTCAAAGCCTGGGATTTGGGACATGAGCCCCTCAATCTGCCGAACGCCAGTGTCTGGGGTCCCAAGCTGACTGTCGACATGTATCGCCCGGTTCACTTAGCTTGTGAATCATAAAATCGTTCACCCCAAAAGGAATGCGGAAAGGAACCTTCATGTGAAACCAGTCCACCAAATGCGAGGCCGTGAGGGAGTTCATTTGGGCACACCCAAAATGGCGACCGCTCGTTTCTTTGGTTTCACTTTCAACCAAGCTGAAGATGGTAAGTGTTTAATCTCCAAACATGTGGACCCTCTGTTTTGGGCCCGTAAACTAAACAGACATAATGGTCCAACAGAGCTTGTCTCAAAATAAGTTTGTCGAACCCACAAAATGACAAGCGTTTCCTTGTGGCTCCCTTTACTCCAACTCCAAAAGGGGTACCGACAAAAAAACAGCCACGCAGCCGTATCCACCAAACAATGAAGACCAAATCACAAGAGTATTCAACCCAAGGATATCGCGCAAACGTCGCTGCCAACCTCCTTTTGTGTTGGGGGCCTTTACATTCATTCTATTAACAAGTCCTTCTTGGACTGGTAGATAAGGAACACTTCTTGCTTTCAATGCCTATGGGCGTCAAAGCGTCAAAGAGGTCTGCACCCCAAGGCTCGTCACAGCCAGGTTCTGGGATCATTGGTATAAACTGCTTCTGGGTGGTGAAAGTCAGAACCTGAAATGGGGGCTCCCATTCCCTGGAGTCATGTTTTGTTTGATCGTCGTGAAGCGGCCGGCTGGACAATTGCTTGGGGCCCTGAACACCGAAAACCGAACACCGAAACCGGTTTTCACGCTTCGAAGCTCAGAGCCGCAGGTTGGTGGCGGTTCTCTGAAAACTGGGCTCCCTATACTTCCCATTGAAACATCTCTTTTTTTCAGGGGGTGACTCACCCTTGGGCCCAAAAACGTCATGTTGGAAAACCGCCACCAGGGGAAATCCATCGGGACCCCCGGAAAACGTCTGCAGTCGAAAACGGATTTCGCGCTTCGAGTTTGGAAGCCCGGACCGGCGGACCGGGGCCCGGGGCTTGCCGCTGGAGGCCTTCTCATGGACCAAATACACCACGAAGCTGGCGGGGATGAAGCCCATGGCCAGGATGACTGGAGCGTGGAGCGGATGGCTGGGGTCGTGGACAACAACACCCAAACAGTGCCGCAGAAATGCGGGTTGGCGTTGGTTTTCCTTGAACAAAACCCCCAAAAAAGGAGGGGTCGCCCCCCAAAAGCAGGTTTGGCAACAAAAACAGGTGTCCCATGGTGTCCCTTCAAACCCCCACCCCCCGCCCAATGGGTGGTTTTGTCTCTTGTTTGCGATTTTTAGAGAAGCCAACTCGAGGCAAAAACTCTTCCATCTCCGAAATTCAGCTTCCCTCGAATCGGTGTTGCTTCGTGTTTTGGAGGGGCAGGTTTCCCTTTTTCCCCGATGTATCGCCAGAACAAAAATGTCAAGAACATGGCTTACCAGACGCACCCTACCCCTGGATAGCTTTGCTTCGAATGCTCGGCGCCTGTTGAAAAGGAACCTGTTGGGTCCGAGCAACCCAATTCAAAGCAGAAACCAGTTCGGGGACCTGACGACATGCGACCATGTCGGTGATACCAATGATAGAATTCGCCTCGGCCCCAAAGGGGCCAAGGGCGCTCAGATCTCTTCTCCAAAGAGAATCTTCGCTTTTCCCCTCCCCCAACCCCCCCCCCCCCCCACCCATGTCGGCTGGCCCAAAATCCTGTCCGGCGGGCCTTGAAATTTTCGGGGTTCGTCGGCGTCCAGCTCCATGGGTCCATTTTTGTCGAAAATGCTTTTTTGTCTGAAAAGCATGACCATCTGACGTGTCTGAGACTAGGCTCAGGCCCAGCCCAACCAGCAACCCGCCTGCTGGCCAGGCCTGTCAGCCCAGCCCATCCAGCAAGGCATGCCAGCCCCCAGCTCCCAGCCCACCAGCAGGCTCAGCCCAGCGTGCCAAAGTCAGGTTTGTCTAACGTGTCTGAGACTGGCCTCAGGCCAACGACCAGTCTCACGTGTCTGAAACTGGTCTCAAGCTATGCCTGTCTGACGTGCCCCAGCCCCTCAGTCCGGCTGCCCAAGCAACTCAGCCCAGGCTGGCCAGGCCTTGACCTCCTGCTCGCGTCAGGCCTTGCCCATCCAGCAACCCGCCCAAGCACAGCTCAGCCCAGCCCGCCCAGCCCAAGTTCCAGGCGCAACCAGCAGCGTAGTCCGGCTGCCCGGCAGCCAGCAACCCACCCATGGCTTCGCAGCCTCGTGGCTGAGACTAGCTTCAGGCCCAGCCCAAAGCCTGCCCAGCCCAGGCCCCGGCGCATCTCAGGGCATGCCAGCCACCGGCCCCCAGCTCCCAGCCCACCAGCAGGCTCAGCCCAGCGTGCCAAGGTCAGGTTTGTCTAACGTGTTTGAGACTGGCCTCAGGCCAACGACCAGTCTCACGTGTCTCAGCCCAGGCTGACCAGGCCTTCGGCGCAGTCTGAGACTGGTCTCAAGGTATGTCAGCCTGAGACTAGCAACCAGCAACCCGCCTAAGCCAACCCCACCCAAGCCCACCCTGTTTGAGACTCGCAGGCCTCAGCCTGTCTAGCGCCGAGACTGGGCTCAACTAGCGTCTAGCCCAGCCCAGTCCGCCTGCTGGCCAGGCCTGTCTGACGTGTCTGAAACTGGCCTCAGGCCCAGCCCAGCCATAGCCCAGCCCCCTCAGTGCGGCTGCCCAGCCCGCCGTAAACTAGCTTCAGGCCCAGCTCAACCAACAACCCACGCAAGCAAGGTCCAGCCAAGCTGCCCGAGACTAGCTTCAGGCCCAGCGCAGGCTTATCTGATGTGTCTGAGACTAGCCTGTGGCCCAGCCCAACCAGGCGAGGCCGGCTTGTCTGACTTGTCTGGAGCCAGCTTCAGGTATTCGGACCTTCCCAACACTGGATTTCGGTGTTCCTGACCCTTCCCTCAAACTAGGCTGGGCCGAGGCGGGCAACGCGAAGCGTTTACAATTATTTACTTCAAACAAACACAGCAAACAAGGGATTTCAAACAACATGCAAATATAGTTTGCCCACGAAGAAACATGCTGTTCATCTGTCCCACCGATGGCGAAGGGCCAAGAGCGAAAGCAGAAAATTGGCCGCCCCCCCAAAGACTTGCGCGAGCCTAAACTTGATTCTAACACTTACGTTTCAATTGGACGCCACAATCCGAGAACGTTTTTTGGAATCCGATCCGAACAGCCGGTTTTTCTTCGAACGTCCTTTAGGAAAAACCCGCATCCCACAACGCACAAATGCAAATCTTGGCATCCAACAGGTTGGGATCCGACAGTTTTCAAATACGACGAGTCCCTTTGGTTCAGCGAAGGTTTCTGTGCTCCCGGCCCCCGGCCTGTCAAGGCCACGAAGAGGTCTGTTAGGACCTGGCTGCCTGCGATCGATGCGCACCAAAAAGCTGATGGCCAAGGTGCTTTGCATACTTTTCTGGTTGTTCTTTCATTTGTTTCTGGTGGCTTTTTGCTTAATTGGTTGTTGTCTGTTGTTTTGTGCTGTCGATGTTTTGCTTGTTGTTGTTGCTTGTTTTCCCCAGCTGAAAGCTGGGGGTTCTCACTGTCCAGCTCCGCAGTGTCCGGAGCGGCTTTTCTTTGTGGCCAAAAAGGCGAAGGGCCAAAACCAACCAAGTGGTGTTCTCCATAGGGGTGTGCCAGTAGTGTTGGTTGCTAGTAGTTAGTGGTCAATACCACAGTTTTGCTTTTTGAGTTCAGGTGGTGTTCTCCATACAAATGTGCGCCAGTTCCGTCCCCCTTTGAGAGATCCAGCCCGTGCCAGGCGAATTTGCGTCTTTGAGGGAAGGCACAATGGATGGCTTGCAGGGGTCATACTCAGCACCAGCAAGCTAAGCAAGCTCTTGGCTGTGGCAGGGCTCTTGGGCTTGTGTTCCCGAGGTTTATGTCTGGTGTTGTCGGTTGTCTTTGAGGCACCGGCCCAGAGAAAACAGAAAATACCAAAACCGTGCCTACGACATGCAAAAGCAAACAAAAGAGCCGCAACACCCCTAAAAACAGAGAAACAAAACAAAAACAGATAACAAGAAACCAGCCAAACAAACAGACAAACACACACACACAAACAAACAAACAAACAAACAAACAAACCAAAAAACAAACAAACACAAACACACACAAACAAAAAAACAACCACCAACAAACAAACAAACAAGCAAGCAAACAAACAAGCAAGCAAGAAAGCAAGCAAGCAAGCAAGCAAGCAAGCAAGCAAGCAAGCAAGCAAGCAAGCAAGCAAGCAAGCAAGCAAGCAAACAAACAACAACCAAACACACAAGCAAACAACTGAACAACTGAACAACAAGCAACGAGCAACAACAACAACAACAACAACAACAACAACAACAACAACAACAACAACAACAACAACAACAACAACAACAACAACAACAACAACAACAACAACAACACAACAACACCAACACCAACACCAACACCAACACCAACACCAAACACACAACAACAACAACAACAACAACAACAACAACAACAACAACAACAACAACAACAACAACAACAACAACAACAACAACAACAACAACAACAACGCCCCGAACCGACATAATGCCGCGGCCATGAAGGGACAAGCTAGCTGAAACCTCACGAAACCCTGCAAATAGCGGTGTTTTTCGCTGTTCCATCCATCAAAAGTAGCTTTTTGTCAACCCTCTATTTTTGCAAAAATCGAGGGTTTGCGACAACCCTTTCAGCAAAAGAAACATCAGGTTCCTGGAAAAAGTGTTTCAACAAAGGGGTTGGTTTGGTCAAGGGATGACATGTCCACCTCAGCACATGTGTCTTGCCACACTTTGTCACAAACAAAAAGATTGCTCTTCCCCCAAAAAACGTTTCAACCAAGGGGATGTCTTGCACGAACAAGAACCACTTCAAGCAAATGCACCGTGCTGAGCGGGCGCACGTGAGCGGGTGTTCTTATTAGGTGGTAGGCGTGGATACCGTGCTGAGCGGGCGCGCGGGTGCTCTTATTAGGTGGTAGGCGTGGATACCGTGCTGAGCGGGTGCGCGTGAGCGGGTGTT
>CAUJNA010000113.1:2306539-2451539 GCA_963377175.1 Effrenium voratum
GGTGTGCCAGACTCATCTGCTAGGTGACTGAGATGTCCTGGAGCCATTTGCTTTCAGGAGCTGTGGTCTCAGTCATTGGCTAACGTTGGCTGCCTGGGGCCTGGTTTGCGTCTCAAAACCGGGACCCCATTTGACACCTGTTTGGAAGGAAACTGATCTATGACACATTCTCCATGAAGCAGTGCCCAAAACCAATCGACTCTAGCTTCTGCACAGGTATGTTGCTTCAAAGTCAAGGGTTTTACCAACTCTTCATTGATACCCAGATTCAGCTCACAAAACTTTCAAATCAACTTTGCAGTTCGAAAGTTTGCGTCGGCCACTCTCTTAAACCACCTGCACCTTGCGATACCGACTGAAGCTCCCGGGCCCAGCAATTGAAACCGGGCGTTGTTCCACAGGTTCACCATGATGGGAACCGCGTGGTAAGCCTCCGACAGCGACGCGTCACCGCTTCACACGCAGCGTGGCTGCTGCCCGTGCTTTCCCGGTGGGCGGAGAAACAACGAGATCGCGATGAAGCAAACCGCCCGAGGTGCCAAACGGTTTCAAGAGAAAAACGAGAGCAACTGCAAGTGACGGGCAATGACATGTGTCCACCATGGCTCCAATGGCATGTGGAAGGGATACACAAATCCAATCATGCACGGGGCTGTAAGTGGCGCCGCCATCTAGCTCGACTTTGGGGCATGTTTCCTAGCATCCATAGAACTCAATGTAGCACTCCGGCTTGCTACTGACTGCCGCCTGAAATAAGGAACTGCCCCAAAACATCACACGTCATGGGTCTAGCCATCTACTCCTCTGACCCATGGCTTCAGGCCATGCCCAATGCTGGTGACAGTCGCCATCTGGTCCGGCCCACACGAGCCCTCTCCGCAGGCAAGCGCGCCTGTTGGAGGCAACGCAGAGCAGGCAAGCAAAACTTCCATTTGGTTAAGACCCCTGGAAAATGTAAAAAACATATATTTAACGTAGTGATAGATTCCCTTTAACACCAACAGGGGAAAAACATGGTTAAGCAAATGGAAGAAAAGGTTGTGAAGCACATTCAATCTGATTTGTACTCATGAACATTGATGCCTCTTGCAAGGGCGGCAAACCCCGCTTGACGCGACTCGTCATGAGAGGCTTTGTGACCCATGAACAAAATTCGAAGCTGGACAATACTGCGCATGGACAAAATCCCACACCAGCTTGTAGATGGCTTATCAACCAGCACTCAATTCGGGTTTCATTCATCCCGACTGGTGCGAAGCGGATTCTGTCCATCCGTATGCGCAAAATCTCCGGCCTCGCGCTTGAACCACATGGTGAGGTCCGCTTGCGCGTTCTCCGCCTCGGACAAACTTGTGGCAAGTGCTCCCCGAGCAAAGTCTGGTGAAACTATCCCAAAACGGATAACTCAAAAATAACCCCTTTTTGTGATACCAAGCAGCGCCATCCCTGTGACTTTGCCACTTATAGAATTCCCTTGGTAATACAGAGAGAGAGAGAGAGAGAGAGAGCGAGGGAAAGAGAGCGTGCAGTGGAACAAAGATGTGCAGCCAAGTTGGATAACGCGATTGCCTCTAAGGGCCGACAGTCTATGCCCTAAGAAATCGATGATCAGTTTTTGATCAAGCTCTTTCTCACGGCTGCTGTCCATTAAAAACTCCTGTCAAAGTCCGGAGCGCTTGAAATGCCTCTAGAACCTATCGACCAACAATATGATCGACTTCAAGTATCGAAAGTAAACCAAGCTGTGTGGGCTCATTGTACGGGTATGTGTCAACATGGCGCACCCTCCAAGCAGGGCACCCTCAAAAAAAGGACGCACACCGATACAGAGCTCCCCTGGTTGGAGAAACATATTTCGGGCTTCGAACAGGCCGGCCTTTCGGCTTTTGCGCTTTTGAATTGGCAGAAGTACAGCGACTGATGTGTCAACACATGCGGAAATATCTACCCAATGCCCACGAACAAAGTTTTCCCGGGCCCGCAGATATTAATCGCAGATAGAAATTGATCCCCCTACAACGAAGTTATGCTTGGCTCGGTTCTTGAGGAAATGAACACCCAGGAGAAAAACGGCTCCATGAGTCATTGGCATGTTCCCTGGTGTTCTTCTGAAGCACCCTCTGCCCACAGGCGTGTGTGTGTGTGTGTTTTCTCTTCTTGAGAGTACCCTCTTCAGCTTAGTTTATCAGGGGACAAAAAGGACATCCGCCATTTTTTGGGGTCCCTCTATTTTGACACATGCCCAGATCCAGGATTGTAGAGGCGCACCGCACTGTGCTTAGAAAGGCGGGATAAATTAGCTGGTTTCAGTCAAGGCAACATAGCAAGCCGCTGGCGGTGTGAGCAGCTTGCTGACTGTTTCGCATGGTTGTAGACCCTCCTTGCTGGTTCTCAGCGGGGCATGAGGGAATGACCCCTACAAACCGTCCTCTATGGGAAGGGAATCCCTGAGTTCATTCCCGACACTTCTCTAATGAGCGCCAGCAAGCCTCCCACAGGGTCCCTTTTGTGGCCTTGAACATTTCCCCCAGTGATATACTGATGCGAAGCGGCACGCAGCCGTCGGCCCTGACATGCGCTTTAGTGACAATTTGCTCATCACATGATACCGATTCACCTTCCCAGGCAGCCCTTGATCCCTTGGTACCTGAACCTGTTTCTTCCCGACGCCTTTGGATAGCAGCACTTGGGGCCTGAAATCAACGGATAGCTTACAACAGGCAAAGAGGATCCAACTTTGCAGGCATCTCTGTTTGCCTGTGAATGAATTATCACTGAACATTTTCTGAGCTACCCGATCCCGTCCGAGTCAATCAATCCTTCCACACATCGAGGAACTGCGTGCAACGGCAAGGATGTACCAACTCAACCCCCATTGGTCTACATCCGCACCTCAGATGCCCAGTCGCTATGGGAAACAAGGGCATCTTTTTGTTGGTTGGTTGAGATTAAAGGGGAACCCTTCCCCAAAAAGAAGCTGAAAAAAGGGGGCGGAATCCACTGGGCCAGTGGACCCGGTCCACTCCACCCCATCCGCTTCTGCTTGCCGCTGGGCTTCCGCGGAAATGGTGAGGGCCAAGTAGGAGTTCGTCAGCTCTTGTGCGTGGCCTCCGGGGAAAAGGCGACGCATCCCAACTCAGAAGTGTCGAAGAGGGGTGCTGGAAAAGACGCACATCGCCCAGCCCCCCCTTTAGTTCCCAACATTGGGGAAACTTTTTGATTTAAACACCCAGCAAGTCTAGTAAGCCACTTTCGGGGTAACCCCAAAATGGAACCCTTACCTGGGGCATCTCTCCCAACCATTCTGGAAGCTGACGGGAGAGGATTGAAAGACTTCTTATCCCGGGTGTCATTTGGACAAATCGATGGCGTCTAAATGATGTTATATACTTGGCAAGGCTCTTGCTTTTGGTACTGGTGCAGCATAGATTCAACAGCACTGGCTTCCAGGGTGCTGCAATGGACATCATACTGGCATCCGTTTTAGAAGGCGGCAATAAGGCCGCACCGATGTCTCAAAAGGGCCATACTTTTGACAGCCTCAGATGTGTCCAAAATTAGGTTTGGCACCCGGACGGCATTGGCTTCAAAGGGAATCCCAAAAACAACTAACCAATCATTGGGAGGGGTGACATGAATGGATTTTCCAGATGACCATTGTATGCTTGTGGCGGAGTTGGTGATTGTCCTTTGTTTGTGCTTCCGGTATATGCTTGCTGCAACACCCACCTACGTGCTGACATTATTGCCGTATCATGCTTTAATGTGGCTTGGTACCACGCATCCCCATTCTATCTATTCAGGCCCTCATAGTGAAGAGAAGGGAACAGCTCCAACGGGCCTACTGAAACATTCGCAGAAGAACATTTGCAGAGCGGCACGATGCAAGTTCGAACGCAAAAACGCGGATGTGCCGGCACCACGCGTATGATATTGCTGGCATAGGCAGGGAATGAGTTCAAATGACCAGAGCCATCCTGGTGGCTTCCTTCAAGGGAATCCCTGGGTTCATTCCCAAAACCTCTTTTCATGTCCTGAGCACCAGCAAGTAATGCGTGCAAGCAGAGGCCTTGAACCTAAATGAAAAAATATTGAACATCTAAAACGGATGCCCTTCTGTATGTCTGAGAGACCTCTCCACTTGCTCACTGGTTCCAAATGGCTGTGGGTCAAAAATCAGTACCCAAAATGGGTTCCCCTGGTAAACAGAACCAAGGACTCAAAACCTGCGGTCCAATTCCTGGTGGTTTAAATTTTGACCCATCCCAAAATTATCACTTAAAATCGCGAAAAACAATGCCGGGCGCCCGGCTCTCATCCAGGAGGTGCTGTCCCATGCGCGTGCCTCAGTGACTGGCCGTGAGTCCGGGTAACACGCACTCCGGATGGGAAACCACTCCCTAAGCACCAAACCACCAATCCAAACCAGCAACTAAGAGGTAACCTTCCATTTGCGTTTTCGCCCCCTGGAAAGAAAGAAGAAAAAAAACATTGCCGCCGACTAGTGATAGATTCCCTTTACAACCAACGGTGGAAAATAAAAAACAATATTCTCCAGCAAAAGGAAGGATGAGTCACAAGATTTCAACCAGAGTCCGTTTTCAGGGAGTCGCACAACATAGTACCGTCCAGTGCAAGTCCAGCCATTCAGAAATATTTGTTCATGTTCACAGCAGATCGATCCACGTTCGGGCCTCACGGAAACAAACACCCGGATTGACTCCTATATCCATAGTTGTCCCTTTGCACAGCCCAAAGGAATGTTATTTCAGAACGGCCCAAACAGCGATGGCATCACTTCGAGGACCCAATGGCGTCTCTCGCGACCCCAGCCTGGTTCCAGCTGCTCGACGATGTCGCGATCGCCCTTGCCTGTCATCAGCCAAAGGCCCAATGACATTCTCCACATATATTTCGAGCGGCGGTCCAAATGACGAACGCTCCCCCAAAAGGACATGGGACATGTTGGGCTCGTCCCCTTGGGTTTTGTGGGACATTGATTGAGGGAGTCTCCGGGTGTTCCCCCCATATTGCCTACCGCTGGCTTTTGATCAATAACAACCCGCCTCATGATGATCAAAATCACGCCAAGTGGTAGGCTGAAAGGCAACGTACCCCGTCTGACCTTGACAATTAATTACTCAGATGCCCAGTGGCCATGGGAAAAAAAGAAACCTTCCCAACAAAAGGAAACAAGGGCACCACTGGGCAACTGAGATTAACGTCGAGACAGGGCGACAGTTTCTGCGATTTCGCCAGCGGCGGGTCAAATGAGGATCTCCTCACAGCACCTCCTACAGCCTAATGCCACCTTTATTAAGCCAGGGCTTTCAAACGGAAACCGACTCCCCAGCAGTTGGAACCACACATGACATTCTCCGATGCAAATCAAAGTCTGGAAACTATCATATCCATCCCAATTCCAGGCCCACACCAAACCGATGGCTGTGTGCTTGGCAAGTGGGGAAGCCCTTCTGACCTGCTGACTGGCGTCAATTTTTGTGCTTTCTCCAAATTGGCATGTCGTGGACTCCCCTTGGCCAGAAATGCATGTGTACTCCCCTTGGCCAGAAATGCATGTGTGGAGGTTTGCCAATTTGAGAGGGCTCCAAGCATAGAAACTTCACACACCTGCACTGGCGAGAAAACGGGTACATGTTCTTGATCGTGGATGTCAAAGGACTGGAGGTCGGAGAATAGCCAACCAGAGCTGCCCTTTGGTTTCACACAACAAGTGAAGCGCACAATGGGGGTTGAGGCGCGGTGCCCCCACTATTCCTCCGCACAAAAGGAACATGAGTCCTGAAATAGCGGTCTAAAGAGCATGTAATGAAAAGGACGGATCCGAGTTCTGCAACGGTGGCTAATAATTGGCACCAAATGACAATTCCAGGAATCGCCCCGTTAGCCGGAGAATCCGCAAACTGCCTTGGGCGAAGGCGCTGGAGAGGTTCCTGGAAAAGGGGCTGGGCAGCCTGGCGCGGCTAGAACGCTCGCCAACAAAAGGTGCCAAATTCCTCCAAGAAATCTCCTCGTGCCTTTTTAGGGGCCCCTCCATACCTCCGCATATACCAAATGACCGACTTGAGCAAACCAAGGGGCCCGAAGGTGTGAAAATCAGCTGGAACTCTCAAAGGCTTCCTTGAACGGCACGAAGCTGTTGCCAGCGGTTTGAAGGACCCAACCCCTCTCGACATAGCTGGTAACCCACCAACAGCTTTCGACCGGGTCCAAATTCTAAGTTCCGAGGACATACTTTGACCTCTTTTCGGCCCCGCATCCTCCGTGAACCACTCTCACATGCTGCCTTTGTGTCCAAGCATCGTGAGGCCGGCATCTCACATGAAGTTTGGGACGACAATTCTTCGCAGCGAGAAAGTGAGATACATATATATATATATGGCTGTGGGTCGAAAATAGGTACTCAAAATGGAACCCTGGGACTACAACCTCCTGGTGGTTGTGTTTTGACTCATACCCATATGATGGTGTGCCCTTAGAGCACCAAGCTCTTGCGCAGTGAGAGAACCATGGTCCAGTAGGAACGCCCGTTCTAGGAAAGGGGGGGACTTTTCGTGAAGGTTCCTGGCTGCCAAACTTGTCCCCTCGCCACCAAGCGAGTTTTTGTTGACAATCCACGCAAAGAATACGCGAAACGCGCATCCAGGCGAGTTTCACACGCTCACTTTGGCCTCGCAAACTTTAGCTCGCGCACATTTTGAGTTCAATGGCAAACAAACATAGCACATGCACGACACACATTCGGCTTCCCGGACCTTTTGCCATCGAACCTGAATTGGGAAACCTAGGGGCCCGTTGTTTACCAGTTTGAAGTAGAACAAACTGGGCTTGTCGCAAAACAAAGGAATCCTCAAACTGGAGGTGTTCCTTTTTGGTGTCCCTCCACAAAACACACACCCAATTGAACATCACACATGCCAGGCCGCTTGGACAGGGTTCCAGAAACGCCTAAACATGTGCCAAACTGAGCCACCCAGCTCATCCGTGAAGGGTATCTTGTTGCTCTCAATCACACGCCTCAGCAGCGGGTCTCATGAGCCCGTTCAAAATGCCTGATTCCAGGAAGGCATGGGGACATTTGGCGAATCTTCTGGCTTTTGTGGAGTGACTGGACCCTTTGACCTCAACGAAACGCCCAATTCAGCGGTCAGGGGCGCCTGAATGTGGCTGTGACGTGAGGGCAGTGCCGGGCGCCGGGCGCCAGGCGCTAAGTGTCTGGTTTGGATATGGGGGTGGCTCAAAAATTAAAAATGCAAGTTTTGGTCTTTAGCTCCATTTACCCGGTGTCCATTTTGGATACCCTATTTTTGACCCACAGCCATATGGGGTTGATCAATCTTCCATATTTCGGGCCCCCAGTTTTGACCATAGCTATCTTTTCCCCATTTCCTGGGGAAAAAAGTCGTATCTTTTTCTTTCCGTTGGGTTTCCCGGGGCGGTTCCCAATTTGTTCAATCGGACCTGTTGATCCACCGACGGCTCCCTCGGCACTGGGCTCCGGGCGCGGTGCTTCCGGCATAGACGGTGCCGCTCAACCTGAAGCTCTTCGGCCCCTTTCGTCAGGCTGGTGGATTCCTCAAATGCCCAGTGGCCATGGGGAGAAAAGGGCATCCGATTTTTGTTGGGTTGGTTGACTTTAAAGGGAAACTTACCCCTTAAAACTCCAAGCCCTCGGGAAGTTAATCTTTTACAGACATATAGCCCATGTTACCCAACAAGTTGAAAAGTTGTGCTTTTAAGAGGCAAGGAAACCCTTCCAAAAGAAGGAGAAAAGGGCGGAATCCACTGGGCACTCAGGAGGTATCCTTAGGCTTACAGCCACCCTTTTGGGCAAGCCCAAGTCAACGACCCTTTGTGCAAGCCTCTTTGGGTCTTAGTATGGCACCCAGTCTGAGAGCCTATGGGGCGCAGGAGGTGCTGCAAGGAACCTGAGATCTTCGAGTTTTAATGGGAAGCTTTTGGTGGATATTTTCATTTTGCGCGGGATGTTCTGTCCAGCCTCTTTTCAGGGGGCATAGGGAACCTGACCAACCTTACCATTGCCAGCACCTTCTTACGCTTTAAGGGAACCAGGGAAGCCAAAAAATCAAATTTCCCCCCGAATCTCGGAGTACGTCGAAGGGTGACCAACAAAATGGGCGGTGTTCCAACTTTGTTCCTTGAACCAAGGCCAAAGAAGGGGAATGTTGACCCGAAATGAATAAACCGGTTCTATTCATAGGGGGGTAGTCTCCAAACGTGAGGAATCCGCACTAAACGGGGACCCCCCCCGCTTTGATCAATTAGGGGGGTTATCAATCCATCCGGGGTTCCCAGTACCCCCCCACCCCCACAACGAAAAACAGCCAAACAAGTGCCGTCCGATTGTTTTTTGTTGTGTGACCTTCCATCTCCTACATTTCCTAGATGAGAGCTACCCGCACGCACACACACACAAACATTTCTCCAAAACTGGCTGGGTGCCAAACACGTCTGGGAAACAAGAAATGACCCATCTCCCAGGTGTTGGCTTCTTTTTGGGTAAATTCCAAGCTGAAGAATTTGACTCGAGCAAGTCGAGCATATTTTAGCCTATACTGTGGATGGACGAAATGTTGCACCTAAGAAACCCTGGAATGAGTTGATTCGCATGCAAATGCCAAAAAAACATGGTTTCAACTAGTGGTGAGAACGGATTTCGCCCATCCACAGTAGCTCGGTTGCGTTCTGCTCCCCTGCTAAAAGCTTTAACTTTAGTGGTTTAACGGAAAACCCATGAGTTGGCAAAAAGTTGTTCAGTCCTAACATCCCTTGGCAAAGTGCACTAAAGGTAGGGCTCAAAAACGGATTTCGTCCATCCACTACTGTTGTACCCATCTCCTTGATTCTTTCCTGGCACCTTTTCTCTTAGATCCTTGGCTTGAAGTGGCACTCTTCGGCCCTGCGGGCTTCCGGGAGAGTTCTCTGAGAGCCGGGCATGTCCGTGGAGAGCTTGATGGGCGGCTCATCCACGCGCACCTCCAGGATCCTGACGGGCCGGCGGCTTTTTTTGGGGCGCTCCGCTGCATCCCATGCAAAGTTGGGAGGGGAGGTGGTTTGGTTGGGGGGGGGGTTGGGGGGGAGGGAGTTGGGGGTACACAGAAAATGCGATGTTCAGAGCTTCTTTCATGTCTACAGTAAGACCTAAACAAATAGGACATGTTTGGAGACAGAAACCACTAGACGCAGGGGTTGAATGGGATGCCTTTTCTAGCCACTATAGAACGTATAATCTTTGGGGGTAGCGGAACCACGTTGGAGCTGGCCATAGGTTTCGCCAAGCTATAAACCCCCGCTTCCTGTCGACCATCTCGAGTCAAGATATGGAAGCGTAAGGTTCTTGAGGGTAAGTCACCAAGGCACCAAAGTCAGGATGCGACTGCATCTGGATCAAACATTGCTGCTCAACGACAAACAAAAACCATTTGCTGGGGAGCACCTTCAAAACTGGGACGTACATCCCCGGGAAGTGATGTCCACCCAAAGGGGCATCATCGTCCAAATCAGCCTCAACTGTTTTTTGTTTGTCTCCAGCAGGAGGAACCCATGGGGGGGGGGAATATTGGTTCCTTCAAAGCAGACCCAACAAGGCACCCAAGCATACCCAAACAGGAGCTTCGAATTCTCTGGAACGGTGGACCAAGAGAGTGATTACTAGGTGGATGGTGGCTTCCCCAACAAGAACTAATTCACAATGTTGGGGAAGTCGCCAAGGTCCTTTCTTCTAGTGCTGTTATGTCATGTTCAATTGCTTCTATGTCATCTCTTCGTCCATCGGTTGGCCTCTGTCCTACATTAGGATAAAGATCATGTTGGGGAACGAAGAGAGCCATCACCTTCTTCCATCTTTTCCTTGTCTCCCAACTTCTGTGTTACAAGCCACTTTTGGTTGGGAAAGGAAGGTGTTGGAATGAAGGTGTTGGAATGAAGGTGTTGGAATGAAGGTGTTGGAATGAAGGTGTTGGCATCAAGGTGTTGGAATGAAGGTGACCAAATACAACAACAACCGCCGCACATCTCGCGCAGCATTTTCTTTCCCCTTTCGCGAAGATCTGATCTCTGCGCTGGACCGTCTTCAGATGGAGCTCCCAAAGGAGACGCTTCCTGAAGCGCTAAGAAGTCAGGAATATGGGTGCAACTTTCACCTTGGCTTAGAGGAAAACTAGAAGGGACACCGCCATGTGGGTCTTCCAATTTGACACATGCCCTGGCTTTTCTCAAGGCCGGAAACCAACCAGGAGGGCGGCAGTCGTCAGCTTCCATTGACTCTTGGAAAATGAAGGTGGTTCCCCCAACGGGCAAATTTGGTTACCCCTCGAGGTGGTTGCTCCAAAAGAAAAGGTGCTTACCCCATTTGTTGTCCGGGGGAGACAATTTCGAAGGTGCCCTGAAGCCTGGGGAGGGGCGGGGGGGCAACCGTGACAAAGCGTCTTAGTTGCCGGTGTTGGTGTGCCTCAAAAAAAACGAGCCCCACAGCGAGCAGTTTTGCTTTGGATTCCAGGGTTGCATAAGCCCAAATACGCACCCTCAAAAAGCGACAAACCCAATCATAGTGATGTCATGTCCCTGAAATCAGTTTTTGGGTGGGTGTGGGTGGGAGGGTGGGTGGGGGCGTGGGGTGGGGGTGGATGTGGGTGCGGGTGTGTGTCGCTGTGGGTGCGTGTGGGGGTGGGTGGGTGCTTCCCTCTCATTGGCAGTTTGGGTTGGTGGTTTGGAGGTTCGGGGTGCCCATGTTCAACAAGCCCAAAACCAACCAAGGGTACCCTGCTGTCTCCAATTGCAAAAACCACAAGGACTATAGTGATAACTGGGACTCATTGGACAGCTACAAAGCGAACTAAGAGGTCAGTTGCAATGAGTCGGGCTCCAAGATGTGGGCATCACGTGGTCACTCCCGTCTTCCAACGACATAAACTCGACAAATCCTGAGCCACAAGGATCGAGGAAAGCAATCGGTCTGTGAACAGAACACCATTCTGGGGTTCATTCTGTCCAAGAGATGGGTGCCCTTTGTCGAAAGTGCCTGTTTCCAGGCAGCTGTTTCCAGCTTGCGCTTCTTGTGCGTGCGAGCGGCTCTTCTGGCGTTGCCGTCGGGTCCTGCAGGTGGCAAAACATAGGTAGGTTTGTTTGGGATACCTAATTGTGGTTGGCTCAAAATGGTTAACCACGTTCCCAAGCACTAGGCACAAGCCCTTTCAACTCACAACCCATGAAGACTGTCCCTTTAGTTTCCATGTCGAAACAACCCGAATGAGGTACCCTTTAAACAAACATACCCAAATGAACCCCTATACAGCATACCCACTGAGTACGTCTCAAATGCAGGCCCTCACTTTGAAGGAAAAGGACATCAACTACCTGGATGGGGTGCAATTTCCAACGCACCCCAGTGGAAATAAGAACAAACATGCAACAGATCGGGCCCAAGAAAAAGCACCCTACGTCGAGCTCGAGCTGGGTGAGAGCGCGGCCTGGGAATAAAGCGACTCGATGCTACTGTGCAGTGGACATGTAGCAAAATAGGGCACCTTCCAAAATGGCTCCGCAAAATCAACAAAGAGAGAGAGAGAGCACACGCACAAACACACATGACGCCCCATGCAACTGATGTCTAAAGGGTCCAACCAATTGTACATGGCCGCAAGTTTACAAACAAATTGCTGGTCGGGGGAAATGCAACGAGAAGGCCCTTGGCGTGTCTTGGAAGGGACTGCTACTTTTCCCTTGGATTCACCTGAAACGACCCCTTCTCGGTGACATGCAGTAATGGTTCACCATCAGCCACGTGTGTTCACCATGGGCAACGGGCAAGCGGTGTGTGCTCCTGCATCAACCGGGGGTCCACCATCAAGGTGTCAAAGACGTGGTTGTTCATAAAGCAGGCAGTGTTGTTGAACCTCCATCAGACTCCCCACATGCATGTCGGTGACTTGTCCCCCACGGAATCCCAGTGGCAACTGACCTCACAGAACATCCAATGGATTTACAAAACTCAAAACATGCCATGAACCGATAGAAACCAGTGAAAACCAGCGACATACTAGGGGTTATGAAAAACAAAAATCAACACAAAAAAACAAACACTGAAAACGCTGAACCTCTCCACACCGCAACTCCAATTTGCCGAGCCCTTCTTCACCGGAGTGGGTAAGCCGGAAACCTCGGTGTCCTACGCCATTGGGCAGTGGGCCACTTTTTATTGTGCTTGCGCTCAGTAGGGAAATGTGGGAATGAACCTGGGGTCCCCTTAAAGGAAACCACCAGTTGGATGGTGCTGCATAAGGGGCATTCCCTCAAACCCTACTCAGCGACCGAGACAACTTAGTACAAAAGAGCAACACAGACGTGGCGAGCGAGACTGCTCTTGTTGCCGTTGTTGTGGCTGGCGTCCCACTTCCTAGGGAACGAGTAAAACGTTCGTGTCCCTTTGAAAATGAGAGACATCTACGCGTACCAATGGGCTGACCTGCGAACCGAAAGTGCATCTGGCAAGCATAAGCGCCAAGGAGAAATAGGTCTAACTTTAACAGACAAAACACAATGCTTCATATGCGAGGAGGAGCTTATGTAGTGCCTGAACAATACCTTGACAAACACGTTTACGTCAACTTCGGAATAATCCGGAGGAGTGTGCTTTAAAGGGAGACCTCCCTGATTACGTAATGTTGACCCTCGTTGGATTAATCAAACCCGTCGGACTGATGCGAGTGTATCCACCCTTTAAAAACCACCCCTGATGGACCCCTGATGGACTACGAATCCAGGTTTACCATTGGGTCTGGGATTGATCCCAAGCATTGAGCGTCCGCTGTTGGACTGGGTGGCATTCGACCAACTGCCCGTTTTGGTCGCAAATGAGAGACCATCACCTGCCATGAGCAAAGTGCGAGGGTTTATCTCTTCCCCCCCTCCTGCCCAAACACAAACAACTGCAAGATTTCAATCGTCAAAAACCACCTTCAGTTGCTCATCTCAAAAAATGTAGCCCCTAGACCCCGATTCAATAATTGCTTCCTTTGTAAAACCGCCCCAAACCCAAATACAAGACGGCATGATCAAACTCCCCCTTTCCGAGGTCTCCACACTTGACAGGTAGAACTTGGTCCACATCTGGGGTACGCAAATGGCTGTGGCTCAAGAATCCGGCACCAAAATGGAACCCTGGCAAGTGGCAACATGGGCTGCAACACCTGATTCACCCCTGCCGTTTAATTTTGAGCCACACCCAAATGACATTTTCCGACTGAGACCCCAACGGTCAAAGTGCAAAACCCGAAATCGGCCTACGCGCCCAGCGCGCATCCAAGGCTTCGCCGCTGAGTTCGCCGTCTGCGAGGTCCCGGCGCAGAAAGTTGGCCTGCACCGTCAAAACCAAGGCTTGGCGACCTCTTGATGAGTTTGTTTCTTTTGTGCTTTAGCTTTATCATTATTATTACTATCATTATTATTATTATTATTATTAGTAGTAGTAGTAGTAGTAGTAGTAGTAGTAGTAGTAGTAGTAGTAGTTTTGCGTTGTTATTTGTTTAACATCAAAATAGCACTTGACATCTGTCTCCCACAGCAAGTTCATGCAAGTTCACTCCAAAATGGAGTCATTCACGTCAAGACATGGCATATAGATGGATTGCATTTGAACCCCATCTCGCCATTCGTGCTCCATGTATCAACTCAAGACTGCGCCCAATGCGCGGAGCCATCGAAACCGCCCGAGACTTGAGACAAATGGTGTCTCGTTCTTGACCCGTGGAGACATCGCTACGCGCCAACATCGCTACACCCGCCAACTTGAAACAAGAGACGCCAAATTCCAAATTTCTGGACCCCAGTCCAGTGGAAGCTCTATGGGACAAGTTGCACTCTATATATGTTGCAGTCTCACTTTCTGAGTGGCCTGGCCAAACAAGCGTTAACTTTTGGTTTGCCACTGAACTGGTCCAAACCCAAAAAGTAAACTTGCAGTAAAGTCCCATGAACTCAGCAAGTGGGTTGAGCTTTTTCAGGAACCCCCCTCAAAAAACAAGGACAGGAGAAAAACAAATCCCCCTACCATAAGAAAGAGGGGGGATGGTCGCATTCCATTTTCTCTAGTCTTTTTCCTGGGACAATCCAATATATGGAAATTCAGGGCTTGAACTCCCTGGACCCGGTGAATTTACCAAAGCCCACCACTCACTCTGAGGTTGCCGGCGCCCGCCCGGGTCCTGCCTTCTCGCAATCGCCTGCGGAGAAAACTCGACCGTTGGGTCGGGTAATGTTGGATAGCGATTAGTATTATGGGAGTGAAAATTGACCCTCCCCAATTCGTTTGAGGGGGGGGGGCCCTTTACTAATCACTCTCCAACATTAAACTCAAGTTGGCGCACTTAGATGCTTTGCTCCCGAACGAAATGATCCCAAGGCTTTGTTCACCAATAACATGCTCTCCCAGCTTGGAGAGTGAGATTTGGGCGTGCCGTTTTCGTAGACTCTTGGGTGCTTTCCAGCCAAACCAAAGGGCGACCACAAATTTCCGGCATCCCCTATTTGTCAACAACACCGCTAAACCAAAACCAAGACCTTGTTTCTGCAAAACTGACACACTGAAAGGTGCGCCGTCCTGAGAAACGTGCGCCATATGCCATCGTGACCCTTATCAGCGAGCGGGAACTCTTGGTGCCGAGCTGCGCCCATCAAAGTCAACCATGACGTAGTGCTCATCCCTCAGTCGACCGAATCCTTCCTGCAGCATTTGATCCTCTTTTCGAAGTCCAACGCATAAGTTTGTCTCAGGAGAAACCACCCTGATGTCTTGGCGTTCCTTCGAACAACTTCCAAAACGGGCGCCATCAAAACAACATACACACCCATATGCCCTGTTGGAGATACCACCAGGGCTTGAGGATAAACGTACAGCGTACCAATGACAGATGCACCCTACGAAGCGCAATCTGAACTTGAAGCCGGGAATCTCTCCATGGGCATTGACACACTCCTTGAGATCATCCTGAAAGGAAACTGGGCGTCCTCAGATCTAAGCCCTAAAAACCGTTCAACACCTAAGGGATCGCTGGGGATTCGAAAAAATGGCAACCAACTGGCGTAATGCAAGCAAATGGCAGCCAGGTTGCAAAGACGTCTTTCCCACACACAGCATCAACCTGGGGCCCTCCAAAGGGACATTGATTCCGTCCATGCTACCCTGGGCTGCAGATAGACCAAAATCCCTGCATCAGTTGGTAGGTGGTTTCTTGTGGATGGACACAGTATGGTAGGAGAAAGGGTTCAACCACTAAGAAAGAAAAAAGTAGTGACCCCTGAGTCTTCCGGCGAGTATGGCTGTCGTCCAAGTCTCAGAACATCCACAACGGCTTGCAATGAGCATCCTTCTCCGGTCGCCTGCATCGCCACGTAAAACCAGCTCTTACCTTTTTCATCTGATAAGCCAAACCCTGGGGGCCAGTGAATTTTGAGGCCATGGGCCATAGGCCATGTCCCATGCTTCCCATTGAATTGAACTTTGGGCGGCTTTTGGGCCTGGAGATCGATTTGGGCCGTGCCTCAAGAAACTTCCCTCACGCCGACAGCCTCGCCTTCAAACCCTAGCCAGCTATGGCTCCATTTGCCTACAGCTCAGAATGCCCATCGACGAGTTTGCACCGGGGACCCGGCCGGGCGCTCGTGCTGCTTCGTTTCTTGTTGAACTAACACCCCATGCGTTGGGGTTTATAATAACTAGGTAATAGGTACTTATACATATTCAGATGTACAGTGCGCGTATATAAATTGTGTAGCATTGGCCATAAATACATATATGTATATATATATATATATATGTGTTGCACTTTCTCCACGGACAGTTCCTGAAACCGAACATGACACAAGCGAAACCGCTGCCTCAAAGGCATCCTCGTACCAGTCCCCCAGCTGCCGCATGGTTCCTAGGCTGCGGCACAGGCTCACGCGCGCGGAAAATGATACGTTGCGGGAGTTGTTTTGTTTCAGGGAGTTGCTATTGTTTTTGTCGTTTGGCAGATGGTTCTTCATGTTGAGAATTCGTACAAACAGGGTGGGGAACTCTACTACGCTGGGTCCTCCAGTACAGAGGTTAGAAGAAGGGACCCCTTTTTCTGTAGTCTATTGTAGTAGAGGAACCCTGCCCCCAAAAATGGAAAACAAAAACACTACTGGGGGACCTACGGGTACCTTTTGGGCGGTCAAGGCGAAAAGACGGGAAATGATTACCACAATTGTGTGTGTCCCTAGTTTGAGACCACGTGAAACATTGGCAGCACAAGTTGTGGTCGATTGATCTGCCTGCATTACGAACAGTCAGCCTAAGAGGTCCCATATGGCCATGGCGTATAGAATCAGCCTGTGCGGTGTTTCGGGGCTTGACGCAAAGGCTCGCTGGAGTGAGGGCTACAGAGTCCTTCCAATATATATATTATATATATATATACCAGTAAACCAGAGTGTCCTTTTGGCTTGCCTTTCCTATCCAAGCTCCCCTATGCTTGGGAAGCCATTTTGGGTTTCCCTTCAAGCACCTTCATGCAGGGGTCTAAGTTATAGGGGCAACCCCAAGTCGGACTGCTCAGGGCAAAGGGTTTGTCTCCAAGAGCCCCACATGGGCTTCTGTTGCCCTAGGCAACCCGAAGAAAGCTTCGGTTCCTAATGCACCAAAGCAAGAACCATAATGTTGACCCAGGATTCATAAACCTGTCCCATTATTAGGTCCCTCCAAAAGTGATGAATCCCCGCTAAAAGGGGACACCCCCCTATTAAATATTAATCAACCAGGGGTTTATTAATCTGGGGTCAACAATATTTCCGCTGCGTGTTGCGTGTGTTAACGGTTGACACTGCCGCGAGTACTAACTACCCCCAGGCCCAATTCTTCGCCAAACACCTGGCCTCGACAACGTTGGCCGCTTCTCCTTTTGATTTGCGTGACGTTAAAGCCTCGAGGTGGCGTGGCTAAGGTTTTCATGCCCTCAAGCTGCATGCTGATGTTAACCCCGGATTAATAAACCCCTGGTTGATTCATAGGGTGTCCCCTTTTGGTGGGTGTTCATCACTTTTGGAGGGAACAACACCTTAATACTGGGACGGGTTTATCAATCCTGGGTCAACATTAGCGTGCTTCAGATATACCACGGTTGTTCACACAGCCAAGAGAACCATGCGCTTTGAACTAAGGGCTTGGGACATGCCGACGGCATGTAGAAGTTTTCGCGACGTGGCGATGTAACCGAATTGCACAAGTGGGAATATCCTCACAGCTCGCAGGCAAGCGCCTTTTCGCCTTTCGGCCCCTTTGAGCAAAAAAGTCGGACCCTACAGAAAAGTTGTACATGGGCCGCTTGATCTCCAAAAAAGGGGGTCTCCCCTCCGTTCCATGGAGCCCACAAGCCCCCCACCCCCCGCCGGCTCGAGTCGGGGACCTTTTGCGTTCCAAAACTTGTGGGTCCCTTTCTTGTGGGCAATTAGACTTTCACAGATCAAGACTTTCTAAGACCCAGGCGGCTCTGACACCTAAATTCCCCTTCCCCAACGCGCACAACGGAAACAACCACAGAACACAAACTTCGGATTGGTAGCACCTTCTGTTTCAAAAAAAAACTCCAGGCTCGAATCCACTCAAGCCTTAACCCCCCACTTCTTTTGCAAAGAAGGCTCAGGGAGCAGTTTGGATTGGCCCCCCCTCCGCCAAAATGGGTGGCTTCTTAACCGGACATCGATGTCCGGGCCACTGGGGCGGTACACCAAGGGCGGTGGCACCACATGCCAGAAGATGGCACGCACCGCACGGGGCCGGAAGCCGCCTCACAGCGCAACCAACCACGAGGAGGAGATTCGAAAACAGAAAATAGTTCGCGAAAAGAGAATGTGGAAAGCAAGGCCCAGGGTTGGGAGGAGGATCAGGGGAGCTTGGGCCAGTGGAATCTGTTTTGGAGATGGTTGATGTTGAAATCGTATGCATTGGCACTAGAAGTCATCTCCTTCCGTGGAGAGTTGAAATAGTGGAATCATCCCCTTCACGAAATTATTGCTCTTGCGTAATCTCCGACCAATTAATATGGAACCCAGTCGAAAAATCGTGGTTTGGACAACTTTCCTTTTAAAGGGACCGGGCCCCTGTCAGGTTCCGTGTTGATTGGTGAGAGGGAAAAGTTGTGTAATCACCCCCTTTCATGGTACTACTGTGGATGGACGAGATCCGGCACCACCTAGAAAACCCTGGAATGATGATTCCCCCGCAATTAATTACCAACCAACATTGGTTTCAACCATGCATTCATTTCGTGGTGCGAACGGATTTCGTCCGTCCACAGTATTGCTGTTGGGCGTCCGTCGTCTCAGTTCCTTGGCCTTCACACATCGCCGGCGGTTCGTTTGTCAGAGAACTACGACCACAGAGTAATGTCCTGGGACTAAAAAAGTTCCCCCCCCCCCGCAACACAGGGGGCACCTGGAATAACATCTTGGGCCACCCGCTTGTCTTTATTCCACATGCATTTGCTAACAGGTGGACAGTATCCCAACAGCATGTGCCAAATCTACCCGGAACCGAAGGAGATATTCTCGTGAAAGGCCTGGAAGATCAAGGGTCTGTTGTTTCTGGCACTAGTCTCGTCACAGTTGGGACGAGACCATGGGTCGAATTTTGGTGGACATTTGTCTTTGCAAGTACCATCGCTTTACAGCATTAGGCGTCAGGAACTCACTTCCGTACCAAGTAACTTACTGCCAGTAAGATTGATTTCTTAACAAAGAAAACATCCATCCCCATGCAAGGGCTGAACATGCCCATTTACGAGACTGGCTGGGACCCCTTACTTACTATACATTCCCTATAACAAAGGCCTGGCACAGTCATTTCAGCTGTCTGTCAGCAAAACAACTCACAGGGAAGATATGGCCATGGGTCAAAAGCCCGTACCCTTAGTGAACGTCCCAATCCCCACTGAAATAGGTTCTAAAATGAGTGGTGAATTCACCTACCAACCAAAATGGGATCCCATTGGTTTTGACAGCCGCAGCCATATCCAAAATACATAAGGGACGGGAAAGATCCTGTCTGCAGCTTGTCTTGGGCCCATCCCCTCGACTCCCTGAACCCAGTGCCCGGTTCGGGGGAAACCTGGGGCTTTATCAGACCTCAAGTGACTCAAGTCAGTCGGTTGATGGGCCGGTTCTGAGCTCCAGCTGCTTGGGGATAACAAAAATGGAACAACCACATCATCCCCAATATCCTTGCTTGCCATCTTTCAGAGCAAGTCATATTGTAAAACCATGACAGAACGTCAATTGTTGGGAATCCCATTTAAGGTGGTTTAAAAAAAAAGTCACGCTGCAACGACCCCACACTGAAAAACCCGTGCCTATGGAAGATACACTCCCAAACACATGAGTCATACGAGTCGAGCCGTCCGGCATCATATTTTTGGGTTAACCGCCCATCCCCAGCCGCAGACGAATCAAGCTTAGTTGATTTGCTGGTGGGGTCACTTCTTGCGGGGGAAAAAAAGCACAAAAAAACACCACTGCCGTTGATTCATCCGGGCTCAAGATTGAGCTACAGAGTTCTGACTGCTTTGAGGAGAACCTCGGCACGGGGAGGAGAATCTCCTTGACCGGACTCGAGATTCATATTGCATCACGTAGCATCTTCAAACCACTAGGCTCACACAAAAAGCCTTCGAGCATTTCACCAGATTGGCTGATTGGCCTTTCTTCCTCCACTGACTTGGGGTAAATCCACCACTCCTAGGTCCTCCAGTAGAGAGGTTAGAATAAGGCTACCAACTTTTTTCTGTAGTCTATTTTAAGAGGGGAGCCCTCCCCCAAAAAAGAAACGGTCAACGGGCACTACTGGGAGACCTAGACTCCCCACATCCGTTCTCCGCCTTTCGCAGAACTCGCGTGTTGCGGGGTCGCGCCTTCCAGGATGCCCCGCAAGATCTCGCAGTCGTTGACGCCGAAGGTGATCTGTAGCAGGTCCACCTCGACCGATGACCGATGGACGCTCAACCACAACCAGGGATGAAGACTTGACTTCCCCATGTCCTTTTGGGGCGGACGTCGGATTGTTCATTTCGCTTGCCGGAAAAAGATAGTAATTATATATATAAAACTACATTTGCTCCCAAACTAACCGAAGACTGCCATTGTTTGTCAGGTGGGCATATGCTTACCAACCTTTAAATGGGAAATACTCTCAACGATTCATACCCAACCTTCCCCCTTAAACACCACCACTACACTGTTAATGCGTGGGAAATCAGCTGGGTTATGGTAAAGAGGGTACTAAATGGGACCAAATGGGAGGTTCTGCGTTTGACATGCGCCACTTCCCTTGCAGTTGGGCTGTCAATCGCTGGGGATAGGTTAATACCTGCCCTTGCACGAATTTCAAATGCCACGCAAGAACATTGTTTCAAGTGGCACCTGTCACAATCAACTCAGCTCAGCAACTTCTCATTTCAGTTGCCGCATCCTCTCCTGTTATTTCCCCGGAGTCAAACACCCACACCCACACACACACATAAAAACAAGCAACAAGACAAAAAGCAAAAACAAACTATCATTCCGTGGCTTGACCTTTTCAGCGTAACATTAGGGGCCAAGTTAGTACAAACATGATTCTACCATTTCTCCCATGATCATGACTAGGTCTGGTTTTGAAGTACCCCACTAGTCATTTGGGCCCTTGTAAATGCCAGGTTGGGCAAAATCAAAAAGGGAACATGCAGAACCTCGTTGCGGACGCTCTGCCCAAACCCCGGGGAGCTCGCCCAGAAAGGGGGGGGTCCTGCACAAAGAGGCTGGGCCTCCTGCGAAAGGGATTCCTCTTGATATGAGTCACAAGCAAAACCTGAGATTGAATTGGCCTACCCAGAGCCATGCAAAGAATTCAAAAGGCTGCACTCATTTGTGGTTGGGACTATCCCTCACCCCGGTTTTGATTGTGGCTTATATGTTCTTGGTTGGGGGTCCATGTTCATCTGCAGGGGTCGATCCCCCAGTCACCGCTCTTCGGCCTCCAGATCTCGAAGGATGGGGTTATTCCAGTTAGCATCCTCCTCGGCGCAAGATCAAAGTACATGTGCATGTAAGAGTGTGCGTGTGTGCGTGTGCGTGTGGGTGTGTGGGTGTGTGGGTGTGTGTGGGTGCGTGGGTGGGTGTGTGTGTGTATGGTTTGGAAGATTGGCTGAACGGAAAACCAGAAGCCAACGGTCCCTTAAATGGGAGACAAACCCATATGCCAGTCAACACTTGAGTTGAACATGCACCCACCAAGGCTCCAAACAACGCCAGAAACGTAACTTGTCAGTACAAGCAATCTGCGTTGCAAAATCCCTTGACACTGTTGTTGCAAAAGTCCTTACCACTTTTGCAGAATTGAGGATTCATTCACCATCTTGAGTCTATGTTTGGTCTCATGGTCTCGGTTATCGTTCGATTGCAGGCGTGCTGCGCTATCTCTGTGTGTGCCTGGCCAACGCCGGACGATTGTTGAATGATAATGGATGCATACTTCAAAGCTCGCTGCACGTGCTGTTTCTATCAGGCTGCACGGTACATCTGCACAAACTGGGTTCCCTGTATTTTGCCTTGAAACAGCTCTCTAAGAGGAAACCAAAGCTTCAAAAGGCGATGTTCAAAAGCACCAACAAAGGAAATACTGGAAGCCCAGTCGCTCTTCTCTTCCTCGTAGCTTGTTTTTCCAGGTGCCCACAGGTGCGCGTGGAACACAGGCATCCCATGGTTGTCTCAATTGAGCAGAACCATTTTTCCGCTTTCCGCTCTTGATGCTTCGTCTGAGATGGTTCTGCTCTAAAACGCGATTCAACCAGGCAGTAGAACCACCTACTCCACCCACTCGCAAGCGAGATCGAAGCCCCAAGAAGAGTGACGCCGAGCCCAACCCACGTTCTTCCTTAGTTAAACCGTGTCGCTCACCCCAGCAACATGGCCAATGGAGGAACTTTGGGCGCTCGAATTTGCTGGTTCAAGTCCATCGCCTTAACCCGAAAGGACAAGGGGTTCAAATGCCCAAGCGAATCCAAACTGGGGTTAACCAGTTAACCACCAAATGGGGTAGCCACCAATTTAGGGGTAACCACCAATTTAGGGGTAACCACCAATTTAGGGGTAACCATCAATTGGGGGCAACCTGAGTCCAAAACACTTGAGTCAAAACAATGAGCCGGAAGTCCAGCAAAGCGCCCACGGTCTCAGGCACGGCCAGCTGGGAAAGAATCACCTAAGACCAGACTCCAGGCCCAACACAAGCGAGGGGGCAAGGCAAATGTTCGGACACCCAAATGGGTGTTTTGTTTTCTTTTTGTGGGGGAACCTCCTTTAGTAGATAGGGGGGCCTTGAATTGATTTTGGTTAAGAAACAACAAACCATGTGGAGATATGTCGAGCTCATGAGAAAAAGGCGTCTATTTGGCGTGTCGGATTTTTATTGTTCTTTATTTTTTTCTCGGAACTCCCATTTGGCTTTACAGGGCAACCCGAAGGACGCCAACCACCCACTTTGGGAGACAAGTTCATGGAGAGGAAGCTCGGCGAACATCGCAAGAATGAACACATGGAGTTTCTATATCCAGGACCCCCCAAGGACCGAACTGTTGAACACTGGTATGGGTGATGGTTTTGTTTGCTTCAGAGTGGATTAAGGGGACACCAAAAGAAAGCCGCCAGTTTTGTGGGGAGCGGTGCGTTGACACATACCCGCATAGTACTAGAACTACTAAGCATTCGGGCAGGCCTCACGTGCCGCTTCAAGCAAGGCATTTCCCGGGCCATCTTGACCTCGTGTTAAAAGAAGTTTGGCATGCCCCAAGTTCCACCACAATGAGAAGCTCCTTGACTAACATGTCGTGGGCTGGGTTGCAATGATCCTTCCAAGCAGAATCATACATCCTACAACAGTGATTCCTGTGTTTTAGTGGTGGGGTTTACCTTTTGTCCTGAGCCATCCAAACACCAGGACCCCTATTTTTAGGAAACATCCCGAGGCAAACCTGTGACATTGACGCCATGGGCTCGCTCTCAGTTACGGGTCCCTAGTTATGCAATTATTTTACGGGGTTTGGTGTGGTCACCTGGTCTGGGGGTCTGGTCAAACTTGCTGGTGCGATAGGTATGTGGTTGAATGAACCCAGGAATCGGTCCCCTTAAAGCAACCAGCAGTTGGATGTTTTTCCTCGGACGAATTCCATTTCCACTTCCCTGCCTCTCTCGCAGCAGCAAGCAAACCCTTCAGCTTGGCTTTCCCTCGCTTCATGTTGCAACTGACAAGGCTCGCAAATGCTCCAGAGGCGCCAGGTCCCTCCGATGGGCGAAGTGCTCCTGTAGCACCCGGCGCCGCTGCCGGTGTCCTGGCCGCGGGGTTCCTTACGGGTCGTGGAGGCACTAAGTAGTGCTTGAGACCGGTTCTGTGAACCCTCTCTAAAAGATTGCTTCCGATATGAGTTAACTTAACCAAACAGTTCAGAAGTTCAAGCACTTTTCTCGGGCTTTTCGTTCATGTTCTTCATTTGCGTTCCTTCGCTTTGAAGGTGGCCCGTTATTTTCCCGGTGTCCCATCACTTTCGTAATTCTCCTTCATTCCTTCATTGTCCTGGCTGTCCCATCTTCACTTACCCAAAAGGACCCCGAAATGAAAGGTTAACTTTTTGGCACTGGACCAAAACGGGAAAACCAAAAGGTCAAAAAGGTCGGCTTTGGGCAACTGAGCATCATCTTCGATGGCTTTCCTTCCTGTTTGCGGTCCACCTTTTGCTTGGGTTTGTCAGGGTCACACCTGAGAATACTCTCCAAATGGAACCTTGGGGCGGAACACACAAGACTGCTCAAACTGGAACAATTCCTCCCAACATGACGGTGTCGCAACTAAAGCTCTAGGGGTTGATTCCTTTTCCATTCTTTGCAACCATCGTTTCAAAAACCAGCTGTTTCCCCAACGTTTTGGGTGGTTTTGTAGAAAGAAGGATGCCTGGAAAGAATGGGTAAGGTACCCCTAGAAAAGTCTCAGAAACGATCTCCACAACTCGTCGCCAAATCGCAGCTCGAAGTTGGAGAGTTTCCTCTCGCTACGTCGGGGCTGACTGCACCAAGCTGAGCCTCTGGTGCGCATCGCGGAAGGCGCTATGTCCACCAGCCATTTGGGAGGGTCTTCTTTCAAATGTGGCCGAACAGAAGGGGACGCCATGGGGGCTGCGCTTTCTTGCAGGTAGCAATAATAGATAAGAAAACAAAAAGAGCACAAAACCCAAATCAACCATTGCATCGAAGAAAACAAAGCCCGAAACAACCAACATCAAAAAGCCTCGTGCTAAAATCTAAAAAAGACGAGAAACAAGCAATTACAAAAACCATCAAAAACCAAAATCGTAGCCGGCATGAAAAAACTATACTTGAAACTATATACACGAGGCACTCTACCTGCAAAACCACAGCCAGCATGGCGTTCCAGCCAGCCAAAGGAGCCCCCAAAAGACCCTCAGGGGGGACATGACGAACCCGAGAAAGCGATGATTTGCCCGGAGAAAGCGATGCCATAAACGGGCCTCAGAAACAGTCGGCCTGGAAAGATCCAACGAACATTGATTGCTTTAGGTGGCTTAGGGTAATACCAAATGGTACTGTTACTGTGCAACCTGTAAACCTCTATACTTCAGAGTATGTGAATCTTTGTGTCTGTGTGTCTGTGCATCTGCGTAACTGCGTCCATGGGAAACAGTTGTACAAGTTTAATTTCACAATGACCGCTACATCTCACTCGTTGAGTGGATGGCGCGAACAAGTCTGAGCTGTTTAATTACCAACAAAAACACCATCTTCCCAAAAAGTGGCTCAAGTCCGAAGTGAGCCAAGTAGGATGCGCCTTTGCAGTTTCTGGCTCTCTTGCTCCATTTCCCTTGGCTGGAATTAGGACCCCGGCAAGAAACCAAATATGTTTTACCTAATTTGTGAAAAACAGAAGGGGCCTAAAAAAATGAGAAATAAAAATAAAAAAGGGGAACTACTTCTGGGAAAGTTCCCTGATCTTCCTCGCTGGATTCGATCGGAGGCGAAAGCGTCATTCCGGAGCTCCTTCCACCAAGATGCCGGACCAGCCGTTGCAGAGCAGGTTGGATGCCAGATCTGGGCCATCCTGAGGATCGCAGCAAAAATCTACGATCTTGAGGCGGGAAAATCTACTCTGGGCCATCTGAAAATCAAGGATCCAGATCTGGGCCATCCCTTGGATCCATAGATTCTAGGTGTACCTTCCATTTCCATTCTAAACCCAGGGATCCGAATCTTTCTAGAAAACCTCCGGCAACCCCGGGAAAATAGCTGGTTTTTGAAGAGAACGATGGTCGAACAGAATGGACAAGGAGTCCACCCCTAGAAAACAACATCTCTGTGGCTTTGGACCGCAACAAGTTGGGTCTGACTTGGCTTTGGGCAGTTCTCCAAGGGAAACGAACAGAAAATCAAGCATCTTGGAGGTGCCCCCGTTTGTGAAAAAAAAAAAGTGGCAATGGTGTGGGGAAACTCTTCAAGTGCCAGCATGAAGCTGAAAGATTCAATACCGCCAAGGGATTGATTGATCCCCTGCTTCTTTTCTAAGTTTCACTTTTAGTGAGATTAATGGACCCCCCCCCACTAAACCCTAAAAACCTAAAAACCTAAGGGAACGGCTGGGAAACCAAGCTGTGTATCTGTCCTTTTCGCAGCGTACGAGCGAACCCCCCTTCTTTCTGGCGGGGGGGGGGAGGGTTAAAGAGAAAACTTCACTGCGGGGGATTTGTCTTTCTCATAGTTCTAGTCAAACAAGGAAGAATGTTAGTTGAAGAACACCATGGAAGCCACTTGCGCGTCTCAATGCACAAGTGGCTCGCTGCCGCTCTTCCGGACCCCCGAAAGCTGGCAAGTCAAGCCGCTCCTACGGTCCCCTTCCCTTACCCGAATCAGGTGGCACAAGGTGCCCCAACTGAACGCACGTGGGCCTCTGAAATGCATGTAGTCAAAACGGCGTGGGAACAGAACAATCCGGGCAATATAAGGGGTTGAAGCATTAGAATGGGCTTGTGGAGTACTCCAAGACCATGATCGCACGATATCTGCATATGCAATGTGCACTTAATACTTAACTAGCCCCTTGTGTTACATCCAAAGAGAATGTTCGGGTGACCAGCCGGTTCCAAAATAGCCTCATGTAAAACCTCCCCTTTGCCATGCGCAGTGGCCGCATCTTTCGGCAGGCCCGGCTTTCTCCAAATCCAGCCCCGTTGGTCCCAAAAAATACTTTCAACGTATGTTGCCTGTATGGGCATAAGTCACTGGCATTCTTTGTCTAAGTCTTTGTCACCCACAAATCGAATGTGGGTCCTTTTCGGGAACGCAATCTTTGGCCGGGGCTTCTCTTGCACCGTCAAAATCTGCTCCGGAGCCAGTATGGTCAATGTGATAGATTCCCTTGAAACAAACAACATAAAAATAACAAAGACAGGACCCCTAGAGTTGCGGCTTTCCTTTTGGAAAGCACAAACAAAAAGGTACCCTGAAAAAGAGATACACCCACTTAGCCGGCTCTAATGCTTATGTTTCTTGGGCTTTCCTTCATTTCCAGGGCTGGCCAACTTAGCTGGGTTCCACTGACCCTGCCACTCTTGGAGGATCCAAAAGTAAGAACAGGAAGACGGCAACATAGCGCAACAAAGCCGACCCCCAAGTTCATTCCATTTCTCATTCCCTATCGCAGCGATCGCAAGACCAGGGAAGACCAAAACAAAAGCCAACAGAAACTTCTTTGGATCCCGTTGTTTCGTTTGGCCAAGCAACGGCTTCGCAGGACTTGGGCGCATGGTGGGCTCCAAAACTCCACACCACACCTGGCACCAGCGAGCAGCGGCTACGACCAGCGGCTACGACTGCGACTTCCCCGTGCGAGGGTTGACAAAGGTTTCGGCGGTGGCACAAAACGTGTTCGCACCAAATTCTCGAGATGGTTCCCGTAGATTTTGCAGGGAGAAGAAAGGAGACAGGGTTCCACACATTTTTACCCGAGCATTCCTGATGCTTACAACAACCCTTCAACGAGAAATGTGTGTGTGTGTGTCTTACAATAGTGGACCCCCCCCCAAAAAAAAAAAGAAAACAAGAAAACAAGAAGGTGTTTTTTTTTGTTTTGCTTTCCCTTTTTTAAAGGCACCTTTTGCTATACAAGGAAATGTCTAATCCAACTGATCATGTGGCAACTCTCGATGTTGTCGGGCCCATGCTCGATGATTCTGTATTGCGCCGTCGGGGGGGAACCCCCGGCTCACAACAAGTGGCAATCTATTTGCAACATGTCCTCTAACAAAACCCCGAAGTTGATTCGGTTGGTGTCAAGCTTGGTGACATTCAACCAACGGCGGGCAAATGAGCTTGGGTACATAAATCCTACCGAATCTGGATGTCCACCATTTCGGGCGCCCTAATCAAAATTCGACGTCAAGCTACGATGCCACGAAGGGGGGGGAGGCTTGGGCCGGCCATCTGCATGAAGTGCTATTGCTCGAAGGTTTCCGCAACATGGGATTGATCGAACCTGAGTCTGAGCTTCTTGTTTGCCACTAGAACGGCCTTGCCAAAAAGTATGATAAGTCCAAGAAATCGAGTGAGTTTTCCAGGTGAACTGACTCCATTGACAGGCGCCTTCGCCTTTCAAAAACCTGGCCTTGAGGGCGCGAGGTGAGAGTTTCCCAGAATGGGTCAACCAGGGGCTGACAATCTGCCAACGTCTGCTCCTCAGGCCGCGAGACGAGATGCAATGAGACGCCGTTCGCGCACAGTGACCATGGGGAAAGGGGAACCCTTTGGATCGAATGAGAGTGGATGAGAGTGCCAACTGACACTGGAGACGGAGGCGCCGCTGGTCGCATAGAAATCCTACCCATGGGCTTGCCACCTGACACTCAAGTACTCCCTGGATCTGCATGTGTCAATTCTAGAACCTGAAAGGGGCCCGCAAGTAAATCAGGTTGGATTCCCTCGCGCTGGGAACCCAAAGGAAAACCCTCCGGTCACACGAAACCAAAGCCCTGGGCCTGGGACTTGAGGTTCGCGTCCGGTTTGTCTCCGGGCATTCTGGAGGGTTGGAACATGGCTTTTTCCTCTTGGCCCGTGGGCGACACACCCCATCGGCAAAAAATCCGTCCGTCGCTGTCGCACCGAAGGATCCAAAGCAGCCCGAACTGATGGGTGTGAGCTCCTTTTCTTCCATCTGAGTTTTTGCCCCCTGGACAAATGAGAACGTATTGCCAGTAGTAGTAGTGAAACCGATTCCCTTTACAACCAACAGGGGAAAACACACACACACACACACATTCAGCAAATTAAAGTTTTAGAGTATGATCCCCTTCACCAAAGGAGCCCGAACAAAATCACATGACCTATCAGTCTCCCTTGACAACGCTTGAAAACCCGGTCATTTGTCGGAACCCTATTTTTGGCGGGCTTTTGGAGTAGCAAATTGTGTGGGGTTGCCGAGCTGCCCTTCGTCTGACCCCGTGTCCGAACCTTCCATTTGCTTAAGACCCCTGGAAAAAATCCAGTATAGTGATACATTCCCTTTAAAACCAACAAGGGGAAAATTATACTCTTAACCAAACGGAAGAACATGGTTGACCCCAATGACCCCCGAAAACCGCCGACCTCCGAACCCCCCGAATTCTGAGGCTCCTTCCAAGGTCTGGAAGGCCTCGTACGGCACCTGCCGCAGCTCCTGAGGCTCGAGCCATTCTGCCGAAGGGACTCACAAGTGGCGGTTTTCTGGTTGGTGTCCCTCCAACCCAACATTCAAGCAAACAAGCAAAAGCAAGCAAGCAAAAGCAAAAGCAAAGCAAGCAAAGCAAAAGCAAAGCAAAAGCAAAAGCAAAGCAAAAGCAAAGCAAAAGCAAAGCAAAAGCAAAGCAAAGCAAGCAAGCAAAGCAAGCAAGCAAGGCAAAAGCAAAGCAAAAGCAAGCAAGGCAAGCAAAGCAAAAGCAAAGCAAAAGCAAAGCAAAAGCAAAGCAAAGCAAGCAAGCAAGGCAAGCAAAGCAAGCGAAGCAAGCAAAGCAAAAGCAAAGCAAAAGCAAAGCAAAGCAAGCAAGCAAAGCAACGCAAAGCAAGCAAGGCAAAAGCAAAGCAAAAGCAAAGCAAAAGCAAAGCAAAGCAAAAGCAAAGCAAAAGCAAAGCAAAAGCAAAGCAAAGCAATGCAAAGCAAAGCAACGCAAAGCAAAAGCAAAGCAAAGCAAGCAAGCAAAGCAAAGCAAGCAAGCAAGGCAAAAGCAAAGCAAAAGCAAAGCAAAAGCAAAGCAAAAGCAAAGCAAAGCAAGCAAAGCAAGCAAAGCAAAAGCAAAGCAAAAGCAAAGCAAAAGCAAAGCAAAGCAATGCAAAGCAAAGCAACGCAAAGCAAAAGCAAAGCAAAACCAAAGCAAAGCAAAGCAATGCAAAGCAAAGCAACGCAAAGCAAAAGCAAAGCAAGCGCAAAGCAAAGCAAAAGCAAGCAAAGCAAGCAAAGCAAAGCAAAGCAAAGCAAACAAAGCAAACAAAGCAAGCAAAGCAAGCAAAGCAAAGCAATGCAAAGCAAAGCAAAGCAAAGCAAGCAAGGCAAAAGCAAAGCAACAGCAAAGCGAAGCAAGCAAGGCAAGCAAAGCAAGCAAAGCAAAAGCAAAGCAAAAGCAAAGCAAAGCAAGCAAGCAAGCAAGGCAAGCAAAGCAAGCAAAGCAAAAGCAAAGCAAAAGCAAAGCAAAGCAAAGCAATGCAAAGCAAAGCAACGCAAAGCAAAAGCAAAAGCAAAGCAAGCGCAAAGCATAGCAAAAGCAAGCAAAGCAAGCAAAAGCAAAGCAAAGCAAAGCAAAGCAAACAAAGCAAGGCAAGCAAAGCAAAAGCAAAGCAAAAGCAAAGCAAAAGCAAAGCAAAGCAAGCAAGCAAGGCAAGCAAAGCAAGCAAAGCAAGCAAAGCAAGCAAAGCAAAAGCAAAGCAAAAGCAAAGCAAAGCAAGCAAGCAAAGCAACGCAAAGCAAAAGCAAAGCAAAAGCAAAGCAAAAGCAAAGCAAAAGCAAAGCAAAGCAAGGCAAAGCAAAGCAAGCAAGCAAGGCAAGCAAAAGCAAGCAAGCAAAAGCAAAAGCAAAGCAAAAGCAAAGCAAAGCAAGCAAGCAAGGCAAGCAAAGCAAGCAAAGCAAAAGCAAAGCAAAAGCAAAGCAAAGCAAGCAAGGCAAGCAAAGCAAAAGCAAAGCAAAAACAAAGCAAAGCAAAGCAAGGCAAGCAACGCAAGCATAGCAAAAGCAAAGCAAAAGCAAAGCAAAAGCAAAGCAATGCAAAGCAAACCAAGCAAAGCAAGGCAAGCAAAGCAAGCAAAGCAAAAGCAAAGCAAAAGCAAAGCAAAGCAAGCAAGCAAGGCAAGCAAAGCAAGCAAAGCAAGCAAAGCAAAAGCAAAGCAAAAGCAAAGCAAAAGCAAAGCAAAGCAAGCAAGCAAGGCAAGCAAAGCAAAAGCAAAGCAAAAGCAAAGCAAAGCAATGCAAAGCAAAGCAACGCAAAGCAAAAGCAAAGCAAAACCAAAGCAAAGCAAAGCAATGCAAAGCAAAGCAACGCAAAGCAATAGCAAAGCAAAAGCAAAGCAAGCAAGCAAGGCAAGCAAGCAAGGCAAGCAAAGCAAGCAAAGCAAAAGCAAAGCAAAAGCAAAGCAAAGCAAGCAAGCAAGCAAGGCAAAAGCAAAGCAAGCAAAGCAAAAGCAAAGCAAAAGCAAAGCAAAGCAATGCAAGCAAAGCAAGCAAAGCAAAAGCAAAGCAAAGCAATGCAAAGCAAAGCAACGCAAAGCAAAGCAAAGCAAGCAAGCAAGCAAGGCAAGCAAGCAAAGCAAGCAAAGCAAGCAAAGCAAAAGCAAAGCAAAAGCAAAGCAAAGCAAGCAAGCAAAGCAACGCAAAGCAAGCAAGGCAAAAGCAAAGCAAAAGCAAAGCAAAAGCAAAGCAAAAGCAAAGCAAAGCAAAAGCAAAGCAAAAGCAAAGCAAAAGCAAAGCAAAAGCAAAGCAAAGCAAGCAAGCAAGGCAAGCAAAGCAAAAGCAAAGCAAAAGCAAAGCAAAGCAATGCAAAGCAAAGCAACGCAAAGCAAAAGCAAAGCAAAACCAAAGCAAAGCAAAGCAATGCAAAGCAAAGCAACGCAAAGCAAAAGCAAAGCAAAAGCAAAGCAAAAGCAAAGCAAAAGCAAGCAAGCAAGGCAAGCAAAGCAAGCAAAGCAAAAGCAAAGCAAAAGCAAAGCAAAGCAAAGCAATGCAAAGCAAAGCAACGCAAAGCAAAAGCAAAGCAAAAGCAAAGCAAAGCAAAGCAATGCAAAGCAAAGCAACGCAAAGCAAAAGCAAAGCAAAAGCAAAGCAAGCAAGCAAGGCAAGCAAAGCAAAGCAAAAGCAAAGCAAAAGCAAAGCAAAGCAAAGCAATGCAAAGCAAAGCAACGCAAAGCAAAGCAAAGCAAGCAAGCAAGCAAGGCAAGCAAGCAAAGCAAGCAAAGCAAACAAAGCAAGCAAAGCAAGCAAAGCAAAGCAAAGCAAAGCAAAGCAAAAGCAAAGCAAAAGCAAAGCAAAGCAAGCAAAGCAAAGCAAAGCAAAGCAAAGCAAAGCAAAGCAAAGCAAAGCAAAGCAAAGCAAAGCAAAGCAAAGCAAGCAAGCAAGCAAGCAAGCAAGCAAGCAAGCAAGCAAGCAAGCAAGCAAGCAAGCAAGCAAGCAAGCAAGCAAGCAAGCAAGCAAGCAAGCAAGCAAGCAAGCAAGCAAGCAAGCAAGCAAGCAAGCAAGCAAGCAAGCAAGCACACACACATACACACAAACACACACACACACAAACACGCAGATACACACACAGACAGACACACACACACACAGACACACACACACACAGACACATGCAGACACACACACACACAGACACACACGCACACACACGCACACACACAGACACAGCTACCCATCTATCTCACCACTTTCCATCAATCACACCTAGTTGTCTGAGCAATCAATCACATCAATCAACCAACCAGCGCGTCGTCTATTTTTCTGTGCGTCAACTACCCATCTGCGTTTTTATCTATTGAAATTCAGCGGGGCCCTGCAAAGTACTGCGCCTGTCACGAAATTCAATGCGTGTGGGCGTCCGTGTGAGTGTCTGTGTGTGTGTGTCTGTGTGTGTGTGTCTGTGTGTGTGCGTGTCTGTGTGTTTGTGTGCCTGCGTGTCTCTGTGTGCGTGTGTCTGTGTGTGTGTGTGTCTGTGTGTGTGTCTGTGTGCCTGCGTGTCTCTGTGTGCGTAGGTGTGAAGGAAAAAGATGATGAGCAAATCGGGTGAAACAAGGGATAGATGGATGGACAGAAACAGACAGATTGGATAGATGGACACATTGACAAAGATGCATCGATAGATCGCTGGACAGAAAGATAGATAGACGAGGGAAGCCGACTGGCCGGCGAGTAGAACGTCTGATGGGTAGACAAGAAGATAGATCGAGCGATCGATAGAGAGGTAGATAAATAGACAGATAAGCATAGATAGAAAGGCGGATAGCACGAAACACGTGCAGATAGATAATAGAAGACAAATACATAGCTCGATCTCCCAACGGGCAGTTGGACGGATAGGTGAGTTGAGGTGATGAGAGTTGATCACATGAGAAAATGATGAGGCTGACAGATGGCCAGGTAGCTAGGGGCAGAAAGATGTAGACACACACAGGCCAACAAACAGACTGACCCAAGGAAACCAAGAAAGAAAGGAAACAACAGAAGAGCTATCGAAAAGAACACAAGCATAAAACAACAATAAAGCAAAGAAGGAACAAAGGAACACATACACACCAAAAAGAAAAGCAACGAAAGAAATGGTAAATGGACCAGCAGAGACATACACACAAATATGCATGCTACGGTAGCTTTGGGCATTCCTGTCCAACTGTGGTTTTAATTGAAGTTTGACAGAACATTACATGGAATTTGACAACCCATTGCCCTGCCCCTTCGAAAATGATATTTATCTCCAATAGAAGCTCAAGGAACAGGACATGTCAAATCTATTAAATATACGTGAATGATCTCCTTATTGAAGTCTAGTTCAATGCTAAAACAAGTTGGCCAACATCCTATTTGGAGAGAAGCTCCTACTTCAACATCCCAACTTCAAATAGAAATTATATTGGATCTGTGTCCTTAAGTTATATCTTCATCTGAATTGCATGTCAATCAACACTCTAATTAAACTTTTATGTGCATTCTTACTACATTCTATGTAGCGTCCAACCAAACTTTCATCTAACTCCTCTAGAACCAAGTTTCCGTGTAGACTCTAACTTACGCTAGAAATTCGAATTGAACTTTAAAAATGCACATGTGGAAAGGAGCTCAATTTAAGTGCGAGAGAACTCCGCAATTTTCTGGTTCCAGAACCGCAGGCCCTTTTCGGCGTTCAGTCAGCTCCTGCATGACGGAGCAGTCGATGATGGATCCCTCCATCTGCAGGCACACGCGCTCCACAGCCTTCTCATAGCCTAAGTTCTCAAAAAGTCGGGATGGGTTGCTCAGATGCGTGGCCATGAGGAAAAAAGGGTATCCTTTTTTTTGGGTTGGTTGACTTTAAAGGGGAACCCTTCCCAACAAAAGGCAAACAAAAAAGGTACCACTGGACAATTGGGTGCCAATGTCTCCCGTTCAACCAACCTCAGAAAGTGAATCCTCAAGAAGTGAAAAACTGTAAGTCTGGGGACCCAAATGGGAGTTTTGTTCGGCAACTGTCCCATTCAACCAACCTTCAAAAACGTGTACCCTCAAAAACTGTCACACACTTGCACTCACTCTCACATGCCTATGGATTATTACCCCCACAATCTTAAGGGACCAACTTCCGCACTGGGAATTAACCTTCCCCAGTGAATCCCCCTCCATCCATTTGTTGGCTGTTAAAGGTTGGCTCCCTCAGTTCACCTGCCGCTGGTGCCATTCAGGCGACATCCTCAACATTGTCCTCTAAATGGTGGTTTAAGGACAAACCACCCACAAGAGTCATATCCTCAAAATGAGAAGCCACCCGCAACAGTCATTTGGATGCTGCTTGAATAGAGGTCCGCAGAAAAGGGTTGGTTTCCTTTCGGTTTTCCACTGAATGCCAAAAGGGGTTCCATCATTGAGAGAAACTCCTATTTCAAGCACTGAACATGTAACCACTTCAATTGGCCCATGATTCTTTTACAAGTGGACCGCTGGGTCAGGCCAGCTTCTGCCTTGCTTGGCAACTTCCCTTTGGGCAGTCCATTTTAATCCCTTGGTTGGCAAGAAAGGGGGGATGGGTACTCTTCGGCATTTTCCAGACCCCCGCGTTTCCTGGTAGACTTACGCCTGGGGAATTGCCGAATCAGGAATCAGGTCCCGGGTATTTGCGGGAGTGGTTTCCCGTAAAAACCACCAAGCATGAGATTCCTTCAATAAACAGCACACCCACATTGACTCCATGGTTGGAATCAACAAACATGAGATTCCTTCAATAAACAGCACACGCACATTGATTCCATGGTTGGAGTCAACTCTCAAACCACAAAAGGAGCACCAACTCTTAAAGACACACCCCAGTCAACACTAAACCACCAACATATGGAAACCACAGGTGGTAGTCAACATTAAACCACCAGGACATGGACCACAGGTTTTCCTCCATGTTTACACGTACCAAGGCAACCCATTTCGGGATTCCCAACTCTTCTTGACGAGCACCGCATGACCAAAAAAACAAATCCGCCGGCGCCGACGCCCGAGCTACCGGCCCCAGCTCCGGTTTGCAAGTCGAGCGAGTCTCCGAGGCGAGGGGCGGTCCAGGAGCTCGAAGCAGTCCTTGAACTTCACCAGGCACAGGGCCCGGTCCATGGACTCCTCGAGACAACACCACCCAGACGGTGGCGACATCTGCCCTGCTCGAAAAGTGAAAATAGCTTTTGGTGGTTTAATACACAAAAAAACATTGCTTGGGCAAAAGTGAAGTCCTAACATCCAAGCAAAATGCACCAAAGCAGACGGCGAGGGGCGTCCAAAGCGATAAGACGCGTGACGCTGGACCATCCCACCATGTCGTGTCCTTTTCGGGGTTACGGGGAGAAAGGGTTCCTTGCCAAGGTGGGCTGTCCGTTTTTTGATGTCAAAGTGATTCAAACTTTTGGTGGGTTGAATGGAAACTAGCACTAAAGCCTAAAAGCCGAACAACCTAAGGATAATAGCTGGGAAGCACCAGGAAAACTTGCTGCTTAGATGAGATGAGTTGACCCCGACAAAGCCATTCAACGAACGGTGGGTTCCGACCCAAAACTGAAGCCAATAGCAAACTAAGCTATCTCGGTCCAACAGTTGAGAAGAACACACGGAGGAGTTTGAGATGAACCAAGCTGATGTGACCCACAACCAAACTCCGGTTGAAGGTTAAGGGACAGTTGCCCGAACTACCCGCGGATTCCTGTTGATTCTTCACCATGGGTCCTGGGTAGACCACTTGAATACCAGGTTTGCTTGCTTATTCTCAATGAATCAATTTTCGGGGTCTTGGCAATGAACGGCTGGGGAAACCACAAGGCAAAAAATACCTCAACGTCCACTCGAGCCCGGACTCTGATCCCTATAGATGTTGCTGGGTTCCGAGAACCCTGGAAAAACCTGTGCAGACAGGGAACAAGGGGAAAGGCAACTTGTGCTTGGTGTTGGTTTCGATTGGTAGTCCAAACACTTCGGGGGAACATGGTGACATGGTGACATCGCCCAGTTTTTCTGGCCGAGGCTCCAGGATGTCCAACACACCCTGGCGAGCGAACACCAAATTCGAGCCGGGTTCCGGGCGTTCAAACATATGAGGAGCGGACGAAACCCTTTACTTGGCCCCAGTGTTTTTTTTAACGTTATCGGTTTTGGGGGAGACCTTATCGTTTTACAGTGTTTTCGAACTTTGGCAGATCCGGCTCGAAAATCGCAACTTTGTAGTACAAGTCTAGTACGCGAAGTACCCTTTCCGCAGCTCCAGCTCGAAAATCGCGAAACACACTTCCGCAGCTCCAGCTCGAAAACCTTTGTAGCACAAGACAAGTACGCGAAGTACACTTCCGCAGCTCCAGATCGAAAATCGCAACTTTGTAGTACAAGTCTAGTCTAGTACGCGAAGTACACTTCCACAGCTCCAGCTCGAAAATCGCAACTTTGTAGTACAAGTCTAGTACGCGAAGTACACTTCCGCAACTCCAGCTCGAAACTCGCAACTTTGTAGTACAAGTCTAGGACGGGGGAAGTACACTTCCACAGCTCCAAGTCTAGTACGCGAAGTACACTTCCGCAGCTCCAGATTGAAAATCGCAACTTTGCAGTACAAGTCTAGTACGGGAAGTACACTTCCACAGCTCCAGCTCGAAAATCTTTGTAACGTTTGTAGTACAAGTCTAGTACGCGAAGTACACTTCCGCAGCTCCAGCTCGGAAATCGCAACTTTGTATTACAAGTCTAGTAGTACGCGAAGTACACTTCCACAGCTCCAGCTCGAAAATCGCAACTTTGTAGTACAAGTCTAGTACGCGAAGTACACTTCCGCAACTCCAGCTCGAAACTCGCAACTTTGCAGTACAAGTCTAGGACGGGAAGTACACTTCCACAGCTCCAAGTCTAGTATATGCCATTCCGGCTGCAACTGGCTCTTTGCCACTATCTAAGTGGCTCTTTGAGCGGCAGCTCTTGCAAAACTGCATGTTGCTCCACAAGGCAGGGCGTGGCTCTGCCCAGCGGCACCGCGCCTGTGCTTCATAGGCTGTTCTCGCGCGCTGGCGTAAGCTTGTCAGGCCAGCGCCCTGCTTAGATTACAATGTCACGTTGGCAAACCTGCTCTGGCAACCTGTCTGCGATGTTACCTTGCGTTGTGTTGTAAGAGCTGCGCAGCACCTGTCAGCCTTCGTATACGCACACGTCACACAGATGCGCAAGAACAACCCTAACAAGAATGTTTTTTGAATCAAGCAAACTTTGGGCAGTCTCTGAGGTGACTGCAGGCTTAAAGCAACATGTTGCCATCTCAGCCAAAACCAACATGCTCAGTGGCCTTCCCTTGTCACCAGGCCATTTCAACGCCGGTCAGGCGCGGCACCTTCGTCTCCTACGGTTTCAAACCCTGTCGTAAGCTGCTCGCTGTCTTATAACCTGAGTGCTTCGCACCATGCCTTGCACACGTTTGGAGGTTTTGTTTGTTAGCCGGCGTTGCCTGACTGCTTGAACTACAAGGCCGTTTGGTTCTTAAACGCTTTTGGCGCCTGGGTGTGCCCGTGTCACCTTGCTAGCGTCGTGAACAGGGCAGGCGAGGGCGGGCCACGTTGTGGCAAAGGCTTGCCCATTCGAAAGCCGAACGCCTGCATGACAACACACGTTGAGCCCCTGGCCCCTTTGGCCCTGCAACAGCTTTTGGATCAGTTGTGTATTCGAGGGCTGGCTGGCCGAAAGCTGGCAATGCGCAGGGCAACTTTGTCGTAATTCTCAAGCGGTTTGGGCCAGTCAGGCCGGGCGCAAAAACCTCTGTGCACAAACTGGAGCAGCTCACGAATATGGCAGTGTCCTGCTTCATGTCTTGAACAATCACGTTCCACAACTGAAGCTACTTGCGCGGCGTTGTGCTGCTTGGCAACTAGCAGTGTTGACCGTGTGATAGGCGCATGCAGACACACGTGCGCTGCATGACTGGAAAGCTAAAAGGCGCTGCGGTTCGACTATCATATTGCTGCAAAACCTTCTTTGACCAAGCCTAAGCCGTGGACTCAAACAGACTCCCTTTTGCGCCCACGGAGGCGTCAGGTTTTTTTCGGCGTTTTTCGCAAGTTGTCCCAAGGTGCACTAGCGCCGCCGCAACCCTTGGCATGCGCGTTGCCTTTCTGGTGGGTGCATGCCAAAAGTCGATCAAGTCTATTGCAACAACTGCCTTTTGCCTCATGCCAGTCTGAGCAGTGCGACAGCATTTCCGCTTGCAACGAGCAGCTGTTAGTAGCTACACCGCTAAAACAAGGTATGGTGCCAGGCCGGAAGTATGATATGCGTTTACGCTTGGCGCGCGGCAAACACAGCGCGTTCTCTGCCCGAACTTTTTCAGATTTTGCAGGCATCGGCTGCCAACCAGCTGTTTTGGACAGCGTTGACAGTTTTCTGGCCGTTTTTCCAAGCTTTGATTGCGCGACGGGGCTACGGCGGAAGCATGCAAGATTGCGGTGGAAACAGGTACGCTGCTTTGCCGCCACAGGCTTCACTTGGGTTTGGAGTTGAATGAAGTGCTTTCCAGCTATTTCACAGAATGTCTGGGCAGCTTTACCAACATCTTGCCATATCTTGCTGCTCTGGCAAAGTGGAAACGCATCACGCTCGTGCAGTTCTTCAGGGATGTTCCTGAACTTTGCGCCAACATTGCTCCCGGGAAGGATGACACCGGTTTTGCGTGTCCTTGTTCAGCAGCCCCAGCACAAACGCTGAAGCTCTTTTCCGCGCACGCATGGCAGCAAGAACCAGTCCTTGGCGTGTCCTGCCAGGCCCTGCAAGCTCATGACGCGTTTTCCAACACCGCCAGCAGTTCTTTCTCTTTTGCGTCGCCTCAAACTGACAAGGCTGAAGTGGCGCTGGCCAAGCGGAATCTGAAGGAATGGCGTGATCCCTGCCTTCCTACGGCCTGCGGCTTCGCAGCGCCGCAGACAAGCTCAGAAACATAGAGCGCCAAGATTGGGCGCTGGTTTGAGCCAAACTGCCGAAACGACTAAGCTGGGAAAAACGATGTCTGGGCAAGGCCTGCTACAAGAAATGAGCCAAGGAGGGGGTGGAAGAGAGGGTTTGCCTGCTCCTCCTGACTTGCCTGAGCGCAGATTGCTTCGCAAAGTTGTCCAACAACTTTACGAGTTCTTGCATGAACATCATATACATGAAGTGGCTTGTCAGTCACGAGTCACGAGGCTGTTCCGAAAGCAAATCTGCCACAGCGCTAGCCATTTTACACTCACTACTTCCAGTCCGTCACAGGCAAGCCCAGCCCGACTCGACTGCAGCAGGGTGCCCATGTGAAATGCGTCTGCTTTGTTTCGTCGCAACGTCGGTTTGCAACTCGGCGGTCAGATGGTTTCCCCTCCATTTTTTGCGGACGGCGGGCTGGCCTGATTAAAAACTGCTGCGATGGAGTAAACACCTGCGCCAGTGAGATGTCACAAGCCAAGTTCAGCGTCAACCTTCTTCAACCGCAAAATCACGGAACCAATCATACTTGGCAGGCCCACATGCCACCTCATCTTGCGATTGTCTTTCCAGAAGCCCAATCACACAATCCAGTGTCAGGGGCATATGAATCACTGCTTTGTTTGGCGACTATAATGTTCTGAGCTGATCCGTTCTCGCTTTTTCTTGTGACTTGCGATTCGTTCTCCAGGAAGACAATCATAACTCTGCTCTGGGGTTCAGTTCGAGAACACGACGGGTTTTCCAAAAATCCGCTCGCAATGCTCTCCTGCACTCTCTCCTGCATTCGGCTGCAGCCAAACCCGTTCCTCAAAATGCGATCGTGTTTTCAAAAACCAAATCACAATTTGAGCCCGGCATTCGGCTGCAGCCAACCAATCACAATTTGAGCCCGGCATTCGGCTGCAGCCAACCAATCACAATTTGAGCCCGGCATTCGGCTGCAGCCAACCAATCACAATTTGAGCCCGGCGTTCGGCTGCAGCCAACCAAACACAATTTGAGCCCGGTGTTCGGCTGCAGCCAACCAATCACAATCTGGGTCCGGCATTCGGCTGCAGCCAACCAATCACAATTTGAGCCCGGCATTCGGCTGCAGCCAACCAATCGCAATTTGAGCCCGGCATTAGGCTGCAGCCAACCAATCACAATTTGAGCCCGGCATTCGGCTGCAGCCAACCAATCTCAATTTGAGCCCGGCATTCGGCTGCAGCCAACCAATCACAATTTGAGCCCGGCGTTCGGCTGCAGCCAACCAATCACAATTCGAGCCCAGCGTTCGGCTGCAGCCAACCAATCACAATCTGGGTCCGGCATTCGGCTGCAGCCAACCAATCACAATTTGAGCCCGGCATTCGGCTGCAGCCAACCAGTCACAATTTGGTCCGGCGTTCGGCTTCAGCCAGCCAATCGGCTGCAGCCAGCCAATCACACTCTCCGCAGACAAGTCCTCTTTCGGGATTGCGCTTGGCTTTCCCAGGCAACCGGCAGTTGGCTACAGCCAAGCCCTTTTCTCAGGACTGCGGTTGGTTCTCTGGATAGTCTATATATTGCTATCTTGCTCCGGCTGGCGTCTGCAGCGCAATCCGCTTCAGGGTTGCGTTGGGTCTTTCCCCAGCATCCGACAGGTATTCAAGGACCAATCGCGATTTTGCTCCAGCATTTGGCTGCAGCCCCCGATTCCATCATCCAAACTAAAGAGGGATGAGAGAATTATATCTAAAAACACATTTTCTTGGAGTGCGATTGGTTTTCGCGAAAATGAGTCACAACGCTGCCCCAGCATTTTCCTGCAGATTGCGCCGTGCTTGGCTTTCCGTGGTTGTGATTTGTTTCCTGGAAGGCCCGTCGGCATCCGGATAGCGGACATGGCTGCAGGCCAATGCCCCAGAAAACATGCAGCTTGTCTCTCGCATACCGAACGCACACCCGAAAGCGCATTTGGCTGCAGAATGACGCGGGAGCAAACCTGTGGTTGTTTTCCATCGCTATTCCAAAAACGGATTTGGCTGCAGCTGAATGCCGGAGCAAAATTGCGACAGTTTTCCGCAGAAAGACGAAGCGCAAACCCGAGAAACAACGCATTTGGCTGCAGCCGAATGCCGGTCTGTTGATGCGGCAAAGCCTTCAACTTCAACCGGCTGCCTCTTTCGCGTTATTTTTTCTTGAAAGCAAGTTGGAGCATTTGCACTTTGTGATTCTGAATTGGCTTGCTCAGTTGCGGTGCGGATTGCGGCGCGCGTTAGAAAGCGGCAGGCCGTCCCAAGAGCAGAAACATCGCCGCCAAATCTAACTCTGACATGACGTGGCCTATAGGCTTCCTAAGTCGCGCGAGCAAGTGTGTCTGCATGCGTCTATCACACGGTCAACACTGCTAGTTGCCAAGCAGCACAACGCCGCGCAAGTAGCTTCAGTTATGGAACGTGATTGTTCAAGACATGAAGCAGGACACTCCCATACTGGTGAGCTGCTTCAATTCGCGCAGAGGTTTTTGCCCCCGGCGTGCGCTGGTTCCGGAGAATTACGGAAGGTTGTTGACAAAGTTGCCCTGCGCATTGCCAGCTTTCGGCCAGCCAGCCCTCAAATAACATAACTGATCCAAAAGCTGGTGCAGGGCCAAAGAGGCCAGGGGCTCAACGTGTGTTGTCATGCAGGCGTTCGGCTTTCGAATGGGCAAGCCTTTGCCACAACGTGGCCCGCCCTCGCCTGCCCTGTTCACGACGCTAGCAAGGTGACACGGGCACACGGGCCCAGACACCAAAAGCATTGAAGAACCAAACGGCCTTGTAGTTCAAGTAGTCAGGCAACGCCGGCTAACAAACACAACCTCCAAACGTGTGCAACACAAAGTGCGAAGCACTCAGGGTATAAGACAGCGAGCAGCTTACGACAGTGCGTGAAACAGTGGGAGACGAAAGTGCTGCGCCTGACCGGCGTTGAAATGGACTGGCGACAAGGCCAGGCCATTGAGCATGGTGGCTTTTTTTGGCTGAGATGGCAACATGTTGCTTTAAGCCTGCAGTCACCTCAGCAGACTGCCAAAGTTTGTTTGATTCAAAAAACATTCTTGTTAGGATTGTTTTTCGCATCTGTGAGACATGTCCGTACGATGTCTGACTGGTGCTGCGCAGCTCTTACACAACGCAAGGTGACATCGCAGACAAGTTGCAAAAGCAGATCTGCCAACATGACATTGTAGTCTAAATAGGGCGCTGGCCTGACAGGCTTATGCCAGCGCGCGAGAACAGCCTATGAGGCATAGGCGCGGCGAGCAACAGTTTTGCCAAAGTTGCCATCAAAATCAAAGAGCCACTTAGACAGTGGAAAAGAGCCAGTTGCAGCCGAAATGGCATGTATGTGAAGTACACTTCCGCAGCTCCAGATTGAAAATCGCAACTTTGCAGTACAAGTCTAGTACGGGAAGTACACTTCCACAGCTCCAGCTCAAAAATCTTTGTAGCGTTTGTAGTACAAGTCTAGCACGCGAAGTACACTTCCGCATCTCCGGCTCGAAAATCGCAACTTTGTAGCACAAGGGTAGTATGCGAAGTACGCTTCCGCATCTCCAGCTCGAAAATCGCAACTTTGTAGCACAAGCCTAGTACGCGAAGTACACTTCCACAGCTCCAGCTCGAAAATCGCAACTTTGTAGTACAACTCTAGTACGCGAAGTACACTTCCGCAACTCCAGCTCGAAACTCGCAACTTTGTAGTACAAGTCTAGGACGGGAAGTACACTTCCACAGCTCCAAGTCTAGCACGCGAAGTACACTTCCGCAGCTCCAGCTCGAAAATCGCAACTTTGAAGTACAAGTCTAGCACGGGAAGTACACTTCCACAGCTCCAGCTCGAAAAGCGCAACTTTGTAGTAGAAGTCTAGTACGCGAAGTACACTTCCGCATCTCCAGGTCGAAAATCGCAACCGTGTAGTGCAAGTCTAGTACGCGAAGTACACTTCCACAGCTCCAGCTCGAAAATCGCCACTTTTTTGTAGAAGTCTAGTACGCGAAGTACACTTCCGCATCTCCAGGTCGAAAATCGCAACTTTGTAGTACAAGTCTAGTACGCGAAGTGCACTTCCGCAGCTCCAGCTCGAAAATCGCAACTTCTCAGTACAAGTGTCGTATTTTTGCGAAGCACACCTTGGCAGCTCCCCGCCTTGATAAAGTGGTCTTCGTAGGCTTTGTCCGTGGCTCATATTGATCTGGGGCTTTGGGGTACTGTGGGGAAATGGGGTGTGGCGTGCGGGGTGCTTGAATCACGAAAACCTGCACCCTCAAAAAGGAACGTCTTTTTGCTTGCTACGTGTTTTTGCTAATTGCATGTTTCGCAGCGATTTCTGCTGATTTAGCCTGATCTTATACATCCACCAGCGTTTCTCGAAGGGCTTTCATGCGGGCACCTTCCAAAATAGGAGTGGGACATGTAGGTTTCCATGACATGGTGCAGGGATGCGCCACAACCCCAAACAAGGTTCAGCTAGGAAATTGCCCCCAATTGTTGCAATCGATGGAGTTGTGCCAAAATTCCATAAATTTGGCCACCAAAATACACGGAAATCGGCGCGAAATACGCGGAAATCGGCGGGAAATACGTGGAAATCGACGGAAAATACACGGAAATCTGCGGAAAGGCAAAAAACACTTTTTAAGACTTGCCTGTGTCGCTGTGAAACTGGGCACCAGTCCTGCTACGTGGCTCTCATGAACAGCTGGTGTGGACTGGGTAGTTTTGATGACTGTCCACAGGTTGAAAGGGTCTAGAGTTCTTGGAATTGATCATGGAATTGATAAGGGCCAAGTAGTGGCTGGCAGGCAACCATGGAGATGTCGAACCGAAATCCGCGCTATTTGGGCAAATAAGCGCTTCTTCCAACAATTCGCGTTTGTGTTGCTTTCAAGGGAAAATGTTGGGCATTGCCGTTTCGAGCAAAAACGTGGGCACTTTTTGGGCATTCGCGTCTTCCGTGGGCACTGTTTTCTGGATTTTCCCGCTTCGAGCAAAAAATAACGCGCATTTCATTCAAAAACGCTCAATTGGAAAGAAAACGCTCAATTGGAAAGTGGTTCTGGTGCGTGTCCGCACATTTCCGCACACTTCCCGCCGATGTCCGCTCATTTCCCGCCGATTTCCGCTCAATTTCCGGGAGACAACTTGCCAAATCATGCCAAATCAAGATTTCCGCTCATGTTTAGTTTTTCTGCTCAACATCTGAATTGAGCAAAAAGAATGCCCAGAGCCCTAAAAAGTGACCAAATGGAAGACCCAGGTATAAGAATGGGGCTGTGGGGTACTTCAACCAAATTACAAATGTGTAATGCTTTAGACTTTATGTCTGCAAACAAACGTCGTTGCCGCCCGAGCTAAAAATCACCACGTGAATACAGAACCATACCAAGGGGAGCCAGGAAAAGATCATGGCCCATAATGGTCCCGTTGTAGGGCTACATTAAATTTCGCGCTCCAACCAGGAGGGTGTGGGCCCAAAACTGGCAGGTCTGCATTTCTCCCACTGAGGAATCTGACGGAGCATGGTGTTCAAAAGACTCTGGTCTTTGCGACTCTCATATTGGGGGGTCCTGTGAAATTTCAGGGTTGTGGGGGGGTACCTTAACTCGGTTGCTTTCTGCTCCCCTGCTAAAAGTGAATAACTTTTAGTGGTTTAATACGGAAAACCAACGAGTTGGCAAAAAGTTAAAGTCCTAACATCCCTTGGCAAAGTGCACCAGAGTTAATTCAAGTTGAGGCATACACATTGGAGCACAATTCGAGTCCAACTCCCTCGCGGTCCAGTTGCCCCTGGCCCCCGCTGAAAGGTGAAGCTTTTCATGGACCACTCAGCTGACACCAGGCTTCGAGATGGACGATGTGTTCAGGTTAGGTGAAAAGCAACGGTCCAAGCTTGTATATGTACGTATACAAAGATGATGCAATTGTAAAGTATCAAACATGCATCTAGCTATATGACAAGCGCATAAATCGATCAAACAGAGACAACTATATCAATCAGGAAAGGGTACCAGAACATAAATGACAGAACTACATAGACTACATATATATCTAAAACATATAATACACAAGCAAAAATATGTGTGTGTGTGTCATTGCCCATACGCTCATTTGGACGCACTCGACCAAAGATCTCCCGCGCCTGGACACTCGGGGACAACTGGCACCGGAAGGCCTTCATGCTGAGCTCCTGAGCGACTGACGAAGCGAAGCGAATGCGATTTTTGCCGCCGTGTCGCTGTGGTTGTCAAAACCGTTTTGGGATCCCATTTTGGGGCTGGTGAATTCACCACCCATTTTAGTCTATAGTGGGGATCGGTTGATGTTCACTGGTTGTACGGGATTTTGACCCATGGCCATGTGGCTGTGGGTAACCCCCAAATGGGTTGGCGGAATGGGTTGCCATGGTTTCTGGGCTGTCCTCAGATCGCCCGCTAAAAGTGACTAGCTTTGAGTGGGTTAAGGGGAAATCCCCACTAAACACTAAGAAGCTAAAAGGCTAAGGGGATGGCAGGGAGCCACCATGGTTTGGTTGCCCCAAAATGGATTTGATTTTCTGGAAATGCTGTGGATAAAAACCTCAAAATGGGTTGCCCTGGAAAGCGGGAAACGCGGATGCTCCATATCCTGGTGGTGACTAATTCTGACCCATACCCATTCATATGGCTCAAAGGTCGTCAAACACGGGGCCCTAATTAATAACCGCACCACGAAATGACACCATGGTTGAAACCAGTATTTGTTGCTATTTGCAGGGGGGATCATCAGAAACCAGGGTGTCTTAGGCGGTGCCGGATTTCGTCCATCCAGTCCATCCGCAGTATCCTGAGTAAATGGCCGAACCAAGGTAACCAAACTTGTTGTTTACACTAAAATCGTCCAAACCCAAAAACTGGCTAAAGTCCGAAGCAGAACTCAGGAAGTGAGTGGCTGCGGTCGTCAAAAATGGGGTAACCCCAAAATGGGTTGCGCGATCGGCAAATCTTTGCCCACGAAAACCATCAAGACCGATCGGTATTGAAATGGCCACCGCGGAACCATGCGCCAAAGTCGTGACATGCTGTGCACAACGAATATGGTGTGGCTCAAAATTAAACAGGAGGGGATACGCAGGTCTTGGTCCATGTTTCCACTTACCAGGGCAACCCATTTTGGTTCCGGTTTTTTGAGCCACAGCCATACTGTATTTGCAGAAAGTGTGCAGCGTTTCTTTCAGCCTCCACCTGCCCAGGCAGCTTGGGAAAAAACAACAACACAGAAACACTGAAAACACAGACACATACACAAACACAAACACGCAAAGGAGAAACAAGCACACACAAGCATTCAAGCCACACACACACACCGACGCTAAAACCAACCAAGACACAACATAAATACGAACACACTCAAACGCAAACAACACTCACAAACACACAGGCGCACACGCAAACACGCATACACGCTCTGTGAGGACTCTGTCTTTCACCACAAAACTCGATATTCTAATTATTTGCATGCCTGGCACACTGAGCAAGCCAAACCTGTTAGTGTTCCCCTCCCAATATGGAAACACGGCATTTGTAAGGGTGCCCCCTTTTCAAGGAACTTGGTAGTTGTCCCTCCAACCAAGTTGCAAAGGGTGGAAAGGCCAAAAACGGGGAAACCGCCGCCCTGAAACAAATTCGCCTCGAAAGAAACTAGAAGCGGCACCTTTGTTTGGTATCAGTAGCTCGTTGATTTCAAACCTCCAAGAAAAGGGTGAAAGCAATCTACCAGAGGTTCTCATCCGTGCCTCAATGTGGCGGTACCACTGACGAATGTAGAAGTGCGCTGAGGCGTGCTTCTGGTTGCCTGGGCTGCCGGCTTGGGTGGCTTCAACAAAAGAAGCCAAAAGTACTTGGAGTAGGTTGCGTGGGGAATTGCAACATCCACCGGGGTTCTGCTTGAGGCAACCCTGCTGATGACGATATCCTGGACCTGTTGTGCTGTCCCGTTCAAAGGGTTGACCCGCGCATCCACAGGCTCTAACAAAGTGCGCAAGAAAAACCGAGTGTATCCCCAAACTTCTCATTTCTTCCCGAAAAACCAGCCACGCCTTGCCCTCCCCGTCTCGGTGAACAACGGGCCCCTTGGGATTCGTCCCAGTACTCGGAATACGGCCTCCGGAGCCCGGCGGTTTGGAGGCGGAGGTTCCAATCCAAACCCACGAAGGGGTTTGATTGCCTGTGGGCGGAACCTCAGGGCCTTCATGGACTCGCCGGTGACCCACAAAAACTGGACGAAGTGGGCATTTATTCGTGGAAAACTGGAAAACTAACCTTTGTGGACGGCTTTACAAAGAAGCCCCAAGGATCACTGAACTCAAATTTGTCCATCACCTGCAAGGAACCGGTATCATCGTTCAGGCTGCTTGACGAATTGTAAGACCGCTATTAATTGGTTCAGAGCCAGTTTCAGGGTTTCTAATTTCAGGTCATATGTTTGATTGTTTTCTGTTGTTTTGCCAGCCCTCAACTTGAGTTGTCTGGACCCACTTGCTTTCACCGGTTCGCGGCTTGTGGCAAAGGTCTTAACTACATATATATATATATGTATTCCCTTTAAACATCACCAAGCAAAAAGGACCACAACCTCAAGCGGTGGTGTGTCCATCCCACAACAAAACGACATATAAGTCTAGAAAACAAGTTGCAGGTCACACCCACAAGAAACACCAACCCAAATCTCCACTGGCCATAGGAACAAAAAGGAGCGTAATAATAGGGATGACATGAGGTACACCCTTCGGAACTAGGGGCTATGGGTGGTTCACCCCATTCCCAGTGGCTCATGTGCTTCCCAAACGGGTTGAAAAAACCCACCGGTCCACCAAAGCAAACCACCAATTGGAGGGAAGCTGACATACTGCCCAAAGAGCGGTGGTTCGGGGCGCCCACTGGTCTGGAGTGAACCCCCTTCCGCTCGAAAAGAACTTCGCCCCAGGCGCCGAGGACACAGGACATCACGCTCAGCGTGAGGTCCATGTCCCCCAAGTCCGGCAGAGGCGGACATGCTGCCAGCTGCCAATCCTCAGCTCTGGAGGGGACAGGTCGAAGGGTTCCAGGGGAGCTCTGAAAGCTTTGGCTCAGGCACCGGTTTTGGGGTGGCTCTGTAGGTTCTGGAAGGGCTCCAGGTCGAGATACAGCTTGGTGCTGGTCCGCAACACGACCCACCGCTGGGCGGTTTTCTGGTGGAAAAGAACATGCCTCCAATGGCCAAATTGTATCCCAAGAGCTTTGTCATACAGTATCCTGGCCAACGTTCATCGTGATTTGATTAGGCACTATGCAAGAGATGATGGGAACATCACATCTCGAACGGGGATAAAACTAACAGATCTAAATCACTGCTTGAGAAAGGACACAAGGGTTATTGAACACATAGGCATACGCAACCCACACCAACCACAATAAAGCATTTCCAAAATCGGACACCTGAATCTCACGAAATCCTTGGTGAGGCCGCAATTATCGTTTGGCAGACGGTTCTTCATGTTGAGAAGTAATACAGACAGGGTGGGGAAATCTACTCCGCATCATTCTTGGATTTCCATTTACTCGGGGCACAACCCCTCAGCAATCTGAGACAGCTTCTTGCAGTGATTTGGCCGAGTCGACTGGCCAACCGAGCCGGGCTGGGCCTTTGTCTCAAAGCTTGTTCACATGCGGTGAAAAATCCAACCGTCAGCCCAGCCGACAAACCGGCCAAGCAACCAACAAAAATCATGGAATCAGATGGGTGTAATTGTTCAGGGGATTTTGCTGTTTGATGTAAAAGGCAAATAATTTAGGCAAACCGACTTTGTCTGTCCCCTTTGGTGGATTCTTGTTGTGCGGCCCACGCCGAGGTGCCCTTGACCAAGCCCCCCTTGATCCCCAAACCAAACGCAGAAACCGAATCGGAGCGGAGGCCTGAGTTCGAGGGCGGCACTGGCACACTGGTTCTTTGAGTGACCTCGATGGGTTCTAACAAACATGGCTCCTTTTTCGGATACAAATGGTTCGTCCTTAGCGACCGGCGCTCGTTTCCTCGGTTAAACCCGGTTGGGGACGATCCAACGATCCAAGACTCCGCGGCGCCCAGCGGCAAGAGCGATGCCCACGCCCAGCGCATGGCGAGTCATGTCACTCGAAACCCGATCTCTTGGCGCGCCGAAACTGGGGTTCCAAGGATCACCGTCCGTTCCAAAGCCCTGGGAATTATACCCATACAAATTGACATCGACACCCAAGAAACCATCATTTGTAGATGACTATTTTCATCATTTGTAGATGACTCTTTTGTTGGAATTCCCATCCAAATTCACATCAACCTGCAAGAAACCATCATTTGTGTATACAGGAAACTTCTGTTGGAATTCCCCAAGAGAGGTTCCATGTTCGCTTGCGGGGGAGGGAACAACAAGTTTGGGATTCCAAGTCAAAGGGACCAAGTCAGGCTTTGGGGGGACATCGGCAGGTTTTTGCCGACTCAGCGGAAGCGACAGCTGGGACGTGGCAAACAGTGCCCAGAAGATCCCAGCTTCCCCTCTAGCAAGTGATCTGCCCTGGCATGGCGTTCCCAACGAATCTGCACAAAGTGCAAGAATGAAACAACTCAAAGATAAACATCTCTGTGGCAAAACAACATTTGTGCTGATCTGTAGATGGGGACATCAGGCTGGGCCCTGCCCTGGTTTAAACTGGTTTCAACTTTGAGTAGCTTCCTTGTGGCTGCCCTTGAAAGGGAGCTTCAGACAACATGCCCAAACCGGTGAACATGATCATAGCCCTTCTTACCACAACTCTGCTTGTCCGGCCAGTTTCGCCGTTTGGCAACTTGTCACTTGCCTCGTCAGTCTTCTGCCAAAAGAGCTGCGGCGCATCAAAACACAAACACAGCTCTCATGATTGGCACAAAGGTGTCAAACCCACTCAGTAAGCAGCTACAACCACGGTTCCAAGAGAATAAATCTCCCCCCGTTTGTATGTCCATAACCGTGCCTGCGGATTGAACACCCAAAGCCAACACCAAAAGTGCAGAACCATCCTGAGCCAACCCAATGGCCATCCTTTTGCTTTCCCTTTAAGCCCTTCAAAGACCCGGTCCTCGCCAACATGAAACCTAAACCAATGCCAGCCTGAAAAGGGTACTCTTAGACAAGCACATACCATGGCTCTGTCTCCCGCAACGTGGCTCAAAGTCTAAGAGGAGCTCCAATCATACCCCCGACTCCTACCTCAGTCGAACAAAACAGGTCGATGCAATCACTTCCCAGTGAGTAGTGAACGCTGGAAGTTCTGTTCGCCGTAATTATGAGTGAATATATAGGGAGTTTTTCTGATTGACAGTTTGCCAAAAAGAAAAGTCGTCCCCAGCAGTGCGGCGTAATGTAAAACAATGCAGCCTGAAAGAAGGAATGCACAGCAAGGTCACGATTCAACTTTCCCATAAGGATACTCAAGCTGGATGCTTGTCGGATGAAACGCAGCCCGGGCCTTTACCTTCCTTCATGTTCCGTGGAAGACGGGATGGCATGCAATTAACAAACAAACTACTGGAGGACGGTCACATAGGATGACAAATCCCGGTACCAGCTGAGGAGCAACTTTAGCATTGGGAAGTCGACTCTTCCAGGCAACCATTGAACAAGGATGAAGGCAACAGAAGTCAACATCTCTGACAGCTGTCTAGAGGTGTTGAACATGGTGTCCGAAGAGTGGAACAATGACATAGATCGCCATCTCCTTGCCTTTTGGGATGAATCAATCAATGGCTTACTTATCACCAACTGAGTCCCCAGGTTCCCTTCGTGCCGTCGCCCACGTGCTGTCCCCCCACCCGGTCCGCCCCCTGCCAAGGAGCATACGCCAAAACAAAGGGACGGCTTGGGAAATATTAAGGCGCGGGAAACCATTAAGTGTTTGCAGGGAAATCATATCATTCCAGGGCTTCTTAGCTGCCACGAAATGGATTTTGTATCCACAGTATCTGCATATGTTCCTATAGTTCCAAAAGCTGGATTTAAGGGATCCCCAAGTAAATTGAACCTTTATCATGGTGAGCTCGCTTTAAACCCCGACTGGTGAGCTCTCCATAAAATTGGCAGACAGTAGATCAATCTAGGTCCGCTCAAAACGCTGCCATAGAAAACTCCGCTGCCTGGCAAAGCTTTGCCATGGCGTTTTCCCTTCCTGCGAATCTGCCGGTATCTGCGATACAGGTTCTACCCATCTCAAAAGCAGTGGTCTTCCTCAGCTTCCTTCTAATTGGTGGTTTGTATTGGTGGTTTGGTGGTGAGGGACGCCCTCTACAAGAACCACAGGTTCAAATCCCCGACCAATCCGAGCCGCCGGTTACCTGACTCCCTTGTGGTTTCCCTTGAAACCAAGCTAGAAAGGGTCGCCTCAAAAAAGCACAACGCCACATATTTGTAGCTCAACTCTAACCCGGGATCTAGCATCCCCTGGCTTCCACTTGCTGAAGTCCACTGGAAAAAAAACGCATTTCCAGTAGCGATAGGTTCCCAAAACCAACCGGGGGCAATACACAAATCTGCTTAAGCCAATGGAAGAAGCATGGAAGACAAATCCAAGATTCGTTCCGATGGAAGCAAGAAAGGCATATGGCCAAAACCGCTCATTTCGCTTGAAGGAGCATTTCGCTTGGACTCGATCTCGGAACTCATCTCTTGGAACACCAACGAAGACCCCAGCGAAATGGATCCCCATGACTTTGCCTCGCGGTCGCCAGCGCGAGGAATACCTCAGCGAGCCAGAGCGTGGCTCAGGTTGCTACCAAATGCGGAGGATCTGAGGCACAACCCTGGGAAAGTGACCGCAACTCCCGGAAGAAAAGAAAAAGGAAGTCACACCAGGTGGTGTTAAGTGAGAAGTCACACCAGGTGGTGTTAAGTCACATTATTCTTGTTGAATGGCGAATCACCTCACAAGTGGTTGGTGGACATGAATCACTCCACCTAAAGAATGTCCCTTTGCTGGAAATTACAAGGATTCATGAACAACAATTCTTGAGGCTGCGCATAGAAATCACATCAGCGAGGGTATTTCACCTTGATTCGGGACCCCAGTTCTGACTTTCGGACCCCTAAAGTCAAGACAAGGAGCCCAAATAACATTAAAACAACAGAATAACTAGAAAGGGACTATGAGTGCCTTATCAAACTCGGTCATCAAAGGAGACATATATATATATATATATTATGTAATGATTCAGACCCTCAAACGGGTTACCTCCAAGGAGAATCAAACGCACAAAGGGCTAAAACGTCCGTGAAGTCTGGCAATGCACAGGGAAAGGTCAAAAGAATGGGCCAAGTGCTAAAAGGCCCTAAATCATGAGAATGGGTCTGTGGGGTACCTTTCCTTACGATTGAGTCGCGACTGTTTACAAGCAAACTGAGAATTATAGAGCGCCTCGTGCCGGAGCTTGTCTCAAAAAAGGGACTCACATCAAGTAGTCATCTTGCCTGGCCCCAGATGCCCTCCTTAAAGTTCCACTTTTCGCGAGTCACATGGACACCCCCCACTAAACCCGAAAAACTAACAAACTCCTGAAGGGACCGGATGGCTGGGAACCACAAACCGTTGCCTTGTGGGCTTTGGCTCCAACGGATTTGCCCCGATCCGAGCTGCGAAGATCGCCGGCATCAGCAGCTGCGACGCCCAGGCGCGGCGGTCCCTGCCTGAAACGCGTGCGATTGGTGGCGGCTTCGCCAAAGCCCGAAAGGATCACGCCATGCCTCTAGCAGCGCCTTCTCCATTCTTTCCAGGGATCCGAATCTTTCTAGAAAACCTGCGGACACTGCGGGAAAATAGTTGGTTTTTGAAAAGAACGATGGTTGAAAGGAATGGGGAATCAACCCCTAGAATGCCCCCTGCAGGGGCAACGAAATGAGAGTACAAAAGAACAACCAAGGGGTATAAGGAACTGCGTGCAAATAAAAGCGGGTATATACATAATATTAGCACACGCCCTAAGTAAGGTTTTAGTGCCATGTTTCCGCTTCGGGGTGTGGGCTGGGGGTTTGTACAATCCTTAAAAGGAGGGTGTCAGAAAGATGAGAATTGGACACCTCCAAACAGTTCTACAGACTTCCTCAGGTCCAGATTTAAATATGCAAGCTATGGCTGCTCCAAAATACCAAATTTGGGGAGGCATCGCCATGGTTGGAGGGACCCCGGACTAAGAACACGAACCTCTTTTTTTTGGGGGGTGGCCGGCTTAAAAGGGACCCAAATCATTTGTCGGGAACTAAGCCAGCCATGGACTCAAGCAACCTAGAGTGAGGATGCAGTGGTCAGGCATCTGCAATTGCTCCAACAAATTCCAAACCAAAATAAGGATTCCCAAGTAAACGACCTACATTGTGGGCTTTCGCTGGTTCTAGCAGAAGTGAGCTCTTAAACAGAAGCATGTCAAACAGGGTGGTTCGCCCATCCTTCATGCGATGCTCCCAGGCTCCCAGGGTCCCAGGGCCCCTGGCGCACAGACAGCGCGCGCTTCCGGAAGAGTGCGTCAAACCTGGGGCTGGAAAGCCCACGGAGCTGTCCCTTTGACACATCCCATGCCTTTGGTTTCAATGTGGATGGACGAAAGTTGCGAAATCCGTTCGCACCACGAAATAAAACCATGGCTGAAACCATTCTTTGTTGGTATTTACATTGGAATCATCAGAAACCAGGGTTTCTTAGGTGCGAAATGTATTTCGCAAACATCCACAGTAGTAGCTCGCTAAAAATTGCGATGTTTGGATAGGGGCCCCGCAAAAATGGTTGGCAAACAGAAAGCCCAGTGTAAACTATGCCCACAACACGTCTTATATTAAAACAACTCACATATCAAAGCAGAGCATCGAGGTTGCAAACAACAGGGATCCTTACATTATACACCTGATCATTGCCTTGTAAATGGTGGTTTCCCTGTATTTTGGTGGAAAACAACATGTTTCAAATGGTTGCAAAATGTATCTTTTAAGGAGCCCTGAAACAAGCTAAGCCGTTGGTGTCCGAAGCCAACAGCTCCCCGATGTTCCAGCTACGCAGAGTCACACTAAACCAGCCAACGCTTGCGAACGGCGTGAGAGTTTAAAATGCTGGCTTCTGGCGAATTACTCGCGACCTGAGCGCTCCTCTTCGGGATCCCAAAATTCGCCGCCCAGCAATTCCAATGTGTTTTGGCTGGGGCCTATTTCCTCAGCATGGCATCTAGGCACAGTGTTGATGTTGCAGCCGCCGCCCCCGGAAAACGTTTGGCTGAAGCACAAAAGATACCCATATTCCCTTTGAACAGCCTCAATGGCTGAGGATATATCCTCTACGGACTATGCGGATATGTCGCTGGGAGGCCAATGATTGCTCTTTTCGGGCTTCCTTAAAAGGAGAGACCACCCATTTTGCGGGGTTCCCCTATTTCCAGAGCAAATTAAAATGCAGGTTCGGGTCTTGGGAACCTGCTTCTGTTCCCAATTTCTCGCGTACTTCATGGAGGGTGCCCATCACAAACCCTGGTTCAACCTCGCCTTGCTCCGCCGGGGCATCCCCAGAAGTTGATGTCGGTTGGCCCGAACAAGTTCGTTACTGGAAAAGCAAGACACCAGATTTCATACCATTTGCCCGTCCCCTGCAAATGGACATAGAACACGAACAATCCATCATTCTTAGACACATCTCCTATTCTGGGACCCCTTTTCTGTTGCTCAGCTTCCGTGTGCTTAATATGGAGAAGCCAAATGGCTGTGGCTCAACAAACCGGTACCAAAATGGAACCCTGGTAAGTGGAAACATGGAACAAAACCTGCACAACCCCTCCTGTTAGATTTTGAGCCAGGCCCAAATGTGTTTCCCAAACATCGGTCCAAAACGGGCACAGCTCGAGCAGCCATTGGGCTCCCCGACTGCTGCGTCCAGAGCTTAAGCCTGGCGATTTGTCGTCGAGAGTGGAATCCACTGACGCTTCTGCTGACTGGAAAAGGAACCAAGGGCAGAACACTTCTCCAGGGACTTCCCAACGAGATGTAGCCCCAAAATGGTAAGGTGATATACATAGATATTCTAGGGGACACTTCCCCATTCTAAACCCAGGGATCCTTCTTTTCCGAAAACCATCAGAACCCCAGGGGAAACAGCTTTTTTTTAAAGAACGATGGTTGAAAAGAATGGGGAATCAACCCCCAGAACTTCGCTTCGGTCTGTCAATGAAGGAGGCAAACTGATTCACTGCAAATATGATTCTCACATGATCATGAGGCAATCTGGTTTAAGCGTATCCTACAACCACGGTCTATTTTGTTGTCTTGCACTCTACAATATACCCGAAAATCCCAGGACATGTCGATGTACTACCATCAACACCCATACGTGTTCCCTCCTGCGGTTTTCACATGAGTATCCAAAGACTCGTGGGTTTCCTATGTGGCCATGGGTCAAAAGTCAACATCCCAATCTCCACTAAAATAGGTTCTAAAAATGGGTGGTGAATTCACCTACCCCAAAATGGGATCCCAAAACGGTTATGACAACCACAGCCATGTTTACAAAACGAAGAGATCACCTGCCCGAAGAAATGGGGTCAAGAAGAAAGTCGAAATTCCATTCACCACTGGCTCCAAAACCCGCCAATTGAGCAAAGGGAAACCAATCGGAACCCGCCCCCATGTTGAGGGGTCACCTAGTTTTGGACACATCGGAGCTGAAGCCTGTTTCAACCCAATCCTGTGACCCGCAAGACTGAACGTACACCCGTCACCAGGGCAGCAATGAACACCTTGTCTTGTTGGAAAGCACAGCTAGTGTGGGTTACGTATAGCATATATCAATGAAAGAGCGATTGTAGATATGAACAGCTGCCACGGTTACCACAATAGACGAATAGGGGACCGCCAAAAACTGATACCCATGGAATCAACGTGCGAAATTGACAGGGAACCGAACCACCCAAAACCGATACCCCCGTGATGTTGTCTGTTGTCTGTTCCTTGTAATTATGCACATGCCTGTCTGTGTCGTGTTGACTGAGAAGAATTGTCACCGAAAGTATTGAGTTGTCTCGGAGCGGGAGGCCTGGTGGCATTTGCTTCCACAGTTTGATCCTTCTCCTTTATGAACTATGTTGAGCCTTTCACGACTTTGCAAGGCATTCTGCTTCTTCTCATCCAAAAAATCTATTGGGTGCCCTCCTTTACAATGGGCAAGACCATGGCATGCCACAAAAGAACCGATTCAACACCTGCGGTGAGGAACCGGTACGCCTCCCGGACTGCCCAACATCTGCCCAAAGGATTGGGTTGGGATGGTGGACGGGGAATGGATTGGTTTTACTGTATTTTAATATTAAAGTGGGACTTCCATCCCTTCAAAATAGGGATGGGCCGGGTGTGAGTTAAAAATAGAAACCCAACATGGGTTGCCCTGGTAAACGGGTTGCCAAGGAAAATGACGAAAACATCTGCGGTCCATATCCTTGACCCATAACCCCCCCATTCTCCGCGTTGGACTCAAAGCTAGGTCCCAGCGATCAGCCAGGTCCCTCCCCGCTCGGGAAGGGCTGAGGCCCCAACCCCGCGATCAGCTCTGGGGGATTCAGCTTCGCCTGCCGGGAAAATTCAGCCATGGGGGTGAACACAGATCCCATAGGTATATGTATGGGTATGGGGCGCCTGGGTAAATGGAACCAAAGACGAAAACCTGCGGAGTGCCCTAGCTCTTGAATTTTGAGCCACACCTATATGGTTGGAAAACCTCACGGGGGTGGGTTTCCTTGGGCAATTGACTTCAAGCCAAAGATTTCTTTCTTGATTGCCTCTCATGCTAACTTTCAAGTCCTCTTTGGCTAACTTTCAAGTCCCTGTTCAAGTGAGGGGATTGCTTGGGTCAAGTAAAACCATTCAAAATTCAAAACGCGACATTGTGTTTCCACAAAACCCAATACACACAGCTTCACCATCAACCGGCCCCAAATGCTTTTGAGGGCCAGAGTCGCCTGTTCAACCCGTCGATCTTTCCAGATGGAGAAAAAGCAGGCCACGCCATTGAGCTGTGCTTCCGAGGGGCTAGAACCCTTATCCAGGCACACCTTCGTCATGTTTCCCCCGATTTTTTTGGTCCTTTGGACTTTAGAATTGGGAAGAAGCACATGAAATCATCGGTATTGATCCATCCCCCGGTTTTATAATGACAAGTTGACCCTTCATTCGCCCCCCTCTCAGTGGAGAATGAAGGTGGTCTGCCAACACGGGAAAATCCCCGCTCAAAAAGGGAAGGGCCTTGATCATCAGGGGGTTGTTAATCAGGGCTCGACATGGGACGAGTAGGAACCCCAGATCAACAAACCCCTGATTGATTTTTTGATTGGCGGGTGTACCCTGGGATGCAAACCACCTTTTGGAGGGAACACCCACCCTAATTGAGTCATAATCAAAACCTGGTACACAAATGGTGCACCTACCCGGTTTTGATTGTGACTCAATTGGCTTTATTGGCTGTGGATCAAAATTAGGTACCCAAAATGGGTTGCCCTGGTAAATGGACACATGGACATTTCAACCTGCGGTCCATATGCTGGTAGTTTAATTTTGACCCATACCCATGTGGCTTTTCCAAACCCGGCCCAGACACATAAGGTCGTTCGGGGGCTATTCCCCACATAAACCACCATTTGGGGTGAGGTCGTGTGAGGTCGTTATAATTCACCCAGATTAATTGGCTGTTTGGTCCGGCTTACTAACCTTCATCTACCCCCAATGAGGGTGGTCTCCCTGGAACACAGAAATTCCCACTCAAAAACGGCCTAAAAACGCCCCCCCCCCCCAAATCCGCTTCTTCATCCGGTGTCAACATCCTTCAGCCTCTCCGTGTGGCTCTCGCTCTCATGGCCTCCTCCGTGTCCTTCGCCACCGCTGCCTTGGGCTCCTGTGAGTCGAAGGGTGGCGTTGCCGAAGGAAGCTTTTTGGCTGGGAAACGACCGGGAACTATCCATGGGGTTCATTGATTTCTTAAAGAACCCAGAAAAAAAAGAAGAACAAACAAACACACCAAACAAAAAACTACTAGCAACCGGCCTTGAAACAGACTATGTTTGGATATTTCGCAATGGTCGATGTGGGTTTCCTCGCGTCAAACCGAGATGGACCAGGCCGCTCGCAGGGCCGGTAGTCTGGTCGCTGGTCGGCTCTTTCCGCTCTATTCAATTTCCCTGTAGGGGCCTTCATTCAGTCGCGTCAATCAAAGATGGTGTTGCCGCGCGTGCAGGATGACCATCCCTCTCAACAAGAAAGGGGGTCCTTTGACCATGGCACTGACGTGAGTTTGCCTTCACATTGCTGTGCTTGCATTCAAGAAGGGATTACATCTGCCGTTCACTCGCCAAGCTTCCCTTTTGGCGTAGGTTGACATTCGACCCGCAAAGCGTTCAGCCTTCAACAAGAGGGACAATAATCCTCTTGCAAAGGCAAGAACGTTGCCGTGGGGGTTGAATCCGTCCGAAAGCGTCCCCATACAAATGTCGATACAGCAAGTGTGCTTGAAGCTTCTCTTTAAGGAGGTCGGGTTCGTCACAGAATAGGAGTGGTGTCTTTAGGTCATCCTTCAAACCAACCCCAAGAGAGGTACCCCACGAACAAGGCACACCGATATCCTAACAGAACAGATCCCGGCAAAGAACAGAGGAGGGACAGCTAGAACAATTGATCATAATTGATCTTACCCAAGGGCTGCGGTCAAACGTGCGGCGGTCAAACTGGGCCCAACTCCGGGTATGTTCAGTAGTCTTTCATTCTGGAGGGGACCCCAGGATTGATGGGCACTTGTCTGATTCAAGATGGCGGTAGATGTCAGCGACATCTTTTGGTTTTTGGAGGCATGCGCATCTCTCTCACTCTCTCTCTCTCTCTATTTCTCTGTCTCCCTCCCTCCTCCCTGCAACAGGAGTCTCAGGGAGAGCAAATAAGGGAACCAAAAGAATGTGGGAGGTTGGGTCAGCCAATATACCGAGTGTCAACTCTCAGGTGCTTATGAGCAGGCTGCCTTTGCTGCCATTGTTCAACGGTGATGAGTACTTTCACCTGGAGACATGCCGCAAGCATATTTTCTCCTTTCAACTGCGGGGGCGGCAGGGGGGGGGAACCAAACTATCTATCAGGGCAGTTGTTTGGGGCACATACCCAAGGAATCGGCGCCGAGTTACTCGTTTCCCTTGAATTCTGGGGCTTCCAGTTCTTGATATGAGCATCTTGACGTTGTTTCAGGTGCCCGACAGGGAGCTTTGCCCTATTTGCCCGCAAAGTTTCAGAGCACCAACTGCAAAGCGAGCATCAGTTGTTTTGGCTTGAAATCGGGGAGCTCCGTGGAAGGTGTTTCAAGGAGAACCCTCTTGAGTGGATTGGCAAAAGTAACCAAACCTGTTTGCCACCTATTTTAAAAAAAAGCCGCCCTGCCTCAAACTCGGCGTATTCCTGCAGCGCCTGCGTCGTTGCTGGGAACTGCTGGGGGACAATTGGCAAGCAACGCGGGCAACTGGATGAGCACACACAAACTTGAAACTTGTCGGCACACCGATCCGTTCCCAGCTCAAAACCGCTGGTCCGGAGAACGCCCACAAGCAGCAACAGCCAGCCACGGGTGTGTCCTATTTTGAGGGTGCCTGTTTCTGGGCTTCGTTTCAAGGGGCCCAAAAGGACACCAATCATTTTGGGGGTCCCCAGCTTTAGACAAATCCTGGAGCCCATGCAGCTTCCGCTTGTGCCATCGATGTCTCATTTACAGGCCCGCAACGCCGCTTCCGGATTCCGGAGTGGTGGAAGTATTTCCCACAGGACGGGGACCCAGAAGAAATGAACCCTATGTCGGGTGTCCACACGTTTTTCCCTCCCAAGATGGAAACAACTGCGTCACATACAGAAAGGGATGTTGTGAGCGGCCGATCCTGAAAAACTGTAGCTTGCATGGAGAATATCACCGCTGGGAGCATCCACTCTCTCTTACAATAAGCATTCCCAAAGAAGTACATGCATGCTCCCTACCATCATCTGGGATTTTTCTTTGGTTACAGAAGGTCCTTTGGTGGACATCATTTGGGGGTTTATATCCACCAATTCTTCTTGCATTGGCTCCTTATTGAAATTCATCGGCATCTGCTCAAACATCGGCGCTTAGGCGCCGCTCCCGTCTCTCGACTTTCGGCTTGCCTGATTGAAATCCGGCTCTTGACCTGAGGCCACAGAAAAATTAGGCCTGAGGCGGGTGTTTTAGGGTTCATCCGTTCATCCCCCAGTTGTGGAAACAATTGAGGGTTAAGTTCATCCTTGAGCTCTGGAAGGTTTTGTGGGCTTGTCGTGACTTCCCCATGTCCCCAATGGACCACATACTGGACATGTTGACCAAACCTCCTTTGATTATGTGTTTTTTTAGGGTACCCTTCCCACCAGGAAACTCACTGTTGTGACTATATTGACACCCACCCATATGTAAAAAAAAGTCGGGTGCGTCCCCTAGTTTTGGTGGTCACTTGGCGTGTGTGGTCGCAGGGAATCGGGGAATGCCCCTATCCCTGGTCGAAGTAAGGAGATCACTAGGGTTCCGGAAGCCTGAGAACCAGCCCCTCATGTCTCTGCATTCCCTCCTCTCTGCCTGCCCTCATAGGGGGAACTAGGAAATGGGGATTTCAGGATCCATTCATGGATAGCATATTCTCTGCAAATACTGAGAGGCAGACATTAAAAGGAAGCCGCAGAAGTGTCGGGTCCCCTATTGCAAAAAAGCGCGTCTTTCCCAGGCTTCCAGGGGGCTGACTGAGAGCCAAAAGGACCTTCTCTTGCGTGCCTCCGTGGGTGTGGCGTTTCAGTTGGTGGCCCTCTTATGTTTGCCCAATAAAACATCACCCCGCCAAAGACAAGCTCATTGAAATTGGCCCAAAAGGCGTCGCTTTGAAGCACACAGAGGAGAACACATAAGGACCACCGTTGAGTATGGCACGCCAACAGAATACATCTAGTGCGGTTCGGTTTGTGCAGAGAGATTCTCAGGATCCTCGTTGCCCAAATACTCAGGGGCCCCTGTTCTTTCGACCCCAACCCGTCTTTTGGGCCCATGAACCCAACGGTACAATGGAGGTCAAGAAGCGGGGGTTGCAAAAAGCGAACTCATCTTCACCCAGTTTTTCGGAAGGCCGAAGAAGCCCTGAAGCAGCGTGCCAAGCATGGCCTACGAGAAGGCTCAACTCCCAAACTCTGAAGTAGCAACTATCCCAGTAGGTACCCCTGCTGTCTTTCCATAAGAGTGGCGCAATATACATATATATATATATACATGTATTAGCATTATCATTATATACTATTATCGTGTGTGCGCACTATGTCTATTATTATGAGTTTTATGATTCTGAGTACTGTTGTTATGTTGATTGCTATTCGTAGTGCTATTAATATTGAAACACGTGTTGTTTGTGATACTATTGTGATTGTGATTGTGTGGATGATGATGCCTGATACCATCTTTGTTTGTATGTTGATCATTACGAATGTCATCATTGCTACTATACATAGTATTATGAGAATCAGTGTCATTATCATTATCATTGAAACTCTTCTCTATGAATATGTAGACGAGTATATATATATATATATATGTATGTGTATATATATATATATATTCATGTACATCAACACCAACCCCAGCAGTAGGTGGATCGATAGCTGCCAACCCATGGCGGCTAACAGAAGCCCATTTCATGTCAGAATCAAACTTTGTCAGACGATCTGAGCAGCCGGCTGGTCATGCATTGCGGTGAAGCTGGCTGCTCCTCCTTGTGCGTAAGGCTGTTTTGGTGCACCCATTTTGGCCTATTTTAGCAGGGATTGGGATGTTCACTGGGGGTACGGGATTTGGACCCATGGCCAGATCCCAAAATGGGCGTGTTCCTTTGGTTTGTCCTTTAATCAGCCCCGCAACATACGTTTACCTCGAAAAAAGACAGCCCAAAATGGAAGCTTGGCGAATCCGGCGTGCCGTTCGTCACCCAGCGGAAGGATCTGTTGGTTTGCTTTTGAACAGAGGCCAGACCCTGAAGAAATCATCACTCCCCATATTGCAGTCTTGATGAGGCAGGGAAGACTGCCATCCTTGCCATAAAGAGTTCTGTCTTGCTCTCCCATTCGCTAACAGCAAGGCTTCAAGTTGGCGCGTTGTGCTTTCGGGGCCGATGGTTTTCAAAGAAGTGTGGATACATGTTTTGCACACATAGCTTGGGTTGCGCTTCCCGGACCAGCAAGCAGTCACTTGTTGCAAGACCGCTTGGCTGGTCGGGAACACAAATGCAGTGGGGAACACCGCATGACTGTGTGCTGAGTACCCCAAACTTTGGGGCTGTCAGCAGGTTGGTCTAGGATACCCCGCAACCGAGGAGCCGGGGGGCGGGTGAAACAAGGAGCTTCAGTTACCCTAATCTAGGCTGCCCGAAAAGAAGCTTGGGACACTGTCAATCTCAGTCGCCATAACTGTGCCATTTACACATGGCGACTTGTTTGCAGCGCGAAACGCCGCAATGCCTTTTGATAGCGCTCCGAGGGGAAACCAAAAGGCACCTTTCACATTCTCGGGTCGCCTATGTCCTGGTGGTTCTCCTTGAAACTGATCCCGGAAAGGAACCTCTTGTTAAATAATGTTCAAACACCAATTCTTCAAACGACCTCTGTTCCCCAGAAAGCCGCAAGCTCTGGGGTCTCTGCCCTCATAGGCTCCGGAGAATTTCGGAGCGGCTGTGGGCCAGGGCACCGGAAGGGTTTGGTTTGGTGTCGGGGATGGGCCACCAGGATCCGGCAGCTCAACCAATGGCCTCCCTTAAAACGAGACCCAAATGGGATGCCATGGGCCAAAAGCCAAATCGGTTACCTGCCAGTGAACATCCGATTCAATCCAACCACTAAAATAGGAAGCCTAAAATGGGTGGTGAATTCACCAACCCCAAAATGGGATCCCATGGGTTTTGACCCACAGCCAAATGCACGTGAGCTGGGCCACCCTGCGTGGGCCTCCTTGTTCCAAGGCTGGCCCTGGCAACGTGCACAAACCCGCCGCCCCCCCCCCCCCCAAATAGGCTTAAGCAAGTTCCAGACCTTGATAACAGCTTCACAACCCTTGGCATGGTATCAAAAAACGTGGTTTTGGCAGCCTTCTTCAAAAAATATGAACAGAACCAGAGAACCAAAAACCAAAACACTTGAAATGAAAAGTCAAGACAAGAATTCGAAAAAAATATGTCGCCCCAAATGTTGAAGCCAATTTCCGCTTGGAGCCGCAGATTCGACGCATCCAAGCGCAAACCGACCTACCCGCCCATTCCAAACCCCCCCCACCTCGCGGTCGGTGATCGGCAAACCCAAGACCTCAAGCGAGGGAATCGGCGAGGGAACTGCGGGCTGGACGCATCCGTTGCAAACAAATCTGTGAATATGTGGGACCCCAAACATCCGAACTTCGGTTGTACTGTTGGTTTCCCTTTCAGCCCCTCAAAGGGACGCACACCCAAATCCCTAGGACGGCTTGCGATGGACACTCGTTGCTCTTCCCAGTATCCTGTTCAATTACCAGCCAGGAAGGTTTCGGACACCAGCGGAAAGGGCCAGTTTCTTATGTTTTGCTCCCTGAGGGTTTCTCCGAAGACCGAATAGATCAACACAAAGTATCGGTGCTGGGGAGACACAGCACCGTGTTGGTTGCCCTTGTAGTTGCCACTCATCTTTTGGAGGCGTTTTTGTTACCCTTGTGTGCGTGTGGTTGCCACTGATTTGTTGGAGGTTCGCAGCAACCCTAAGGCGGTTGTCTGGGAAGAAGGGCTCACTTGCCGCCAAAAGGCATGGCAATCCCAATGCCAGTGTCAGAACTTGGGTCTCATGATCTGCGTGAACCTCCCCTAACATGCAAGATACCTGAAAAGTATAAAAAAAGAGTGGTACAGGCCGCCCTTGACACGAGGTGTGGGTTGGGACCACCCCACACATATCTTCACTTGGGGGTAACAGCCCTCAGGTGAAGCAACGGCGAACACAGCGGCCAAAGGGTAAAGTGGGTGTCAGCCAAAGCCCAAGAGTGGCACTCAGATCTTGGGTCAAGTTCTCCCACGCGCGCGCGAGACATGGGTCCCGCAGATTGAGACATGGTTTCCGCGCCGCTGCGGTCCAAATATGTTTGGGGACCACTGCGTATCTGTCTTCTCGTCAGCACAAAAATTATGCGATCGCTTCAATACTCTACTAAAACCTACGTACCATTCAGGACATCCAGAGTCCAAATGCCGAAGCTATGATCAATCTGGTTGAAACAACTAGCAGCTGACAAATACAAAGAAGCTCCGACGAAGATCCTTAGGCCTTTGCCCCAGCAGTGAAGTGGCTGCTTGTTTTGCAAGGCTCAGACAAGGCAAGCGCAAGCACATGACTCTGGAGCAAATTCTGGACGAGAGGCGCAGTGACACAAAGACATTCTGGGCAACTTTAGGCACAGCCACATCGTTGGTTGACAACTCAAAGTCGTCTTTGGCTTGCGTTGTGCTGCAAAGCTGCCTGTTCGAACCCTTGCAGCACCTGTTCCAAATTTAGACGGCATTTCGCAATCCATTCGCGGGACTGAATCGTAATTTTGGTGCTCGGAATTCTGCGGAAGCAATGTCCTTGCGCTAGTCCTTTCGTGTTGAGAGATCTAGGCTTTGTGTGCAGGAGGCACAAGAATTCGTGTCAACAGAAAGACTTGTCAGCGCGGCGCATGTGAACATCGACCCCAGTAAAACATGCTTCCATCCAAGAGATGACAAGCTGTAACACTGCAAACCTGGCATGTCTAAAAAAAAGGAGAAAACTGGGAAGCACCTCAACATCTGAGGAAACATGCATGCTCGCATAATTTGGGTCCTCCCCTGCAAGAAAAGAACGCCTGCATCCCCCCCCCCCCCCCCGAATCGGTTGCAAGCTTCCTAAGGCAGGCTGACCATCCAAATCGCAAACTGAAAAACCAGGGAAGTCCTCAGACTCTGATCAGACGGCTTCCTGAGCTTCTTAGAAGATGGTTTGCGGGGTAGGGGTCTTGTCTTGCTGGCTCTCAGGAAATGAGGGAATGACCCCCTATAAACCATCCCCGATTTGGTTTCCTTTTCAGGGGAACCCTCAAAACGGTTCGTTCCCAAACCAGCACTCGGTCATTCCCTACCTATCGCACCAGCAAGTTTCTTGTCTCTCTTGAAATATGATGTTTCACCAGGCGGGTGCTACTTTGCGTACCCACATGGGTCTCACATGTTTAGGAGCGGAGCCTAGTGGTTGAAATGCGGAAAAAAACACATATTAAAAAAAGGCGCCCCCCCCCCAAAAAAAAAAGAAAAGAAAAGAAGACATCAAACTGGGTGTTTCGTGACATATCGCTTTGGGGATCGGCTTGAGGGCTAGCTCAAGCGAGAGGAGCATGGAAGCATGAACATGATTCACTGACCCCAAAGAAGGGTTCTACAAACACAACCTTCATCACTGAGGGTAGGTCGCCATTTGACTTGCCTAGATAGTTGCGCGGGTACCCTTTGCGGGGGTGATTGAAGGGAAACCAACAGGAAAAACACTTTGGGGGTCCATTTTGAGACACGCCCTTAAGTGTGTATTGTCGACCATACACCCGAGGACTCTTGACCCCAACACTGGCTTTCCGTTTCCCCAAGCCCAAACAACTACACTCCACAAAGGAAGAGCAAGCCCAAAGTCTTGGGAAGCCTTTTGGGGTTCCAGAAACCCCTAAGAGGGTATGTCAACATGCGGAACCCCAACCATGACACTACCATGACGGTCCTTGTGGTGTTCTTGAAAGGACAACCAAATTAGGGAAACTCATAAGTCCAAGGTCAATTCGCTTTGGCCAAGTAGGGTGTTCCTTTGAACCAACCGTTCCTTTAAACAAACCTTGAACAAACAAATCCAGCCTCACAGAAACAATGTGCTCCTTTAAACATCCATTTGCTTAAGAGCATTTTCTTCATTTTCCCTTGCTGGTTTCAAAGGGAATCTATCACTACTGGAAATACTGTGTTTCTTTTTTTCCCAGGGGGCTGAAGCAAATGGAAGTACACCAACCTAAATGGGGAACCGAGCCTCGCAGAAATTTCAGCCACACGGAGGAGACCAAACTGCGGCCCCGTGCCACAGGGGTTGCTCCGATGCTCGCGCCAGCCTTGGGCGTCTCCTCCTTGCTCCAAATGGGCGGCTCGTCTTCTTTCGGGGACCGTCACCAACAAGGGACTTCGGTGCTCGTGTTAAACCAACCAAAAAGCCGGGTGCCCGAAAATACGACCCACCCAAAGTAGAAAAATCAATTCAAAACAGGGGTGGCCTCAAGAAATGACACACCCATCTTGGCAGGGGCCACTCCTCCGAAAAGCTCGTCAAAGGGGTATGGGTCAAGTTTAAACCACCAGGAAACTGCAGGTTTTCGTCCTTCGTCCCATTTCCCCGGGTTCCAGTTTGGGGTAAACTGGCAACTCAGCTTCCTTCCGATTGGTGACTTGGATTGGTGATTTGGTGGTCGGGGGCAAATTTTCCCATTTGCCCTCTACCAGAACCAGGGGTTCAAATCCCCAAATCACGAATCCGAACCGCCAGTTAAGGGTTGCCTGAGTTTAAAAAGAAGTCCTTCTTTGGTTTCCACCAGGTCCAGGTGCGCGGTTTGAATTAACAACCCTGGGTGATTCCAAAATGGGCCCAAAACACACTGACGTTCTTTTGGGTTTCTTTTCAACAATCCAAACCAGAGGAATTGACGCTGCACCAAGATTGGCTTTCTTGAAAGAGATCAGCTAGAGGGGTCACCTGGCAGCAACAAAAAAGCAATTGAGTTACAATCAACACCTGCCAAAGGTTCTACCCATGAATTTAAACGCCGGCCGCAGCCGCTTATGGCTGGGACTCTCCCATGCCAACCTTCATCCAACAGGTTGCCAGCTTTGGAGCATAGGACTCAGAAATCCCAGACCTCCAGCGGATTTGTGTGGAAAGAAAAGGACACTGATTTGTTGCTTGACTTTTAATGAGAACCCCTCAAACAAAACGGATAATACACCATATATATATATATATAAAGATGATACTTACAACGAAGAAAGTCAAAGCAACAAACAAACAACGTTCAAAAAGGGTTCACTGGATGTCTGGGACATGGCGGCCAAGAACATCACGTCCAACTTACAACTTACAAATTGAGACCGTCACCACGTGGCAGTTGCACCACGTGAATTGGTTGGAGTGGAACGTCGCGGTATGCCGACAACAAGACCGGGCTGCCCAAAAATCACTTTTGCGATCTCCAGAGCCATTGCTGCAACGGTCGGAAGCCTGGAAAAAACGCAAACACAGGCAGTTGAGCTCACTTTCTTTCAAGCCAGCCACATGCACCTTCGAAACACCTGATCCCCAAACGGGCTGCTTAAAGTTACCAGGTAGGTGGTGGAAACTGGACCGTTGTCGCCGTAGCCATTCAAATTCATCTGTCGGCCCTTCGAAACCCAATGCAACATTCCCAGCACCCGTCGAACAGCACCCAGCGGAATTCCCATCCATCCATGACTAGCTGATCAGCCTGTGAAATTCCCTTGGCCAAAGAGCAAACTAAACCAATCAACTGTCCGCATCCCAATGACAGCCTCAAATTCACAAGCAAGAGATCAACCTTGAACCCGGGCGAAATCACAGCCATGAAACAAAAAAGCACTTGTCCACTACCCAACCCAAACAACAGCTCAGGGGAGGCTGGAAGGTTTTTCCCGCGATGTTTCGATAGTTATCCCATCATCGGGCTCCCTGATGAAATTATTGACTTGAGTCATAATCAAAACCCGGTAGTAAAATGGTCTACCCAGAACCATGTAAAGAACGAAGAAGGCGGCCACAACTATTTCTGGCTGAGACTGCCCCTTACTAACCTTCATCTACCCGGGTTTTGAACACGTGGCTCACTTGGGCTTTACCCAAATCATGAAAGGCGTTCTAGGAAGCCAGGGTCCCATGGGAGAGGACTTCGAAACTGGGACCACCCGAGGGGATATCCTTGAATCCAACCGCTGCCCCGCCTTCTCGTCCCTTTGCAGGACTTGACCTTTGGTGGGCGGGTCTAAGGGTCTACAAGGGCCGGTCTGTCCTTTTTTCGGGGTACCGCCCAAAATGGCCGGGTTTTACCTCTGGTTGTCCTTTAAACAACCCCACAAAGCAGTCCCCTCCAAAAAGACGACCATGGGTCACCCGAAAACGCTCCCCAGATCCGTCCAAAGGGGCCTCGGCCCCTTCCTTACAGTACCTAGCAGGCCGGGATGGTAAAAGGAAGAACCCCTATCTCCAGCCAAAAACTTGCACTCGGAAGCTTTTCTGATGTGCCTTGGGACCAAACATCTTTTGGTGTCCTTTCACAACCAGAAGCAACCTTGGGTACCGGGCTATCTCCATGGACAGGTCGAATGGAAGATTCACTCATGCTGCTTTCAGCGGTCGTTGAAACCACAAATGGCTTCACTGAATGGATTCGCTTAAAAAAGCCGTTTTTGTTAAACCACTGACATGGTCTTCCCCAAAATTGTTTAAGTCCAGAAACTGGGGAAACGACTTGTTCAAACAACCTCCTTTGGGGATTCCCCCCAAAAGGGGGCCATGGGGGGTTGTTTAATTACACATATGTTGCCTGGTTCCAACATGTCTTTTTCCGGGCTTTCTGTATCTCATCCTCCTGAAATCAGGAACCCGCCTGCCTTGGTGGTGTCTCAAACCCCGCTTGGCGAGGTCGCATTTTGGGTGAGGGTTCCAACAACTTGGTTTCAGTGGTTCCTGCTGCTGTCAGTGCGGCCAAGGCCCATCTTCCAGCGGGAACTCCCGCGAAAAAGGACCCGTGACGTGGGGCCCTGAAAAAAAAAAACTGAAACCTGACAATTACCTTGGCTGTTGTTCCCAGGCCACGCCTCTTTGCGCATTCACATGGAACCCAAAGAGGTCATCTCTCCAACCATATTGAGGAGCTTCCCAACAGCCTAAAAAGCCGCGCTTGTCGCAACTTGGCGGCTTTTGGCCAAACTACCCTCAAAAAATGGGCAACCGCCCCACAATTTTGAGGAAACCACTGATTTATCGAGGAAGTCGGGCTTGTCTTTCCTTGGTTCGCTCCCCCCCAAAAACAAAACAACAGCATTTCGCTTTGGTTTCTCTTCGAAAACCAGCCCTCCGTCGTTCGGCTGAGCTCCCCTGGCCGTGCACTTCCATCCGGTCCTCTGGCTCCCCGGCCTGAGTTTTGCTTTCTTTTTTTTCTTGCCCACCTGATTTTCCGTTTGGTTTGGGGGGGAGGAGGGGGTGGGCTCGGGTGGGGTGAGGGGTGAGGGGTGAGGGGTGAGGGGGTGGGGTTGTGGTTTGGGTGGATGGGGTGGGTTGGGTGCTTGGTCAGGGGTGGGGTGGGGGGCGATGGAGCTGGGACCGAGTTTGGGTAGTTGGGCTTGTTTTTTGTTTTGGGTGACACCCCATCCCCTTGTAGGGAAACACCCAAAGCGTTGCAAGGGCTGCCTGTTGGTGTCGCTTCAAAACCACAAAATGAAATGGGCACCCTCAAAAAACAACATTGCCTTTATAGGGAAATACCTAAAACGTTGCAAGGGCTGCCTGTGGGTGTCCCTCCAAAAACAAAATGTATGTGTGTGTGTGTGTTTTTTAAACAAAAAAAAATAAACGACATCCCCTGGATAGGGAACCACCCAAAACATTGCAAGGGTGGCCTGTCGGTTTCCCTTCCGAGGCCTTCCCTATTGAGACACGGCGAGAGAAAAACCGCAGCAGGTGGTTGGTCTCCTTGGCTTCCCTGTAAAACCATTCCAAAGGAGACATCGTCTCAAGGGCGCAACAATTACACACACATATGATTGTCCAGCGCTTCCAGGCACCCTTCTGTCTTGTGGCAGTCATAAAGTAGTCAAGGGGAATCCAACACATAGAGGCATACTGTTGTTCGCGGCTGGAAGCACTGGACACAAGTTTGTCCTATGGCGTACTTCGGCGTACTAGGGCTTGTAGACCCTTGAAACATGCGCACCTGCGCTTGTCAAATGGGGGTCAGCCGATTCAACAAGTCTTACGACTAGTCGCCAGCGGTCAGGGAAAGTGGTTCGTTGGGCCGCCCTCCGATCACGACGTTGACGCCCAGTCCCAGCATGTCCCAGCCAGTGAAAGCGCTGCGGGAAGAATGCTTTTCATCCCAACAGTGCTCAGCTCGCCCCGCTTGCTTCTCCCGCAGGGCGGCGACCGTTGTGTCCGAAGCCTCGTAGAGCCCCGTCACCAGCGCTTCGAAGGCAGCGTTGAACTGGACAGCGTTGGGTCCACAAGAGGGGCTGTCAAACTTGAGTGCCTCCGAAGGAAGATGCGCTCCTCCGAATTCCATAACCCCGTCCACAACCTGTTGAGGGACGGCCAGCACTGCGGGCATCTCAAGAGCTCCCAGTGTCATCTTCCCATCCAACAAATCGCGGCGTGCGCCCTTGTTTGGACCCCGCATCAACTCAATCCTGTCGGTCTTTGCCTGGCTCAGCGCACTACACTCCGTTGCAATAGCCTCAAAGTCCATACCGCTCTAAAGCACCTAAAGTGGTGGGGAAAGCTCAATCGTCCTCCAGGGAGGGCTGTGGCATGGCTCGGAATCAATATGCTCCTTTGAGCTTACCCTTCCCCTAGAAAACCAGAAAATGTGTCCAGGAGTGAAATTGATTCCCTTCAAAACGAATGGGACTTGTTTCACATCTGCACATGGAAGATCTCGGTTGCTTTCTGCTCCCCTCCTAAAAGCGAATAACTTTTTGTGGGCTTGATACGGAAAACACCCATCAACGTTGGCAAAAAGTTATTCAGTCCTAACATCCCTGGGCAAGATGCGCCAAAGTTACCTCATCTAAACCAATCCGAAAGCAGACCCATAAACCAAAACTGACCCTAGAACCACCTAAACCAACCTTATAGCACCAACGAGATGGCGACAAAAGGCGGCAGCCTGGGAGAGATGACTTTGCGGTGTGTTTTTTTTTCACTCAGCGCCCGCGCACTGAAGGGCAGCTGCCTGGCGCAAGGCGGAACCCGCGGTGGCTCTCGAAACCTTCGAATGAGGGAACTCCAAAATGGTGCGCCCTTTCTTGGCTGCTGGAACGATCCCCCTGCAAAAAGTGAATCACTTTTGGGGGGGTTTAGTGGAAAACACCTATTTATTTCCAAAAAAGTGAAAGTCTAAAGATCCAACCCAATAGCAGTCAAGCTTTTGTCTTGCTGGTGCTCAGTGGGGAATGTGGGAATGAACCCAGGGGTTCCCCTTTAAGGAAACCACAAGGGATGGTTTATAGGGGACATTCCCTCATTCCCTGCTGAGAACCAGCAAGTTGTTTCCGTCGTCTTCATCCGGAAGATGGAAACCATCTCCAAAGTTCAAACGCGAGTCCGTGGCTTTTCGAAGGCAGCCATCTTATTTGTTGGGAGTCCCTTGACGGACCCCTTGTAAACAATTGAATGAAAACCAAGGCCTTACTTCAACGGATTCACCACACCTGGCAAGAACTGTACCGGTGGAGTGTCGTATGTAGAAAGTAAGACCTTCCAACTGGTGTGAGCACTGCGGAGGAGTAGAATATGTGTGCTTTTTTGAGGGTACCCCCTTTGGAACCAAGAGGACAACCGCCCATTTTGGGGCTCCCCGTTTTAACAAACAGACCCATGTGGGGAGAATGAAGCCAAGCGCGTGAGATTTTTGGTCCATGATGTTGCCAAGGTAGCTGTGTAACCACCAGCACAGGCATGTGGTGCTTCGGTGCCCACACGTGCGTAAAGCAAATGAACGGGCCTCCCTATATTTAGTCTTCAAGCATCACCCGCAGAATGAGACATCTAGGGACGCCTGTATGCAATTGGATCGGCAAAAGTCGCTCGGGGTGACAACGTGAAGGGCGGTCATGGTGATGGTTTTGTACTTGTTTTCAGGCGTAGCTGGAAGACGCACTTGTTTCCAAAGCTCCAACTTGTACGCACTTCTACTCTGGACATACGGGACAGGCAAGCCAGCGCGCCCTAAGAGGGCTTCTTAGAGTTTTTTGATAGAACAGGTCCTGGGCAAGGCTCTGAAAGCCTTTTCTGGGGGAGGTTGGGGGCCGTCCTGTTCCTCCTTCGTACTCCTTAATACAGAGCTGAAGAGGCAGGGCCGACATTTTGGCCGAGCGCGTGTGTGTCTCAGGCCTCAGTGCGAAGAAAAGAAACCTCGTTGCGCACTTCGGAAACAGGTAACGTGGACAAAGGAATCAAAGACACTCAGCCAAAGTCACAAGTGCGCCTATGGAAGAAAAGGGCAAAAGAGTGACAGAGCCAGAAGTTTGGCGATCGGAGAGTCCCACCCCGGCCTCTCGTCGCCACCTATCGTGCCAGGACGAGAGGTGTGCGGGCAGAGCCCGGTTTCATCAGAAACCCCCGACGGTCCAGACATGAGGGTTCCCCTTAAAGGGAACTAAGAGGAAAACCACAATTTTTATTTCCTTTTTTTGAAGGGGGGTTCCCCTGAAAAAAACACACACACACACCCACTATGCTGTTCAAGGGGATTGGCCAATCCTACCCCGAATGAGTTCTGCTTCCAACAGCCCAAAGCGTATGCTCACTGGAAGTGCACAGCCTTGCCAAGAGGAAACTTGTCTTCCAAAGAGGCATCTGTGCCTTCTGCTTGTTATTAGAAACCCCAAATAAAATAAACCCGAGTTTACTAATTTGCGGCGTGCTTTGGGGTTTAGGAGGATTCAACACTTGAGGAAAACACCCCCCCATTAACAGGGAAGGTTGTTTATCCGGGGTCAATATTGTGAACATACCTTCCACACAAATCACTCGACTCGCGCCTTCCGCGCGAGTGTCAAACTTCCTGGCCAGGTTCGGTGCGGAAAAAACCATCCATGAGGGGCAGAGTTGTTTGTACAAAGCTCCAGTGGCCCAAAGCCTCTCCCACTTCTCGGCATGGCATGAGCCCCATTTCAGAAATCGCTCCGCCGGAGTTTCAGGCGGAACACGTCATGAAATTGATTTACCGTTCAGGAGGAAACCAACGGACCCATGGCCCAGGACAAGTTTGGCAGGAACCTTCTGAGAACTTCTGATCGAGGGGCTCTGAGAACCATTCTGAGATGTGGCCCTAATGATTGTCGCGAACCACCAAAAACAACACACCCTGGGCGCTAGCACAGTTGCCAGCGAAACCGACCTGTGCCAATGCGCATGAGATCTCCAACCGCAGCTTGGTTGCTCAAACTGGCTTAAGACTGTGTCTTGATTGAGGGGCAAGCGCTCAAGGTTGGAGGATGGACAGGCACCCAATACTGACGCTCTGATACAGCCGTATGTTTGCCATACGTTGGTTCCAACACCTCCTTGCTAAAATGGAATGGGAAACGGCGAGAGTCTTGGCCGAATGTGCAATGCGGGTCGTTTCACGCTGACACCCTTCGCAAAGTACAGAAAGGTCCCTTCATTCCCACCAAAGGGCTCCAACACAATGCGCATTCCCCTACAATAGGGGTGGTGCCCGTGCATCTGCCTGCATCGGTGGTTCTTCTTGGCCAAGGTTGGCCGAACCGCAAAAGGACTTTTGGAGGTTCTACAAATAGTTAACTATCCTTTTGGTTGCCAATAAATACCCCGAATTGGGGTCCATTTTGGACACACTCAGCTTCTCATCTGCCCAAAGGACCTGGAAATTCAAGGTTCTTTTCTGAAGCCTTGACAAGCAGTTGACCAAATGAGGGAAACCAACAACTAAAACATCGATTCGCGTTGCGCAACTTGGTCGCTGTTGACCCCCTCTGCAAAAAACAATATATGTCCAACCCGTTTCAACCGACAAGTGAAAGTCCAAAGATGCGGAATCACATAGCCATAAAGCAACCGTAAACTTTTTCTGAAAGGACTTGGTTCATTGATCCCTTCAAAGCTACAAACGTTTGGTGGGATATGTCAAGCATGTCCACTTTCATTTCCCAAAACCTAAAGATCCAATGGAAAACCAGAAGGCCGTTCAGTCCAAAGATCCGTACGAAACTAAACAGCCACAAAGCAACCCGGTCAGTTTTGGACACACTCAGTCACTCACTTGCCAAAAGGACCCGGTTCACCTTTTGGGACCTTGACCCCCAAAAAATGCACCAGATCAGTGCGACAGGGTAAAAAGGTCCATTCGCGATCAGTGCAGGAAGTCGGGAAGTCGGGAAGTGCAGTGAGGACGTGCCGGGCAAAGTTCGTTTCTCCGAGTCCCGGACACATTGCGCACTTGCCCGTGCAGGCCCTTCTCATGCACCTTGGGTCCGGTTTTTCAGGCTTCCCTCCCTCGAGCTAGGCTCGGGTCCCGGTGGGTACGCTCGGTACGCTCGGAACCTTGGGGGCTTGGGCCGGTTTCCAGGGGTTGGGTTTGGGGCTCGGGGGTATAGGGTCTATATACAGGGTTCAGGTTTGGGTTCAGGTTTGGGTTTTCCAGAGGGTTTATGCTTAAGAAGAAGAGTCGCTCGCTGAAGAAAGTCCAGGGCTCAATGGCTTCTAATTCAGAGGCAGTCGTAGATTCTATGGGGCAGTGGGCTCAGAAAGACACTCACATCATCAGACAGCTCAGCAAAGTGGTGCTTTTGCTCTTTTGCCAATCTAGCACTCTGCAGGCATCATGAGAAACGTGCGCAAGTGCAAGACAAGACTGTATGGGCTGCTCAAACTGCAGGTGTGCTCAACCTAATCTCAGCATCCCTCCAATTGGTGGTTTGGTGATTGACGGAGGCTGTATGTTGCATTAACCACGCAAGCAGCTCCTTTGGCAAGGACTCGTCAGGAATCATAAGACAAGCCCGAAGTGCATGCCACTTTTATGTGCCTTTGCCTGTTCCGGCGACATCTCCTGCTGGCTGCTTCCGCCTTGGGTTTTAGGGTTTAGGTTTAGGGTATACCTTGGGCTTAGGGATGTCGGAGTTAAGGTTTAGTGTTTCGGGTGAAACGCAGGAAACGAGTCCTTTCCGGGGCGTTGGGGCAAATCACCTGGATCGGTAATTCTTCGGGACAGACCCACCTGCATCTGTTTGTGCGGCGCGGTACCCTTTTCAGGCTGGTTGAAGGAAGCCAAAAGGAAACACCCGGTGAGCAGAGACACACGAGGAGAATTCAGATTCAAGAAACCCCAGTCGGGTTGTCCGCGAGAGGCGGCGTTCCCAACGAATTGCTCACTTGAGGGGGGCAAGGGTTAGTATCACAGAAGCGGGAATCAAGTTCTTCCCATAACCCTGCTTAACAGCGCCAAGCATAATCAGCCTGTTACACACACAGAAGTGAGTCTGCAAACGATTTGGGTTTAAACCTCTGTCCGGCTGGCCATACTCTTGAATAGGGACCTCCCTCAAACATTGGCGGACATAAAACCCATGTCCAAAGAGTCCAAACCTTTTAGAATTCACACCCAAGCAGTATCCCGAATCTGTTTGCCAGAAACTGGTCGGTTCTTTTCGTGAGAACAGAAAGGGACCGTGTGGTGGCGGGGTGAGCTGCAATCTGAACCGTTTGCGCACACGTTCCGAACCCTGAGAAACCTTAGATATGTATGAAAAACACCACCGGGGAGTTCCCCCTCTCCCAAAGAACGCCCTTTAGGTCATGGGAATTTCAGCGTTCGCCCCTGGACACTTAGAGCTGTCAGGACGTCTTGATCCAGGCTTGCTTATGGCACCCACTCCACTGCTTTAGGCATGTCTCAAAAACAAAAGCTGGCCCAAGAAATGTGCTTTTCCGCTTGGTCTTCCTTTCAACCAACCTGAGACTTGTCTCATGGAGCCTTTCACAAAATCCTGAGACTTGTCAGGGAACCAAGCTCAAAAACCGGAAGATGCCCATCCGGGGGCTACCGGACAAACTTGAGGCCTCCGACGCTTGAAGCCTTCAGGAAGACCTGAGAATCCAGCCATGACGGGAGGTACCTTCCCGACACCAATCCAAGGGTAGCCCAATGTTGACCCCAGAGTAATAACCCCCTGTTTGGGTGCTGTTCCCTTGGTTTTAGTGGGGATTTAGACCACTTCCATATAGTAGCAAATAGGGGTGTATCAATCCGGGGTCAACCTTAAGCGGAAACAAAAAGGCAAGCCCAGGTACGGGTTCCCTTGTATGCCTGAAATGGAACCCCCAAAAAAGAGAGAGTCTGCCTTTTTGTGGGGTTGGTACTCCCCTTTTTTGTGGTTTTAAAGGGAATCATGTGGGTTCAAGCAGAGTGAATTAAATACTTTAGCGCGCCAGCCCCCAGGCAGCAAGCAGTTGTTCGAGGCTAACCGGACTTTGCGGCCACTCTCCTCCCGTCAAATTTGAAGGCTAACGATCGGTCCCAGGAAAGTGTTGTCTTCCGGGTCGCGGGATTGCTTAGCAAAGTCGAGGAGCAAGATAATCACAAGACATATGCTGGCAGGTGACACATTTGGGAATGTCTTTTGTTGAGGGTACCTTTTTTGGGTGGTTTAAAGGGAAGCCAACGCAAATTCGAAGGTCCCCCATTTTGAGGCAACCCCATGTTGCTCCACTTGCAATATGTTAAAGCTTCAAACATGAAGCCGATTCACCTGAAAGATGTCAGGGAACCTCAACATTTGGTTGAGCTTTGATCGATGGGGGAAGCGGTCTGTTCACTTCCTGCTGTTTGCTCCTTGAAGCTTTAGCAAACCAGATTGAGAAGCAACAATCAAGAATCCAAAAGTGTCCCAACAATCAGAGGTGGGTGCCTGTCTTCACAACTCTTGGTACGGTAGCAACAAGCTTTGATTGTTGCAGCCCCCTTCTAAAACTAAACAGAACCCAAACAAACAAGCAAACAAACAAACGAACGAACGAACGAACGAACAAACAAACAAACAAACAAACAAACAAACAACTTGCCAAGAACAGTGGTTGCTTCTTCCTACGTACTGTGACAGCCCATCTCCCAGGAGCCATCCTCGACACACAGCATCCGGTGTCCATAGGCCCTGAGGTCCTCGCCTCTTCCATGGACGCTGCACTGAGGCCATAGGCGTTGATCTGATCGGCGCAGATTCGACGATTCGAGGGATTGGGACCCTCACAAAAAGACACATACACATGTCGGTTTTTCTTTTTCCAGAAACCATTCAACATTGTTCTTTCCAGAAACCATTCAACATTGTTCTTTTCAGAAACCATTCAACATTGTTCTTTCCAAAAACCATTCGACATTGTTCTTTTCAGAAACCATTCAGCATTGTTCTTTTCAGAAACCATTCAACATTGTTCTTTCCAGAAACCATTCAACATTGTTATTTTCAGAAACCATTCAACATTGTTCTTTCCAAAAACCATTCGACATTGTTCTTTTCAGAAACCATTCAACATTGTTCTTTCCAAAAACCATTCGACATTGTTCTTTTCAGAAACCATTCAGCATTGCTCTTTTCAGAAACCATTCAACATTGTTCTTTCCAGAAACCATTCAACATTGTTCTTTTCAGAAACCATTCAACATTGTTCTTTCCAAAAACCATTCGACATTGTTCTTTTCAGAAACCATTCAACATTGTTCTTTCCAGAAACCATTCAACATTGTTCTTTTCAGAAACCATTCAACATTGTTCTTTCCAAAAACCATTCGACATTGTTCTTTTCAGAAACCATTCAGCATTGCTCTTTTCAGAAACCATTCAACATTGTTCTTTCCAGAAACCATTCAACATTGTTCTTTTCAGAAACCATTCAACATTGTTCTTTCCAAAAACCATTCGACATTGTTCTTTTCAGAAACCATTCAACATTGTTCTTTCCAGAAGCCATTCGACATTGCTCTTTTCAGAAACCATTCAACATTGTTGTTTTTCCAGAAGCCATTCAACATTGTTCGTTTTCCAGAAGCCATTCAACATTATTCGTTTCAGACACCATTCAACATTGTTCTTTCCAGAAAACCATTGAACATTGTTCTTTCCAGAAACCATTCAACATTGTTCTTTCCAGAAGCCATTCGACATTGCTCTTTTCAGAAACCATTCAACATTGTTGTTTTTCCAGAAGCCATTCACCATTGTTCTTTTCAGAAACCATTCACATTATTCTTTCAGAACCCATTCAACATTCTTCGTTTCAGAAGCCAAACCTTTCCCTGATTGTTTGGTGGTTTTGGGGAAAGAAGGATCCTGGACAAAAAATGAAAAGATACCCTACAGCGCTGGGTCGGTGTTCTCCTTCTACCTCTGGCAATCGCCCCTGGGCGGCACTGGCGGCGGGCGCGGGATGTTGCGCTGCCAAGGGATGGCCGAAGCTGCCTCTGTGGCCCCTTTGGGCGCGGGCGCAGGCTCAGGAGGAGGGCACACCGAGGGCATACTTGAGGTGCCGGACGAGGACGGGCCTTCTTGGGGATTGGCCGGTTATACCCAGCGATCACCGTAGGTTGATGCACCTTCGGCCCACTCTAATACGGAGTCTTCGCCAAGACCCTGGCCGCACCTGATGCCCGAATGTCCAGGCCGCTCTGCAGGTCAGGCCATGTAGCCTGTACCCATAGAAAACAATGGACGACTCCCGTTTTTGAGGCCAGAAAAGGGTCCACAGCACCTTGGCAACGGTATGGTCTGAAAAAACACCACTGTTCGTACCGACTATGAAATTTGATTTGTGCAACATTGGGAAACTCCCGACTTGTCTGCTTGACAATTGGCACTGGCCTTGCGAATCACCCGTTTTTAGGCATGCATGTCGTAACCAGAGGAAGTTTGGAACGGATTCGCAAGCGAAAAAATCTCCGTCAGGAGATACTTTCAGTACTACCACAACAAAACGCTACAAAAACACAAATACTACAGTTCCCCAGTGCCATGTTCAACACTCAAAATGTGGGTCAAGGTCATGGCGCCTTTGTAGAAATCCTTACATTCATGGTTGGCCAACTGTTCTGAGGGAGACATGACTATCCCAGCCCAGTCCAAGGTGTCTGTTGAGCATGGCACATATGTCATGGAACAGCGCGGATATTGCGATTCAACAATTAAGGATGATGGGCATGGTGCAGACAAAACAACACAACCATGAACAAAACATTTCATGTGGTATCCAATGATGATACTGTGGATGGACGAAATGCTGCTCCGATCTTAATCCATGGGAAACCATGTGTTGTGGTTGTTTGCAGGGGAATCATTCCAGGGTTTCTTAGGTGGTGCATTCCCGTTTGCTCAGAAGACTCGTTGCCCATCCTCGCAAAACCGCTCTTGCATCTCTCGGTCTGTACGGGTGCCGTCTGGTGCACCAAGTTCAAAGCTCCGAAGTGGCTGCGGGAATCCGCGTCAAACACTGCTGGGCTAAGTCATGGCTCCAGAACAAAAATACAAAATACAGCATGATGTATCCCCGTGGGTTTTTCCTCCTAAAGAAACTTAAAGAATATGTCACCGAGAATAGCGCATTCCACCAGCAGACTTGTTGGGTGAAGGGAAAAGCAAGGGCAAATCTATGATTCGATGTTCAATTCAATCTCGCGGCTAATTGTTTAACGCGGCAAACCGGGGGACACTAACCACACTCAGTCAACCCCTCTTCCCTCGCATGGAAACTGCATATCTAAATCAGCCGTTTGGATCCGCCCTTTGCAAGTTCATATGGGCGTTGCTCAAAATAGTGGAACCCTCAAAATGGTCGGTGTTCTTTTCCTTGCCCTTAAAATACCAACCAAGGGGGGTTCCCCCCCCCAAAAAAAAAAACAACGTACGATCCATTGCAACTATTCTACAAAACAAACTACACAAAAACCATTGCCAAACTACCTAAAACCGAACCAACAAAATCAAAACACTACGTTACCCCGAGGCGCCGCCGGTTTGCATGCCAGTCCGCCCCATCCCAAACCTCCACCCCCCCAAACCCCCCAAACCCCCCCCAAACCCCCCCAAACCCCCCAGGTACCTTCAGCTCAGCGCGGGTGGTGTCGTCCTGGCCAAGTCGGGTGAGGGACACCTGAGCAACTCGTCCTACGCGCAATTCAGTTCAGTTGCGAATCGACAGGTTTGCTAGCAGCAAGTTGGCAACAGTCCTAAAATCCTGTACGCGAGCAAAAGGCATCCCCGCCAATTCCGGGAGAGGACTCGTCCTACGTTTTCTTAGCGTCAGGGGCGTCGCCAGGGCAGGGCCGCATTCTTTTGGCGAAACTTGGCGAAGCTGGCGATGAGGCTAAAGATTCCGAGTATGCTGATTACGCTGTCCATGTTTTTTTGTTCGGATGCTGAGTACGCTACGACGTACCGTATCTTTTCCAACGTGTGTTTCCTCTCAAAACGTCTGCATTCTAAGTTCCTTGAGCGATTTCACCTGCCCCAATGGGTTGATTGAGACCATTTTCCTATATTTCCTCACCTTTGGCGGGTTTGTCCTGGAATGAAGCCGATGACTGCTTTATCGCTTTAAGTGGTATCACAGAAATTGGTATCACTTCTTATTTGACGAATTAAGCCAGGCTCCCCAGTGATCCTGCAGCTTGTCGAAGAGCGCGGGAAAGAGCGCGCGGCTGTTGAACGGCAGGGCCTGAAGTGGCGAATCATGGCATCTGTCGTTGTCCATTTCGAATTTCACAAGGGAAAACCCACCCCCATTTGGGTATGGGTCAAAATTAAACCACCAGAGAACCACAGGTTTTAGTCCATGTTTCCATTTACCAGGGTTCTATATTGGGTACCTATTTTTGACCCACCCTCATTTTGGGGGTCCAGACCTTCTCTCCTTTGAGACGAGCCCTCGTTGCCTGGGGCCTGGGCTGTCGAAAAATATCATTCGGAGGTTCGAAGCATCGTCCTACCCTTTGAGACCGAAGTGAAGGACTGCTGCGAATCTGCGGCACCTGCAACGCCTCGCCTGAGCACCACGGTGCCTCCGTCTGGATTTCTTACAGATTCAGGCACCCAATTACCAGCTCTTCCGGAAACGACCACCCGAACCACCCGTTTTAACAGGGACCCCTATGTATCCTCTTTATAAAACATCACACCAAAAAACATATTCATCTAAAATGGCATACCTTAAAAGGCGTTGTTCAAACCATCCAGGGGGAAAACACAAAAATCGCCATCCCGTGTTTCAAGCCCACCTGTGTTTTTTTGGGGCCCCGGGCGAAGCAAAGCTCCCTACCTCTCGCCCCGGCAAAGGAGGAGCGGGGCATGAGCCCCAGGACCTCGGCGACTCAGCTTGGCTCGGCTCGGCGGCCTTTTGTGTGTGTGTGTGTTTTTCTATTGGGGGGGGGGGGGTGGTTGAATTGAACACTGAAAGGTGCTTCTGTTTTTTTTGCTTTTTGGGTTAAGTTGTAGCCGAAAACAAAATGGAAAAACCGAAAAGGGTTTCCCTGGAAAGAGAAAACCCCTCCCCAGGGATTTGGGTTTGAATTGAAGTCAAAAGGGAAAACCGAAATCCGTTTTGGGGGAGTGGTTTCCCATTTTTCTACAGGAAGCAAACTGCCGAGTTTGACATGGAATTGAGGTCCGTTTTGGGGAGTTCCAAACTTTTTACTTTGACATGCACTTGAGATCTCGGTAACAAGGCAAATTACGGCTGACAAACGCCAAATCAGTTGGGGAGAGTCTTGGGGGGTTGATCTCTTTCGAATTCTTGGGGAAGTGCCTGAATCATTCCAAGATGCGAAATGTTTGCCCTGCACAAGGAATCGAACAGCACACATCAAACCAGCTGGCATGTTCCCCCGTTCCTCCCTCTCCATTTAACATCACCCCACCAGCCGAAAAAACTGGTGAAAAGCTGATGGAAACCACCCGTCCAAGGGGAAAAAATCGAGCGGGCCGGCAGGCCCAGCAGATGGCTTTCCAGCTCATTTCCAAATCGGCTTCAGCGAATCTTGGGCAACCCACTTTCCAATCCAAGTGGAGCCTTCCCTTTGCTCAGGTGGTAAATTACCCTCCATTGACCAACAATTTGCGGCATCGGGGTTGTTCAGCCCGGTCCTAGTCTATTTTCTCACCTTGTGGCTGGAAAGTGAGTCGCCAGCGGTGATGCTTGAGGCAATGTAGGGAACGTCCTGCCCAACTGATGGCCATATTGGTTTTCGCCGAACATGGTGGAAATTGCGTGGTGTTGGGTTTTACGTGGTCCAGAGAATCCTCTTTCGAGCTTGTCCAGTGGAAAAATAGCAGGGTATTAAAGGAACTTCTCTTGAATGAATTGAACTGGCCAAACAAGAGTCCGATTCGTTTTGCCCCTATTCAACATATTTGTAGATTTGAACCTCCATGTACTAAAATAGTTTTGCCACTCTTCAACATCTTTGTATAGTTGAATGTCCATGCAGAAAAACACGTTTCAGCGCTATTCAACATGTTTGTATGTTTGAACTTCCATACAAAAAGACACGGTTATAACACTATTCAACATACTGGTATATTCGAACTTGCATAAGAAAAACACGCTTGGCCATGTTTCAACATATACTTGCATGTTTGAACTTCCATACGAACAAAACACGTTTTACCACTCTTCAACATGTTAATTTGTTTCTGTTTGATTTGCCGAATATGATGTGGGTCAAAATAAAACCACCGGGGACCGCAGGTTGTAGTCCAAGTTTCCGTTTACCAGGGCAACCCATTTTGGGGTTACCATATGTTTGACCCACAGCCATATTCGAATTCGAAGTCCTCAGGGAGTCCGCCGGCCGAATTTCGCCCGATTCTCGCGTGCCCGAGCGGCCAAGGCGGCAATGGCGCGGCCATCTCCCTCGGAGACCACCGTGAGCATGTATCCGTCCGCGAAGTAGCGCCTGCGAAAACGACACGCCGTTTCTTTGTTCAAACCACCGGGCGGGTGGTATACCCCTTTTACATGCCCCTTGGACAAATGAACCCAAAAGGCCTGCTGATGTGCATACCCCTCTCCCCAAAAAGGGTATATACCCCTTATAAAGTGGGTTGGGAACCATGGAAGCCAAGGGGTATGAACAAGAGGTATGTACTTCCACCCTTAGATTAAACCACGTGGTGGCTTCTCCTTTGTTTTCTGGGGACACCCCAAAATGGTGGCTAAAACCCATTAATGCATTGGTTCTAGGTTTGGTTCTACCCACATGGCTAGTTGTTTCTCTTTGTTAAACCAATGGGTGGCCATAGGTGTCCTTTCGGCAAAATTGATGTGAGTCCCTGGTGAGACCAATTCAAACCAGTGGAACCCCTCTATTTCTAGTCAAACTAACCTGAAAGGGACGCCTATGTGGGTGGCTCCTGCTTTTTTGTATGGAGTCTCCCCCGAAATGGTGGTTAAACCCATCGGTTCTACGCTTGGTTCTACCAACATGGCAAACTTGGCTATTTGTTTTTGTTCAACTAACTTCCTGAGTGGATTGGCCGGAAAAAATGTTTAAGTTGGTCTTGTAAAAAAAATAATGTCCAGGAACTCTGGAAGTAAGAAAGCGAATGGGTGTGTCTTGTTTTCCGGGGAGGGTACCCAAGAGGCACACTTACCACGTAGGACTCTGGGTCAACCTACATGGGCATGTTCTTTTGAAGGGACCTCCCAAAAAGGATCTCGGTTGTCCTGTTGGCTTCCTTTTAAAAAACCCATCAAACCAGGGGGACCCTAAAAAAAGCACCCAACTCCCTCAACACATTACCCCCCGCCAAGGGAAACTCACTTCAAACAGGCCAAACAAGGCAATGCTCAACGAAACTAAACTGGACATATATAAGGGAGCCGTGGAAAAGGGTGGTTTCGGGGGCCGAGAGGGAAAACATATCTCCAAAAACCGCCCAAAGAAAGCATGAGTCGTCATGTCCCTCATTTCTGAAACCAGGGATCCTTGCCAAACCACCAAACACCGGAAAATCAACCTGTAGAGCAATGTTTTAGAGGCACCAAATTAGCGTGTCCTCTCCATTCTGGTGTGCTGCTTGACTTGCATGGGATGAGACAGCGCAAGTGATGATCGAGTGTGAATGATAAGCAGTTAGGAGATGCGAAGCACCACTTCAAGGATCTTCCAGTAGTGACAGTGAATCTGTGTCATTGAACAACAGCCCACTCCGCATATTAGTCATCTTAGTAAAAGGCGCAAAGCTGTACAATGTTGCCAGTGGTTGATTCAAAAGGAACCGCTTCCTAATATCCACCCCCGAACTGGGAAAAACATGGAAAAACGGTAGGTCTTGCAGCTACAGGACCGGGAGAGGGAAAGGTCCTTTGCTGCGGGTACCTCTCAACCGCTCGGCTCCGATGCGCAGCCAGCTCGCAACATACCAGAAACGCAAACAAACGTCTCACACGGGAGGAAGAAGCATGAAGTGAGAACTCAATCCTGCAACATAAGTGTATGAGTTTCGATGGACATGGATGCTTTGGTGGGCATGTCCTGGTATTGGGGATCAAAGAACCTCGCGCGTTCGAAAGGTGGCCCAGATTCCCCTCTAAATGGGATGTACCCCCATATCAAACAACCCCCTTGCAAATGAACCTAACCCTAAAGCCCTCATTCTTTGTTTCCTTTGAACCCACGTTGGGTTCCTTATGGCCCAAGCAAGTAACCAAACAACTAAAAGGGTCCAAACCCACAAAGTCTAAAGTCCATGAACTCAGTGAGGATCGTTCCGTTCATTTGGGCCGTACCTCGCACGCGCGAAGGACTCACGGCCTCACGGCACGTCTCGCGTCTTGGATCGATTTTCTGCCGGGGCGCTTCAGAGCCATGGACCCGGCGATGGCGGTCAAGCGCCCCTCCGCGATGATGGCGATGCGGTCCGACAAGATGTCCGCCTCGAAGCGAAATGGGTCTTAGGTGTGGCTTAAAATAAGGGTACCACCCAAATACGAATCGGATTGGGTCTTAAAATAGGAGTGCACCATAAATTTATATAATTTTGTATACAATATATGGTGGTTTTCTTTTGGTTTCCCTTGAAGACAGCACAGAAAACGAATTCCCGCACAAAAGGACACACTCAATTGGGGTGGGTGGGTTGGGGAAACAACACCAAAAGCCTGCTGGGTGACCTAAATGGGCTCGAACAAATGGGTTTGAATTGGCAGGATCCACTCGCGCAATGCCACTTGAAAACAAGTTTCCTTGGAGCCATTTGTTTAAATAGCCCCCTTTTGGCTGACCTAGAGGGGATCCATATCAAAGGCTGATTGTGGAGCTCCTCTAAGTCCCTATATGTTTGTTTTTTGTGCCCCCGACTCTTGCCGCCGACTTTTGCGGGCGCTGAAACCTGCGATCTTCCAAATGGCTGGCTCAGGTTGAGCGTTTTTTGTTCCACCAGGTCGACTTTTGACTTCACCAGGCATGGGATTTGCACAAAAGAACCCCTGAATTCAAGTCTACTTCGGAGGTCAAAGAATTTGAAGCCCGCTCTTGCCGCCAAAGAATCACCCGGCACTTCTTCTTAGGGACCGGTTCCCGTTGAGCTGGGTCACAACCCAAGCTCTGGGAGTCCGCTTGTGCTTCGTCTTTTTGCACAAACTGCACTCTGATTCACGCCAAAAAAACGGAATCCTTAAAACATGAGGCTTACCCTCCCACCAAGAAGCACGGGTTTTGCGCGCATGCCGCCCCCTTTAGGACGCAATCTGTGGGAAAGGCTCCTGTTCACTCTCATGTTTGTTGGAAGGGTATCTTTCTACCAAACAAAATGGGATGGCCCTGCAAGGGAATTCATCATGGGTCAGCAGTTGCAGGGTCCATCTATGCGTCCAACCAACCGACATCATGCACATTCTCATGGGCACATTGGGGGCATACACACAAAGATATTGAATCGCCCAGCAACTTTGGCTTGGCCACAGCCAGTGCGGTCCCCCTTCATGCAGCTTGTGCATGGCGTCTGAAGTGCGTGTTCTTGTACTCAGAATGACAACATCTCTTCACCCGCATCGTGCTTTGCTAGCCCCCAACCCTGGGAAAAGTGCGAAGATTGCCGCCCCCTCAATACATTGATTTCCCACGATGCCCCTCATGCCCGAAAGAACATGAAGAGGGAGGTGCGGCCCCTACATTACTTAAGGGTTGTTTTATTCGCCTAAAGGCTGCGACATGCTAGCTTCGACCACCAACCTGCGGGAGGCTCCCTGCATGGCCCCCCCCCGCCCGCGCCGCGCCGATCCCGCGATCGATGCCGCGAAAGAAGAAAAATCGCCTCGTCCATAAAGTGGGTGGACAGCAAAATCCTGAGCCGACAGCCCAGGATCCCACGTGGCGTCCTCTTTCTATGTTGCAATCAGAGTGAACATCTGCGGACATGGACCCTGACACCGGCTGACACCTGGAAATTTTCTGGATTTTTGGGTTTTCAGGGATGGACATGGACATGCCAGCTGAACTGGTGCCCGTGGATTTCTGACTGAAGCTTGCGTGGTCCGATGAGTTTTGCAGGTTGCGCCAAACACAACTCATACCTCCGTTCACTGAATGGATGCGGTCTGAGCCGCAAAGCACCACCGACTTCTGTTCTGAGGTTTCAGACTCGGGGACTTTGGCCGGAAGCGTGGTCAATTCCAGGCGTCCTCTTGCCAGCCATACACTTGGGCAAAATACATGACATGATTTTTTACTGGGCTGCCCTCAGATCACCTGCTAAAAGCTTCACTTTTAGTGGGTTAAATGGAAACTACCCCTAAACCCTAAAAGCCTACAAAGCTAAGGAACCGGACGGCTGGGGGCCACCAAGTTCTGTGTCCGCAGAAAATATGAAGAGCTCCAGGGCGGAATTCAGCAACTTCTCGTAGGGTAAGTCAATATTCCATCGCAGTGGCATCGCACCGAAAGAGGCATCGATGTTTCACCGCGCAGTCCCAAAGGAGGCGTAGCCGCGTAGCTCCGGGCAGCGGTTCACAACTTTTTGTACACTTAAGTCAGCAGCCTGGTGACAAAATTGTGGGATGCCCTGCTCATTTGCTCATTTGCTCATTTGCTGAAATTCAGCCAATGGTGTCTGCGCTATGGCTGTGGGTCAAACATAGGTCCCAAACTGGATCTAAATGAAAACAGGGACTAAAACCTGCCGTCCTCTGGTGGATCAATTTTGACCCATACCCATATGTCAATAGCATTCACCAACCTGAATTCATCAATCTTTAAGGGATCGACCTTCATCATGGGGCTCAAGTTCGCTTTCCCAGGTGAGATCGCTACAGTTCCATTTAGCGCAGAATGATACCTCAAATTCCTTGGATTGCCAAAAGAACGGGCGAAAATGTGATTCTTTAGCTCAGCTTGTGATCCTAATGCGTATAAGGGAACCAACAGCACAAATGCTCACACCAATTTGGCACAATGCATCACCCAACATACCTTCGATTCACGACACCTTCCAAGCATCTGCGTTCCGACCCCATTCAGTCACGGTCTCACAGATGTCCACTTGGCCATGATTGCGAGCGCCAACTCTTGCGGATTCGGCAAGGACAAAGGACTCCGGACGTGGCGTGTTGTTGTCATGATTTGCTGCTTGCTCGTGGATCCAAGAAATTGGGTCGGTGCTGGTGCCTTGGGAAGGGTCGAGCATCTCAAAAGAGGGCCTGGGGATGTGGTGAAAAGCGTACCCTACCAATCAACACATACCTGACATGACGTTCGGGCCCGGTCCCTTTAGAAGGCAAATGGTCCAAACCACCACAAAACGTCAGGTTCCACAGGCCAACGGATGGAATCTGATTTCGACCCCTCGACGACCCAAAGGACCTGAAAAACCACCCCAAGTCCTAAGTGAGGGCGTCATTCCCACCCCTTAGACCCCAGACCCCTGGACCCTTAGACCTTGCAAAGGCTGTCTAAATTGGCCAAAGTGTCCTGGCCAAAAAGCCGGACGGTGTCATCGGTCACATTGGTTGTCTTAATCTCCCTAAAGGGTTTGCTGACCATCTCCATCAATTCAGGGGTCGATAGACAGACCATCTCTACCATCTCTACCAGCTCTACCAGCCCAAGTAAACTTGGTGCTTAGCGGGGACCCCATCTCAACCTTTTTCAAGTGGTGGTTTCCTTTAACGGGACCAATTCCGCCCTGACAGGGTCATGAGCATCAGCCCATCTCCACCTTCCCGGGGCGCCCGACGTCCGGCCAACCTGGCAGTGCGAAGCGATCGGAACTCGGTTTTGTGACAAGCTCGTTTGGGGCGCATGGCGTCGATTTGCTGAAGTCCACTGGAAAACAAACAACTATTTTCAGTAGTGGTACTAGGTTCCCTTTAAAATCCACAAAGAAGATAAAATATATGGCTAAGCAAACAAAGAATTGGACCAAAAACAAAACGTGGCAGAGCCTGCATACCGAAGCACCAAAGATCCAATCAGACATTGTCGGGGGGGGGGGGGGAACACAACAACAAAAACAGCTCCCAAGGAGCATGCGGTTCACCATCAGAAATCCATACTACAAATGGGAAGCGATGTCTGGTCAAATCCACTCAAGCTATGGAGGTTCGCTGATACCGAAATCTGCCGACATCTGCCGAAATCTGCCAGTGTCACACCCGGGCCACTTGACCACTTCAGGCTCGCTCCAGCCACATACCCCCCCCAAAAAAAAAGACAAGAACCTCTTCCCTGCAAACCAGGTGCCTTCCTGCAGGCCTCCGTGTGGCTTTCCTTGAAACTTGGCCCCGGTTCAACTTGTCACCGAGCACTCAACGAGTTGCCAGTTTCATCATTTCAGTCAAGAGCAAAAGCTTAAAATGCTAGCATTGATCACATAGTTCCTTCCTTGGCCCTCCGCTGGGGTCCAAACAAAGTATGTCTCATGTTCCGTAGTTGAATCTTCTTGGGGGTAGTCCTCCATCTTTCCCATCTCAGCACGCCTTTCCTTCCACGCCACTTAAAATAAAATCGTACTGGAGACCGTTGAGGTGTGTCCTTCTTCAGGGTACCCCTTGGTGTTGAAGGGACACCAAAAGATTCCAAAGCCCGTCTCTTATTCTTTTCTTTTTCTTTGGGGACCGTCCCCTAAAAAAAAGGACACGCCCAGCAGCGTTCGAACCAAACGAGAGCCTTGTACTTCACCAGCAGGTGCCAAATGTCGCGCCGCGCCGTGGCATCGACGCCTCGCGGAGGTGCGTGAGCTCAACCAACCAGCGCCTTGAGCCGTCAGCTCCCCTCGCATTGGTGGAGCTCAGTGAGGTGAAGGGCTGGCTTCCCGTTCCCAATTGAACCAGGGCTTCAAATCCAAATGCAAATCCCAAGCACCGCTTGGGGGTTACCGAAGGGCTGAAGAAACCAAAGGTTTTTCGAACAGCATCTTAGGGAGGTGAGAGACAAAAACCTCGGAGCCCGGCACCTAGTCCTTTTGAAAATCGAAAATCCAGGGCGCTGGCTGACTTCGAAGGGCCTTTCATGTTCCAGCAATCTCATCTGGGTATGGGAATGCCCGCAAGTGTTAGTCCTTGGTTCAATTTAACAGGGCAACCTATTCTAAAGAACCCCCCCCTTTGTTGCTGGCGGACATGACGCGGAAACCGGAAACCCGCCCGAAAGTGGACAAAGGCGGCCAACTGTACCCATCCTTGTGGATCCCAAAGCGAAACATTGTTTCAGGGTCCCCCTGTTTCAGGATACTTGGTCAATGTTCAACCTCCAGCCTGGAACACCTCTGCTCTTCAAGCAAAAAAAGTCCACGAAGAGGCAGGGAATCGTATGAGGAATCAAACGGGCGGCCGAACCTGTTGGGGGACGCAAAGCGTACATGGGAAGTTATGTCTATAGCAAATTATGTTTGTGCCCTCCTGAAATCATAGCCATTTCCGGTTGGGACTGTCCCCAACTAACTTCATCTACTGGCTTTGAAGTGATGGCTTGTGCTTTTGATAGAGAACTTCATGCAAATCACCTGGGAATCACCCCTGGAACAACAAGGTCTACCGCTGAACCTTGTTGGATATATCTATATCGCATCGTGTGCTAAAGTGAGGGGACTGCGCTTGGACGTGGTCTGAAGGAAAGCAACAATAACGCCTGCCTTTTATTGTTTAAAAACAAAAAACATGGGCGGGGGGGGGGAGGGTCTTGTATATTAGGAAATGCCCAAGTCATTCTTGGTGTCACCCCTTGGGCAGGTAGCAACATCTGAAATGCCAAGGAAATCCAAAGCTGAAGCACCCATTTTGGGGGGGGTGAATTCTTGAGACCTCGCGCCTGCCGTCGGCTCATCCAGCGTCACCACCTGCGAACAGTGACCCATGGAGTTGCCCAAACGTTTGCAACAGCCATGGCTCGGGAGAACTGCAAGAGGTTTTGGGTCCCTATGAATATGACCGAACTGGGCTGCTCTCAGATGCCCTGCTAAAAGTTTAACTTTTAGTGGGTTGAATGGAAACTACCACTAAACCCTAGAAGCCTAAAATAACTGTATAATGGGTCCCTATAACTGATAATATAACTGTATATCATGGAAGCTGGGGGGGAGGGAGGGGAAGGGGAGGGAGCCAAATAAGTCGAAATAAGGCCTTATTGAGGGCGAAATAAGGGCTTATTTGGGCTCCCTCCCCCTCCCCTCCCTTCCCCCCCAGCCCCCATGTATATAGATCATGATCTACCTTTTGCATATTAGTCCTCTTTGTGTTCTGTGCCATCAATCTTAAATCAACGCCATTCTATTTGAAGATACAACGTCTATGAACTTCTATCGTTACTACACTGGACTTAACTTATAATCCAGTTGAATCGACATCCTTTTGGAAAAGGAAATAATATTCAAATATTGAAATAAAATGCCGGTTCTGATTCAACTCCTTGCCTACTAAATTATACTAGAAAACTATTAAAATGAACATCACGTTTGGGAAGGAACTCCTCTTTCAAAAAAAACTAAAGCAAACTAACTGAGATGTCCCACCTGCAGGTCAATGCATATATCATTCCTGTCTGTTGTGTGCCAATCTGGTTTTTTGAAACAACTCCATGTCATTTTGGAACAGAACTTCCCTGAGTCCGTCGTTACTACAATTTACTTGAATGTTGTTTATGGAAAAGGAATCCACGTTTAAATTCTCAATCAACATTGAATTGTGGTTAACATATTTCCCTAATAAATTCTACTAAAGCAAAATCAACCAAAAAAACATGTTCGGACAGGAATTCATCCCATTTGGTATACGGAGCCGGAGCTTAGAGGCCTTACTGCAACCTTAGGAACTGTCCAGGCTTCAGAAGGATTTGCTCCACAACTTTTCTTGAAAAACTTTATAAAGCTCCTTTGCATGGGTGTGGGCCGGTCAAAAATAGGGTAACCCCAAAATGGATTGCCCTGGTAAATGGAAACATGGACATTTCAACCTGCGGTTCCCTTGTGGTTGAATTTTGACCCACACCCATATCTAGCCCTACAAGGAGCTTTGAAACAACGCCTTATAAGGAGCTTTGCAGTGCGCCTGTAAGGAGCTTTGTAAGGGCTTTTCAGGGAGCCTTGTAAGGAGCTTGATACAAAGCCTTACAAGGAACCTTGTAAGGAGCGTTATGAAAAGCCTTATGAGGCTTGAGTCAAGAAATTAAAGCCAGCCGTTGAATTCTGCATTACAATTCTATTTCAACTCTGTCCTTGCTGAATTATATTTCTATAGATTGGACTATCTGTTCAATCAACATGCTATTTCACAAAAAAGAACTCCTCTTTTCAAACTCATCTAGACTGAGGTCGCTGACTGCGTGCATGTTTGGTCACACATTCAGCACAAACATAGCGGAGATCTCAACAAAAAAAGCAAAACACATCACACAATGCCACAAACTGTTTAGACTTTTTGGACGGAGAATGCATGACAAGAAACACACTGAGAAGAAAAGAAGAAAAACAACACGAAACAAAACTCATCTCTGGCGGCGAATCTTTGGTTTCAGCCCCAACCTTTGATATGTTGCTTTTCTCGAGCTTTCTTCGATGTGCCTCAGTTTCTGTGGTGTTTGTGGCATTGTTCAGTAGTAAAGACACTCGCTGCTTTTCAGTTTGTGTACAGCTGGCCTTCCAACAAAAAACCGACAAATGGATGGTGCTCTTTGGGGGGGTCAGGCTCCATGTTCCTCGTTCCCTGCATCTTTCGCAGGAGGAAAGACACCAAGGCCACCGCCGCCACCAAAACGGCCGAGGTCATCGTCTAGCGCCGGGCCGGGCCTTGGACCCGCCAGCCAGCGCAATGGCGATGGACAGCTTCCTGAAATCCGAATGGGCTTGCCCGGTGTCCAGATCGCGAGTCGGGAAGACACCCATGGGCCCTCCAAGATCAGTGGCTTCCGAATGGTTGCCTGGAAGAAAACAATGGGTGTGGCTGTGTGTGTGTTGTTCTGTTTTCTTTTGTTTATAGGGGGATCCCCCAAAATCAGTGGCTTGCGAATGTGGTTTCCCTGAAAAAAAAGCAACCACCAAATGGGCGCCCGCCGAAAAAGGACAGACCCAAATAAGTTGAGGCCCAAACTAACCTCTCCTAAAAAACACTGGGCAATTCAATATGAGTCACAACATGAGCAGCGCCCAAGACGCGTTGACTTTTGGTTCTACCTACATGGCTAGAAAGGTTTATGTAAGCCTTGCTGTAAACCCCATGAAGCCAGGTAACCACCTACAGAGACGTGCTGTCACCCAGATTCAACCCTCACGTCAAAAGCGTTAGGTACGTAACACGTGAGTCTGTAATTTTCCGTGTTTGCTTTCAAGGGAAGCCACCAGACCCAATCTTTGAGACAAACTCATGACCAATGCAGGCCACAACCAAAACCACAACACGTGCGCCTTGCTCAAACAAACACACGGCATGCCATGTAAAGGACAGCTGTATGATTGTGTTCTGGCACGCATGCTGCGAAAGTTATTTGCATAGCGCAGCTCTTCAAGGGACTTGATGTCACGACAGCTTTAGCACTTGGGATCCACTTGGTCGTAGTCCATCCAAGCCAGGGAGTAAACGAGGCATTCAACATGGGTTTGTCTCCAAATAAGGCAGCCCAAAAAAAACGGTGCTGTTCCTCTGGTTTTCCTTGGCGGGTACCCTCAAATGCACAAGCGATCTGTAGAATCAAGTCACGTACTTGCAAGAAGGATGCCCTTTTGTGGTGCGGGGCAAGAGCGACTTCTTACAACTTGACTTGCTCCTTTCCTGCAATACTGGACTCCCTACCCCTTTGCTGTTGGGTTGGTTGGAAAAAATATAACAAATGGGGTGCCAACTTGCGTAGGGCAGTTGTCATGCACCCATGGTGTACCCTATGCTTCAAGTTGCACCCGCATAACCTTATGTTGCTGGTAGAACGACAAACGTGGGCATGCTTTGTCCAGTCAATTGGATATAGCCCTGGAACGCTACAGAGGTACACCGCGTTTGACCTCCCAATCTCTAATCATTTCAGACAATTGCAATCGTGAACGAAATGAACATATTCCCAGCCACGGGAAAAGAAGGCGGCCGTCTGGATAGAACAGCAGTTGATGTTGAAGGAACAAACCCTCCAAACAAAGGCAAAAAAATGCTTCGCGGTCTTGGGAAGGGACCCCACACAACGGGGGGAGATGCGACATAGATGAGCCAATGCCTTTACGAGGTGGCCAAATGCGCAGTTGGAGTTGATTAACTCCCATGACTCTTGGGATAAAGCACCTACTGGTGCAAAGTGTTTGTTTTGTCCACTCGTAGCATTGCCGGGGTGCATCTTTTGACAAGGACCTTCATCACAAGTACAAGTGAGGTCGTGCCCCATAATTTGTATGAGTCAATATTCAAAATGCGCAGTTGGTTTCGGACAACAATTATCAGTGCACAAATCCGACAATGGAAGCCGTTTTGCCCAAGGAAAAGCCCGCTGATTAGCAGGTTATGAGCCCAAAGGCGGCAAGATGATAGGCCGGAGGCGCAATGGCAAGGGCCGTGGACCAGGTGATGGTCAAGAAGGAGATGGGCCAGGAGAAGAAACTGGGACCCCTCTCCCGCTGATGGATGCCGGTCAGGTCGCAGAGGAGCTGGTGATCGCGGAGGCGAGCTCGCAAGGACGTGATGGTCAAGAACAGGAGACGGGCCAATTGGGGCTCGGGAATGGGTCGCTGGAGGAGGGTCGGGGTCTGGAGCTGGTGGGTCAAGAAATGGTGGTCCATCATAGCGCTACAACGAGGACGCCGGCACCGAGGCGATCGGAAGATGTGGGGCCGAGGAATTTGTGGCCTGCAGCTTCGGCATCGGGGAACCCCTGGGCATCGTCTGCAGATCCTGGTCAAGGACAAGGAGAACTTCAGAGGTGGAGTGGGGGACCTCAAGGAGAACCGGTGGTGTATGGGCCGCTCTTCACCCGGGAGCAGTTGGAGTACCTGGAAAGGTGGGACAGGCCTGGAGGCCTGGTGAATCTGAGCTCGGCAACAGCAGCTCAGGAGCCAACACTGAGGACCCGATGGAGGCGCTCGACATCCACGACGGCATGATCAGGTGCAGGAGTACCTCTTGATGGAGATAAAGAGGCTCAGAGCTGAGAATGACAGGCTCAGAAAGGGCAACCAGTCTGAGGAGACCTACGTGACGCCGGACGTCGAGGTGGAGAAACGGGGACAAGCACGAGGGCCCGATCCAGGACATCGCGACGGCGAACCAGAGGAAAGAAGACGAGAAAAAGGTCAGGAGCCTTCGGAGGAGCTGATCAAAGATGAGCAAGCCACGGATGGGAACGCCCAGCTCAACATCATCTTGAAGCTCATGGAGGGCATGCAGCAGATCCAGAAGAAGATCATGAACGGTGGCAATAGCCACACAGGTGAGGAAGAGAATGCGGAGGTGGTGAAGTCGGCGGTGGAGCTGCCGATGTTGCCGGAGCTAAGCGCGGACACCGGCCCGATTGACCTTCAAGACTGGTTGACGATGGTGGGCCCGGTGATGGCGGACCTCTCGGACACTAGCCAAGAATGGTGGGAGCTGATGCTGAAGCACACCAAGAAGTGGTATGACAAGTACATGACGGAGCCGCCCTTGCAGAGGTTGCTGCTGACTCCAACACCTCCGAGTGAGGTGTGCAATGGAAGATGGAGGCGGGTGGAGCGTCGGGCGGTGACCTTGCTCATGAAGGCCCTGCCGGATCAGGTCAAGGAGGAACTGATAGCGACTAAGAGCCTGGAGGTGTTCTCTTTGATCTGCAGGTTAATGCTGCTGTACCAGCCGGGTGGAGTGGCGGAGAGATCGGCCATTCTCAAGAACCTGGAGCAGCCCCAGGAAGCGACGAGCATTCAGGCGGCGGTGCAGGGAATCAGGAGGTGGCTTCGATGGAGGCGGAGGGCAGAGGAGATAGGCGTTTCGCTTCCAGATCCGTCGGTCTTGAACAGAGGATTGCAGAGGCTGACGAAGAAAGTTCTGGAGAACAACAAGGACCTGAACTTCAAGATCAGCCTGGCCAGATCAACCTTGCAGGTGGATACGGTGCCGAACTACAGCACTATCGGCACGTACTGCGAGCACCTCCTGTCGGAGCTGGAGCAGCTGGTCCACACGGAGAAGAAGGTCGCAAAGGCCACGGACGCCGACAGCAAGGTGAAGAAATTCGAAGGAGCTGGAGCTGGATATGGATATGGAGGTGGAAAAGGAGGAGAATCCCGAGCTCCAAGAAAGGAAGGAGAGACACGAGAGAGAAAGCCCTGCCGGTACTACCTCACGGATGTCGGATGCAGAAGAGGTCGGCAATGTACCTTTGCCCACGACGCGAAGGACGACAAGAACAGATGCTACGAGTGCGGTGCCACGGATCACTACCGCAAGGACTGCACAAGGAAGCAGCAGGAGAAGACACCGGGCAACAAGATGGACAAGAGTCCTGGGAAGATCGCCAAGGTGTCAGAGGTTGAAGATGAGGAGAACAATCGTCAGGAGGGCGACCAAGAGGAGACGTCATCGGCATCTACGGCTACCTTGAAGGGGAGCGCCAAGAACGCCAAGGACGGGAATGAAGGAGACGGTCTGCAGTCAGTCTTGGAGGAGGCTGGAAAGATGCTGAGGTCCCTCAACATCAAGGCATCAGCAGCGACGGACCGCAGAGAGAGGGAGGATCGGATGAACGATCTACAGAAGCAGCTCGATCAGATGCGCAAGATGAGGGCTTTGAGGTTCGCGAAGGTGTCGAAGATCGACTACCAGCACGAGTATGGGCTGCTGGACTCAGGGGCTACACACTCGATGAGGGGTGCATGCTCAGGAGATGACGTGGAGAACCTGGAAAAGATTCAGGTGGAGCTGGCAGGAGGAGAAAAGAAGGAGCTGCTGATGACGACCGGGAAGGTTATCATCCACGAAGACCGAGATGTGCAGCCCATCGTACCTCTGGGCTTGCTCATAGAGAAAATGGGATGCGAGGTGACGTGGACAAAGAAGGGAGCCTTCCGACTGAGGCACCCAACCATGGGCGAGATCCCGGTTCAAACAAATGCGGGTTGCCCGGAGGTGGAGAAAGGCGTTGCTCTTGCCCTGATAGATGCCTTGGAGGAGCTTGAGGAGGGAAGGGACGCCAAGCTGAACAAGATCAAGGAGGAAGACCGGGTGGTGGAGCTGATCAGAAGTGAAAGAGCCTTCAACGGAGCTCCGGGTGAGGTGATGGAGAAGGTGGTGATTGCCCCGGCCAAGGACCTGAGCGGACTCCCCTTGAACAGATCCCGGAGGAGGAAACTTCAAGAAGGTTTTGTGGTTCACTTGTACGCCGGCGAGGAAGAAGGCTACACCCTCAGTCGTGCTCTTAAGGAGGTTGGAGGAGACAAGACAAGATTGGTGGAAATCGACCTAAAGAGAGGAGCCGATCACGACATGATGAAGGACGAGGTCTACGCGGCGTTGATGGGCGCGGCCTTTAACGGCCTGGTGCTTGGAGTTGTGGGAGGCCCGAACTGCCGCACCCGGAGCGTGCTACGACACTATCCTCTACCAGCTGGAAAGCCAAGGCCGGTTCGGGGGGCAGCTCCAGAACATTGGTTTGGCCTGCCTGGCCTGGATGAGGAGGAGAAGAGACAGGTCTGGGAAGACGACGTTCTCATGTACCGCATGATCATGCTCTACTGCGCGGCGGAAGAAGGAAGAAAGAGCCGAGGACTTCGTGGTGCAGCGAAGATGGAGGTGGCATTCCTGCTGGAGCAGCCTGACGTTCCGCAGTACATGCCGGATTGTGGATCCTGGTGGAGGACGGGCAACTTCCGAGACCTTCGGGATCAGCATGGGTTTGTGGAGTATAGCTTTCGGCAAGGAGACTATGGCGGTGTGGCGGTCAAGCCAACGAGGGTGGTCACGAACCTCCAGCTGAGCATGCCGGCAACCCGGTCAACTACGGCGACTACTAGAGAGGAGTCGGCGGTGAGATCATCGGCGATGTTATCCCGATGGGCACCGGGCATGATGAAGGAGGTTGCAAGAGCGCTGCAGGAGGAGGTCTTTGGAAGGCCAGAGAAGATGTGCAAGCTGAGTTGGCGTGAACATCTGCTACACGGACATACTCCCTTTCGTCGGGACTGCCGAGTATGTCAGGAAGCATCAGCAAAGGGGAGGAGACATTGTAAGGTCGACTATCCCGAGGCGGCGGTGTTGAGTGTGGATCTCAGCGGACCGTACAAGCTGGGCAAGGACATCAACGACGCTACGTCGAGGTACTTCCTCATCGGAACGTACACATGGCCTTCGGAGGAGGAGCAGAAGGAGTTCTTTCCAAAGGAGGATGGAGGAGAAGCAGACGATGAGGCAGACCTGCCAGAAATCGAGGAAGGAGAAAAAGAGGAGGATGAAAAGGAGAAGGAGGAAGGGGAGAAGGAAGATAAGGAAGAAGGAGAGGAGCCGCAGGATGAGAAGGAAGAAGAGAAGCGAGCTAAGGAAGCTTGCGGCCCACCGAGACCATTGAAAGTGATCGTGATGGTTGTGCCGCTGCCGGATAAGAGGGGGAAGACGGTGATGGAGGGGATCCAGCACCTGTACATCAAGCTGAAGAGACAAGGATACCCCATCCAGCGGTTGCACTCAGACAGGGGGAAGGAGTTCCTCAACCATGGTCTTCGGAGATGGTGCTTGGTGCGGGAGGTGGAAAAGACTACGACAAGTGCAGACTCTCCCCAAGAGAATGGCAGGGCGGAGGCATGCATTGGAAGCTTGAAGAGCAAAATCAGAAGGCTGCTGAAGGGAGCGGAACTGGCGGTGAAGTTTTGGCCTATGGCGGCTAGGTATGCAGTCGTGGCAGAGGAGAAAAGGTTGAAGGGTGAACGGATGGTAGCGAGCTTTGGAGAAGAGGTGTGGGTTCCAAAGAGGTCCTGGAAGAAGCTGCAGGATCCGTTTGGGCCGACCCATGAGAAGGCGCGCTACTTGGCCGAGATCCCGGAGGTGACGAAGGGACATGGAGTCCTACGACAAGATGGAAGGATTGAGGTGGTGTCCAAGGTGGTGACTGGAGTAAGGGAACCCAAGGACGAGGAGCCAGAAGAAGAAGGAGAAGCGCACGTGGTGAGGAGAAGGATTAGAGAAAAGACCAAGCCTGAAGATTTAGGTGAGGAGTATAGCCGGTTGGAGGCTCTCAAGGAGCTCATCATGGAGGAGAAGAAGGCCACTGCCAGAGACGAGGGGGAGGTTCTCGGGATCACGGCGGTGAAGCTGCGAGAGCTGCAGATAGAAGAAGCAAAGGTTCAGGAGGAGATGTACGGAAAGGAAGAGAAGCAGGTGCTGCAAACGAGGATAGCAGGACCGGCAGAGGTGATGAGAGACAAGGAGGAATGGATCCCGGCTATAGAAGCTGAGATGAAGTCCCTTCTGGAGGAGAAGAAGGCGGTCCGCATCGTCACGGGCAAGGAAGCGAGAGAGATGATGGAGGACCCGAGATACAAGGTCGATCTCATGCCGGGAAAGATGGTGACGACTATCAAGGCACCTAACGGAAAGAAGAAGTGCAGGCTGGTCATCTGCGGAAACCATGCCGAAGGAGGAGGAAGAGATCAAGAGGAGTCTCTATATGCTGGCGGATCAGACGCGATGTCAATCAGGACGGCGACGAAATGCGCGGCGGAGAACAACTGGGAAGGAGTAGTGCTGGACATGAAGACGGCATTCCTCAATGCTCCGCTACACGTCCAGGACGGCAAGAGCAAGCAAAAGAAGGTCGTGCTGATGAGACCCCCAGCAGTGCTAGTACGATTGGGACTTTGCAAGTCAGATGAGTACTGGGCAGTGGAGCGTGCCTTGTACGGCTTGCGGGAGTCACCGAGAAGATGGGCGGTGTTCCGGGACGAGAAGGTTCGGACTTTGCGGTGGCAGAGAGGAGCGCAAACCTTCTGGATGGAGCAGTCCATCGCAGACCCGAATGTGTGGCGGATCATGGGAAGCCAAAAGAAGGATGAGGAGCGACGTGGGACGAGCTCTACGGCAAGAACTGGAGGTCCTACTATGAGCGGAGGATCATCGACGGCAAGTTCAATGGAGTGGACACAGGAAGGACACCTTCAAGGGCTGGCGGTGGTCTATGTGGACGACATACTGGCCTACGGAGGGGAGCAAACCCTGGAGGAGTTTGTCCACCAGGTGAAGGCAATGTGGGAGACTAGCACCCCGGAAAAGATACAGGAGAGCTCCAAGGTGCGCTTCTGCGGCATGGAGATCAGCAGGACGAGCCGAGGGTATTTCCTGGGGCAGCAAGCCTATACTCAGGAGGTTCTCAATCGGAACGGCGGAGGTGGACTTGGATCGGTTCTCCCTATCACAAGAGAGATGGCGGAAACCCCGGAGGAGCAGGACATAACGGCAGCCGAGGTTCAGGCAGCTCAAAGAGCGGTCGGAGAAATCCTATGGCTGACCACAAAGACAAGGCCGGACCTGATGTACGTTACAAGCCGGATGTCATCGGCGGTGACGAAGGCGCCAAAGTGGGTCATGGAGTTGGCCGACCAGGTGTGGCGCTATCTGAAGAAGACAAAGGAAGTTGGTTTGTGGCTGGAGCGCCAGGTTGGAAATGGAGAGTCAGGCCTTGAAGGGAGGAGGATCGAGGTCTATACAGACGCGTCGTTTTCCCCTGGCGGTGGTCTCAGTCACGGTTCGGTGGCAGTGCTATGGAATGGAGGTGCTATAGCGTGGAGGAGTTCGAGGCAAAGCTTCCCTACTATGAGTACCGCGGAATCGGAGCTGGCGGAATGCTTGGAGGGCATTGTCATGGGAGAGAGCGTCGAGGCCTTGGTGGCGGAGATAGAAGAGGCTGCCGGGAATGCCTATGTGAGGCAGTTGTTGACGGACAGCTCGTCGGCTATAGCAATAGCCTCGGAAGGCAGCGGCAGCTGGCGGACTCGGCATTTGAGGGTGAGAGCGTACAACCTCAGGTGGAGGCTGGATGACCAGAGCTGGACTATTCATCATGTGCCGGGAGTTCGCATGTTGGCAGACCTGGGCACGAAGGCGCTCAGTGGAAAGAGAATGGAAGAGTTGAGGAGGCTCTGGAAGTTGGAGCAGTACGAAGACCAGAAGGAGGAGGACGTCAACCAGGAGGAGCAGACGGGCATGGAATTGAGAGAGGAAGCCAAGCTCGCTGGCCAGAACATCCCGGTGGACGCAGAGATGGTCACGGGGGCAATCAAGGTGCTAACCATCGCGAGCCTGATCTCCCAGGTGCAGGCGGTCAAGGAGAAGTTGCCGGAAGGCGAGATCGAGGATGACGAGTCCCTCAAGGCGCTGATGACCCTGGTGGGCGTCTTGTACAAGCTGGTGGAGATGATGTGCACGCGCCAGGTGATACCGAGGATGAGAGCTATGAGGGCTCAAGGAGTTGGTGCCGACCCCGAGGAAGAAGAAGAAAATGAACAGTTAGAAGAGAGCTCTACCGCATGGCAGCGAGGAGCTACATCGAGGGCTCCGTCTACGGCAAGGTCAAGTGGGGCGGGGGCTTCAACGTCAAGTATGACAACGGGAAGTACAACTACGGCAAGAGAGAGCTCTACGACACGAAGGGTGGAGCCTACAGCGAGGGGATCGACTTCGGCAAGTTCTGGTGCCAGGCAGTTGGGTGCATTGCCCAAGTTCAGGCCCAACACCAAGGGGGCGTCGAAGGGAAAGCAGAAGGGACGAATGATCCCTCGGGCAGTTCATGAGCCGGAGCCTGAGGATCGAGGAGGGGCTGACCCTAAGCCCGACGCGGATGAAGACTACATCCCCCTGGAGCCATCGATCTTCTTCACACCCTGTGGGGAGCGATATCATGTGCGGCACGATTGCTATGGGCTTCGGAACGCTTTGCGTCAGACAGAGGCGCTCCCGTGCCCCAGATGCTGCACTCCGGACTATAGGAGGCTGTTGCCTTCAACCAGAGGATCCCTCTACATCAAGCAGCCGGGCATCTATCATGTAGTGAGCCTCTGTGCGGACCCGAATCGCGAGGGGCTGCACTGCCTGACCACGTGCCGCTGCTGCTTTGAGGGGCGGGTGACGTGGTGAACTATGAGTACGGCTTGAGCCTGGCAGGCATTTTGTGAGGGCGAATTGCCCATAGAGCCGATAAGAGGCCTTTAGTTTGGGCAGGTGCATGCCACATGGCATGGACCTGGGAGGAGTGCACAAATCCGACAATGGAAGCCGTTTTGCCCAAGGAAAAGCCCGCTGATTAGCAATCAGGATTCCCTCTGGAAGCCAAAACCATGATAATATGGAGTTTTGACCATGGCACGTATGGGTTTCTCTCAAGATTGCGGACTCTTAGTAGTAGTACCCTCCTCCCACTAACATAGCATTTGCGGGAGGGTAGCGCTGCACAGTCTGTCAGGTGCCATGTTGAGAGGAAGTGTAGTCCAGTTCCATGCGTTCGACGCCCTTCGACGTGCGCCTCTTCATGCCGCCGCTCAGGGCGCGCGAAGGCCTTGGATCGAAGTGTGTTTCCCCCGCTGAACTGAAAAAAGAAGCACCCCGCCAAGCCAAGCAACGAGGAAACAAAGAAACACAGACACAGAGCAGCCAACAAACGGACAAACGAAAGAACCAACGGACGGACAGACAGACGGACAGACAGACAACTGGACAGACAAACAGACAAACAATTGGACAGACGGACAGACGAACAGGCACACAAATCAAAACCAAACCAAACCTAACCTGTCCAAATCAGTCAACCAACCAACCAACCAAACAACAAACAAACAAACAAGCAAACAAACAAACAAACACAAACAGAAACAAAAACAAAAACACAAACAAACAAACAAACAAACAAACAAAAAAACAAACAAACAAACAACAAACAATCAGAAGGACAGACGGACAGACGGACAAGCAAGCAAGCAAGCAAACAAACAAATAGAAGTACAAAAACACAAGCAAACCAACATGCAACAATCCTTCCCCCCTCACCTCCCCTTGTCGTTGTAGTGGCCCCGACCTATTCAACAATCTTTTGTTGCACACTCCCAAAGAGCTCCTTTCATTGATTTGATGTTCGGTTGGAGTTTTCATATGGGTTCTCATCGAAGGGTTCTGATCGATGGTGGGGTGGGAGGGCTGGGCCCCATGATTCTACAACTATCAACATCATCCCGCTAAGTGGTATTTCAAAGGGAAACAGCCCCAGTTACTGACTTTGATAACCCCGAGACACAGTCCAAATGATGACCCAATTACTAGCAGGCCTAGTAAAGACTTTCGGTGTGGGTTGGGAGAACCCCAAATCAACCTGCACGACTAGGGGGTTCTGACAGACCTCGGATTTTCTTGTTTGCGGTTTCCCTTCTAACCCGTCTAAAGGGACAAAAGAAAACCAACCAACCAAAGCAGTAGGGAGGTCTAGGTGCTAAAGAGAGGTGGAATAAAACACACTACGTTACTTGTTCAGTATTGGTGTCCTGTTGAGAAACATTAAAACATATGTGCTATTCAAGAACAGTCTAAACCAGGCGGCCAAACGTCCAGGCAGCCAGAGCCAACCGCCCAACCAAGGAGGTTCTGCGAGACCTCATGATTCATGGAATGTTCGCCCCATCTTCCTATACTAGATCCTCCAGTAGAGAGGTTAGAATAAGGGTGCCAACTTTTTTTTGGTAGTCTATTTTAGTAGGGGTTTCCCCTCCCAAACAAAAAATGGGGTCAAAACCGGGCACCTAGCTGGGAGACCTGGTATACCAAAAAACCGCCAAAAATAAGACGCCTGCAGCGGACTTGGCTTCCCGGCGCCCGGCGCTTCCGCTCCATGCCGGTGTCTCTGAGCCTCAGAAGGCGCCGAAGCGGCGCCGCAGGTCTCGAGCTGGTCTCGGGCGGCCGCGGCGAACAAGCCCAGCGGTCGTTTTGTTTGTGGGGGGAGCACACACACAATGTCCCACAGTAAGGTTGAAGATTACAAAATTGCTGGGAAGGTCCGGTAGAAAGCAGGGCTGGGCGAACCTCCGCCTCTTTTTGTCTTTTGGTGTCCTTTTCGCACTCGGTGACCTTTGGGGAAACTTAATCAGGGGGCCTCAATTCATGGACCTCCTCCAGGAGTGGGGAAGAGGGACAAAGAGGGCGATTCAACCCTGTTTACCTGCTGGTTTGATTGTTTAAGTGCCATGTTTGCGACTTGCCCTTGAAAGGGTTTAGGGGATGGTCGTTTTGCACAAATGCAGCCAGCCCTGCTGCAAAGCCGGAGCCTATGGACCACCATTCCGAAATGTTGAGACCCTTGGTGAAGCGAAAACTAATGGGTTCGTGTTCTGGGATGTTCGTGGTGAAACAGGAACCACCCACTTGAGCAAAGGAAACAAGGTACCACCGAACCTATGGGAAAATGGGAAAAGAAAGGCCGGGTTACCCTCCCAACAACTAGCATGGATAGTGTTCCCAAGACAGTCCGATTGACAGCATGCTGATTCTCAAACATGCGCTTCACATGGTTGCCTTTTAGCATGCCTTGAAACACCGCCCAAAAGTGGGCTTGCTCATTTGACCCCCCATCCATTTCACCGCAGCCGGGCTCCTGTAAGCTTTGCTTCGCGAACGGGGGCAGCCGATTTTGACGAGCCAAGCAAAACCTCGTGCTAGAGAGATGTCTGTTAGGGAAAACAACCTCATTTTTAGGGAACAACCTTTTGGGGGGGGGTGGTGAAGGGGAAAAACACTGGGGCAAACGGGGTAAAGGGGGGGGTAAAGGGGGGAGGGTAAGGGGGGGGAGTAAAGGAGTAACTGAAGGGGGGGAGGGGGTAAAGGGGGGAAAAACAAACTTTTTAGGGAACAAACAGATGTCTGGGACCATTCTCCGCGGCATTTCCCCGCTTCTCCGAGCGCCCAGGCAGGCGCTCCACTTCCGCGGCCACCTGCCGCGCTGGCACGGCCCTCGGAGTCACGCGGAGCCGCGGGTGGCTGCGACCCGCGGGGCTGGTTGGGCGCTTCCCAACGAAAACCACCTGGGAATCCCTCCCCTCTTGGGGTGTGGGATTTCCAAGGCAACTCACGTGAAATCCATGGCAAAAGCGCTTGGGTTTTTGCGCAAAAGCCCAGGGCCCAGGACGTGCCCTGATCTTTGTTGCGGAGTCTGACAGGGGATCATCCCACCTCCACCTTTTGTTGAGCTTTAAATCCCGGAAATTGCAGGTCACCTTCCATCTTAGGAGTTTCCTTTTCCGTTTTGGAGGCAAAGCCTTGTCTGGGTGGTGTTTGCCCGGCCGTTCCACACAGATCGCCTTTCCCTGCAAATGAACCTGGAAGAGAAACCCTTGTTGGCTTCCGGGAACATCTCGCTTTTTTGGGAGGGGTTCCATGTTCCTTCACGTGGAGTTCCATGCTGCCTGTGCTTGGGGTACCCTTGGGGTCAACCTTCAACGGCAGAACCTAGGACTTACACCCGCTCTTGAGTTGGGGTCGTGGACAGGAAACCCTGCGGAAACCCCAGCTTCTGCCAACAGACCCGGTCTGGACAACTAGCAGCAATTTGTTCCCATGGGGTCTGAAACTATTAACAACACTGGTGCCCCTTGTGGTTATCTTAATGAAAAAAATGAGCATGGTACAATCATTCTGGGGTATTTTGCAAACAGTTGAACTTGTGTTCAAACAAAAACACCCAGCTGTTCCCTACGAGGATCTTTTGCGATTGGCAGTTCATCCCCATATTCCTTGTCAAGAACAAGCTAAGTAAATCACATGCTCATATGCCCCAATCTCAGAGGGCATGGCAAAATTGGATGAGGGCAGCCTGGTTTGTGTCCTTTCCAGTAGAATGCCCATAATTTTGGCAGGGGGCACTATTTTGTTTCGACCCCAACCTGCCTTTTGGACCCCAAGCAGACAGCCACGGGGTTGGAAAACAACGCTCCCTCTTGTCAGGTCCATCGGAACACTGTAGGGCCCAGGCTTGAGGAGGCAGAAGAGCTTGAGGTGCTCCTTACGCCAGGCTTCGACCCACTGGCCATGAACTACACTTCAGCTTACGAAAAGGGCGGTTTGGAGCCGAATCGGTGGTTTGGAGGTGTTCCGGGTGGTTTTTTCTTAGAGGGTACCTGAACAAGATGCATCTTGAGAAGGAAAAAGGCGGCAAACGCGCTACTGGATTTTGACGTCTTCGTGAAGGACATCCAGGGGTCGGTTCAAGCCCCAGACATCATGCAACGTTTGACTTGCCCCATATCTTGGCCACCAGTCAATGGGAAACAAACAATGTCGGTGGAGAAGCTAGAACAAATAGGCAAGAAATCTGTGACCTGAGAGAAGGGATGTTCAAGAAGGGAGCGTTAATCATGAATTCGCTGGCTTTGCGGCTGAATGATGAATTCAGAATGATGACGACGACGATGATGATGATGATGTTGATGATGTTGATGATGTTGATGATGATGATGATGATGATGATGATGATGATGATGATGATGATGATGATGATGATGTTGATAGTTGGTGCTGCTGATGCTGCTGCTGGTGATGATGAGGAGGATTGCGAGAATTCAAAAGGAGAAGGCAACAGGACAATGTCCGTACCTGTGGCCAGGCTACATGGTCTACCTACCTGTTTAAGTCTTACTGTGGGCCAAAGAGTCTAGGGAAGAACGGCGCGTCCCATGATCCGCAAAAGAGTCATGTTGCAGCCAGGAAAGAAATCCAGGAGTGGCAATCCGGAACTTAATTGGCCAATCCTCACATCGGGAAACCATCTCCCGTGTAAAAGCGACTGTTGCCACAGGTCCTCCACCGTGACGTTCTCGTACAACGCATTGTGCTGCAAGCACACCCCCAGCCTGACACTTGCTGTCCAGAGGGCCCAGTCTAGCGGAAAATGGCTCTGCATGGAAGGGAACCCCCAAGGTTTCTTTCTGGTTCCGAAGGTTGGATATGGGCACCATCCCATGACGGGGCAGTCTAGAATCAATACCCTTGAATTCCACGGCACATTTAAAGCATGGCCTACTTCATGAAGACAGCTCAGTGAATCTGATGCACAGGTTTTGGCAAACAAAAAGAGGCTTTGTCTCACAGCACATGTTAAAATGCACCCGAGGAATCCCAGAAAAAATACGGAGATTCTCTCAAGAAAGCGGGGTGCCCAAGCACGAATTTGTCAGGAGTTGACCTCTGTGGAACAAATCGGATCTTGATTGAAAGAGCAGGCAACCGATTCGAGGGACACCAAAACAGCTGGGCTGCTGTTGGTTGTTGGTTGGGTTGGGTTGGGTTTGTTTGGGTTGGGTTGGGTTGGGTTGGTTGGTTGCTTGGCTGTTGACCCTTCTGCAAAAAGTTTATAACTTTATAACTTGCTGTGGGTCCACAGAAAATCCACGGTTTCAACCCCAAAAGTTGTAGAGTCCAAAGATCCAACCAAGTACATAGCCGCCAGGAATAGAAGTGGCTTCTCTCCTTGGTCGCGAGGAGGGAGGAAGAGGGTGTCTACACTCGAGTCTACACTGATGAAACAAGTGTCCTTTTGTAGACAGTGTACAAAGGAATCTCTTAAATGGAAGGTCACACTTGAATAGTTGCTTGGAACAAAACTAAGCCAAAGCCTAAACATGTCAAATTACCAGCAACAAGGCATGTGTCAAGAAGGGACAACGGCACTCTGCTTTTGCAAGCAGCTAGTGGGCAGGCGCGTGGTGGAACGAGCCAGCTGCGTGCAAAACCACAATGATGTGATCTGCGGAGGGAGCACATCAAGAACTACTCCTTGCGTGATAGTTTCACTTTTTGCAACATGGCTGCGGCAATGAACAACTGCAAACATGTTGGTGAACATGAGTGCCTGCCGAAGTTTGCTGCAAGCAAACGATTGCCGCTGCCACCAAAGTTCCAGGACCGCCAAACACACAATTGCAGGATGCAGACCCAGTGCCTTCCATCGTCAAGCCAGAACCAGCCAACCAGACAACAAGCCAACCAGCCAACCAACCAACCACAGCAACTGCCAAAATGCGTGAAACAAAAACTCCAAAACCAAAAACCGCCGTTGCGACTCGCACCGCATCAGCGTTTTAGGGCTTCCCCACTGCCGGCGCACGCCCAAGGAATCCCCTCGCACGGAGATCCCGTGCACCAAGGCGTCTCCGGAGCTCGGAGGGTAGAGGCCTTCCAGCGAGGTGCGGCTCGAGGCGTGCGCCACGAAAAAGGAGTCCGGCGAGTCCGGGTTCCGGTCCACTAAACATATCTTGGTGCGAGAGATGCAGTTGAAACATGGAATGACCTCGATATAAACCTTCCAACTGGTAGTTTCCTTTAAGGGAATTTCTGGGTTCATTCCACATTCCCTAATTACTGAGCACCTGGTTGCTTTTAGGAAAAGGCACTGGCTGTATTGACGGCGTTCCGATTTAAGAGGTGATCATTCCCTTGATCGGTTGCTTTTAAGTTTGGGAAAACAGGTCTGGTTTGTTGCTTGGGGCGTTCCTGTAAAGATATAGAGGTGATGCTCCACTTGATTCATAAAAAAAAAAGGAGGGGAAAAAAAGGGGGGAAACAACAAAAAACCGCACTCTCCTGCGACGTCTTTCTCTTTCTGCCTGTGGGATGATTGGGGACTCTCGCTCCGGGCCCTTAGGTTGGATGAGTGGCTGGATTTGGCACACATCAATGGCACTTCCCACGGGAAAAGCAACCGGTTCCCAATCTGGAGGTCGGTCCCAATTGATTCTGTGCAGCTAGTTGTTTTTAATATTATTGCTATTGGTATTATTATCATTATTTATTATTATCATGATTTATGACTATCATTATCATCATTTATTATGATCATCATGTATTGTTATCATCATTGATTATTATCATTATTTATTACTATAACCATTTATTATTATCATTATTTATTATTATCATCATTTATTATTACTATTATCATTACTAATATTATTATTAGTAGTAGTATTATTTATTGCTAATACCATAATTTATAATTATGATGCGTATCTATATATATATATGTATATATATGTATGGCTCTATATATATATATATCATGCATGTGTTGTTTTTGTTGAATGGCGTATGACATTGGGGTGCATGACATTTGACAAACAAACATCTACACCCTTTCCAAACATATCGAGGCCTTTTCTACATAGAATGGTCAAATTAAACAAACTGAGATGAACCATCGAGCCCGCTTCTTCCGGCATTCTGGCTGCCGAAGCCCCTCCCCCCCCCTCGCGCCTGTGAGAATGGACATCGTGGTGCTCTTCCCAGCGCCGTTGTGGCCTCAGAGGCGAGCTCGCAGAGAGTGACTTTAAGGCTCGGGACCCTTTGGTGGACATTGTTTAGGTGGGGTTTTATGTCCACCAACCACTTTGGGGGTTCCCTATTAAACCCTGGGCTCTAAAGGGTGACTTAAAGGGTGGTTTCCCTTTGGTTTACCATGTTTACCTTTGAAGAACCGAGGTAGTTGAGGTTTGGACAGAGGAAGGCACTGGCAGGAGATGAGGGGAATGAACCCAATCGCTATGTTAGCCTGCTTCTTCCCACGCCAAAGCTTGCCTGACCCAGTCCCCGAGTTGTTCCTCTTTGAGGGGGGTGTCTTTGCACTTTGCCGCGGCTCATGGACTTTCAGCCTCGTAGTGGCTTTCTTGAAGCTCGGATTGTGCCCCCCAAACCCTTGCTGAATCATAACTCAACCTAACTCAGAAATTCACCCCCGAGCAAGGTTATGGGAAGTGAGGGTCACAAACCAAATCCCAGCGTCAGATCGCGCTTCATTTGCCCAGATCCTCACGCGAGATACTTTTTCTGGGGAGAGGACTCGGTCCTTTCCGAGTCACTGGCAGAAGCCCCAAGTCAGAGATGGAAAGGGATACACCTTGATCAACTTCCGCTTTCTTTGGGGGGTGGGGCCACCTGACTTGACAAAACTCCCATGTCTAATTGGTGCACCTCAAATGAATGCTGGCAACCCGCGGATCATAACCCGATCCAAACAAAAGCAACCTTTTGATGCGTGATCTGGGGAACACCGTCCGAATGGTCGGTGAAGATCAATCCCCTTGTAAATGATATCCAGAAGCCCCCAAAGTCTCCGCCTAGGGCTCTCACAGAGTATGGCAGGTCCATGTCCTTCACTCAGTGTTTCATTCGTGGCTGGGCCAAACAGCTATGTCAATTTGTGCAGATGACCCCAACTGTTCGATATTCCAAAACGTGTAGTTCGGATAATCCAGGCCTTCTCATTCCAAAAGGCTGCGCGGCTGCGCAGTGAAATGCCTTTGGCAACTTCTTTGAATTCTCCCTGGGACCGGACTCCAACAACTCTCACACAAAATCCTTGGAACTGGTTCCACCACTTGCACTCGTTCGCGACGGCGATGCCCGGAATGGCCAGCTGGAGGCGCACACTTGACGCACCCCGTCCTGCAGCTGCCCCCAAACGGCGGGTGGACACGGGACAGGAGACCCTTGGCGCGAACGGATGCAACGTCGAACTCCTCCGCGGAGCAAGTGGCGGCTTCCGACCAGGGGGGTCCTTTTGCCACCAAAGGGGCGGCAAAATGATCGACACCCTTGTAGTGAAGCGTTCCTTGAGGGGGTCGCCAATTTTCTCACAAAAGGCGACAAAAAGACGCTCCTTCCGACTGCAAGCTTTGGATGGCCAGCTGCACCCGTTTGGTACCAAGCTGGAACATGGCTCGCAGGATCACTCGAGTTTGCAGATGTCAGGGCCGGTGATATGGACAGCGGCTGGGAATGATATCGTGGACGCTGTGGTCAGATGGGATGCGGCAGGCTGTCCAATTGTCACACCAGCAAGCGAGTGTGCAAAAATCTCGGCGGCCCTGTCAACCACTCTCCAGCGGCCAAAGCATTTACGTGGACGCCACTCAGCCTGCTCATTTCGGTGAGTACTGGCACACCCCTTCCTCAAAGGTGCCCTATCCAGAAGTCCTCTCGGCGTCTCTCCTCGGTGGCAATGGCTCCCTTGAGACAAACCCATCCCATAACTTCTTCGGAATGAAAACCCGCGGGTCATGCGCCAATGGATCGGACCCAGGGGTCGATTTCCTCAACCACAACAGAGGTCTGCTGGACTTCTGACTCTGACGGGGAGAGCAACACGCTCTTAGATTGAAGTGGAATCCTTCCGTTTCGAAAGCCAGGCTTCCAACAGGTTCAAAGCTGCTTAACACGGCAGCCACAAATACCCTTCACCCACGAAGGAAGCTGAACTCCTTGTACGAGGAGAATCACAGAGAATCGTGTTCCAGGCTCCTTTCCCAGGTGCGTTCTGAAAGAACCTGTCAATTACAACGCCCAAAGCCTCATCCCAACTGCAGCCCCCTTTAAGCACCACCCGTTTTCGCTGCCATCTTCAAGGCGTCGGAAGGTAGATCCATGGGGGGGGTACCATATATATATATATATATATATATATGTATCGCCAAATGCAGCCCCCTTTAAGCACCCGTGGTTCGCTCCAATCTTCAAGGCGGTGACCCGGGCACCCCGTCCTGCGACCCTGGGACTTTGGGACCCTGGGACCCCAGACCGAGAAGTCCCACGATGCTGCCCTGGTGCAGATCCAGCGTGATCCCTTTCAGCGCCTAAAACGGCCGCGGCCGCGCGGCCGCGCGGCCGCGCGTGAGTCAGGCACACCATCTTCCGCGGAAATGTGCATGGACTTGTTTGTCCTCTTTTTTTTCCGATGATGTCTATTTCCCCTTGAATTAAAACCTTAATGAAAAACTTGGGTTGACACCCCAAGCATACACGGGACTGTGTTGTGTTTGGACTTGGGACCCGTTCTGGGGGCATGATTTACATACGGGATTTATATCCAGCGGGTGGTCGCCCTGAATCCTTCATAGCCCCTTCTGTGCCATGCTTGAGGTTGACAGCGGCTCCCAAGAAAAGGAGCCATGAACAAGGCCCATCATCTCGACAACCCCTGTACATATATTAAGCCCCGTCCTTGCTCAGCCCCCCCCCACCCCCATGCGCCTGCCAAATGAATGATAGAGTACTGACACTTTGACCGAAGCTCACACATCTAGAACAACAGCTAGCTCAATGATGGAATGCCAAGTCTGAAGCAAGGAACATCTTTCCAGCCACGCAGGTACAAACTGTATTCCAGCAGAATTTGCTATTTTTGGTACAACCTGTCCATCTGTGAGACACACATGCAGTAAGAGGTTGGTGGTTTGCTTTAACATTAGAGGCCATCCAAGTTGGAGTTTGTCTGTTGGTTTCCTCTTGTGGGTCCCCCAATTTTATCCATGGTTCAGTGCGTATCAAGAGTGCCCTTGTTGTCCGAGTTCTTCGACTTGAGAAACGGACACTAAGCCCATGTTGATCGACAACTCCGCCCCAGCTCTTGCAGACTTTGGAAGTTCACAACAGTTCCCCACACCGGAAAGCAAGGAACCCTTGGCAAAGTACTTTTCAAGCAATTTCATGGGCAAGCTCGTTCGACATGCAAGTGCCCCATTTGCCCAGTGAAGAAGTTTCCGGCCCACCGCATGTGAGTCTGACCAAAACCTCCCACTGGAGTCTAGGTCGGTGATTGAATCGGGGCATTCCAAAAGCCAGGGCCTGGCCCCAAAGAGAGTTACACGACTTGAACCTCGCCGCACGGCGAAACAAACTTGAGCTTTTTTTGGGGCACCCCCAACGTGGTGGCTGTTTCTTTTTGATTTCCCTTCAAACCAACCCCAAACAAATCGGCAGCTTCAAAACAAAAGCACCCGCATGAGCTATCCACAACTGGAAAACCCTTGCAGGGGCCTCCAGTCAAGCAGTAACTGACCTTCCCACGAAACCCACCAGAAGGTCCCTTGTGGGCCCTTGAGGAAACCCGTCCAACCCATTGAACTGATCGGATCGCCTGCTTGCCGTTGGGGAAGACTTTCTGAAGGTTTTGCAGCTGCACAGACACCCGCGCAGCCACCTGCAAACACGAAAACAAAAACTCGGACGGACGTCTCCAGTGGAAATTCCCCAAGAAAAGAACCCAGAAACACAGGTCTCCAACTTCAAACTGCGGCGTGGAGTGGCTAAGTGACTCGTAGTGAAGGTTTTCCGGGAAGCACCATGGGCCATCTCCTTCCCATCTCGGGCCAATGACGCGCCGAGACAGGGAAAGGCGCGAGAACTCCTCTGGGAAGTGCCATGGGTTAAGCCAAGCGCATCTCATTCGCCGCAAGAGTTGGATTTCCTCCAGGCCGAAAGGCCTTGTGAAGTCGCTCCTTGGTGACCAGTGCAAAGCATGAAAGGTAAGTGGTCTGTGCATTCACAAGCGGTCTGTCGGTTCCTGGTCGACGTCGGTAGGCACTGGCTCAGGCAATCCGCAGGTTTCAAGGTGGCGGCCCGATTTTCAGCAGCCACAAGCTGAAGGACGCGACGCAGGGAAGCCAGGCGACTCATTTTCAAGGAGACATTTCGCCCAGATCTTTGGAGAAACTCACTTCCAGACGCCTTGACCTGCTGCCAATTTAGAGTCCAAACCTGCTTGCAACGCCCGCGGCGCCTTTTTGCCCCTTGTGGTTTTTTCTGTCCGCCCACTAACATGAAACCCACCTGGTGGGGCCCCTCCCAAAGGAAATTGTCTTGTCTTCCAGCGCCCAGGTTCCATGTGGGAGGGCGCCCGGCGTAGGAGGATTGGGTTGATGTTTGCAGCTGACAAGCAAGGGGAAGCAACCAAGCAACGAGGGAGACCATCTGCACTTGCATTTGCTCAATCATAACTTCAGGCACATCATGGTTACTTCAAACAAGAACACCTGACAGTCAAAGCGCAGGTGAAACAATGTGCGTCTAATTTTTGGTCTAGGGCTACACCCCGAATTGTTGGCAGAAAAAAGAAAAACGGCCGACTGGTGTCCTCCTGGCATCCTGATTGGTGGCTATGAACCGGAAGGGTCCCGATTCCCTTAGAGGAAGCCAAATCGGGGAAGGTTGTTCTCGGGATTCCAATTCTCATTCCTTGCTGAGAATCGCAAGTTCTTGCCAGGGTATCTCAAAGGGATTCGAAGTGTGAATAGGGAGAAGGCACCCAAAGATTGGGGCTACTCTGATTGAAGGGAAACCCAAAGGAACACGATATATATTTGTTTGGTCGTTTTTTTTTGTTGTTCTCACCTTATGTTTTTCGTGTTTCTCTCTTGTTTTCTTTTTTCTTTTTTTTTCTTCGGGGGGGGAAGCTCACCTTCACTCACCCAACTCTTGAGGCTCGCCATTTGCCTCCGCACCGGGCTGTTCCCAGCACTCCAGCAGCTGATTCTCCGCCCTGGCGGATCGGCTCTCCGCGGAGTTTAGGGATGTGGCTGTTGTGAGGGTACCCAGTTTTGGGGATTTGGAAGAAAGCCAAAAGGAAAACAAGAAAATCAGCCTCTTTTGTGTGATTGTGTGTTGTTTGTTTTGTTCTTTCTTTCTTTCTTTCTTTCTTTCTTTCTTTCTTTTTTGGGGGGGTGTTGGTCTCCGGTTTTAAGACTCACCCTAAATTGGTTTCAGTTTGCCTGTGTTGGTCGGCCGGAGAACCACATGCCCAGATGCCCTCCAATGGTTTTTCCGTTGGTTTCCCTAAACCCCGGAAAGGCAACCTAAATGGATTGGCTTCCAGTTGGTTCCTCCGAGGGGTTCGAGAAAGAACAAACAAACCTCACATCCCCTTGCGGTCTCTTTGAGGAAGCCGAACATTATGCGCTTTTAGCGCCCAGTAGAGCAGCAACCAAACGGGGCCCGAATTTTAGAAGGCAGCCCAAGTGAATGTCGGCTGAATTGGGACCCATCGATCAGTTCCACGAGAAATGGAGCGGGGTCATCTCATTCTTTTGGAGCACAGCATAGTGGCAATACGTGTGGTGCTTATGAGATGTCCCTTGTTTTCGATGCATGTTGTTCATTCAATGTCAATATGCAGCTCGGATCAACGGTGTTTGAACTTCTGAAGTAAACAACTTGTCCTCGTCCCACCCAAGACCCACAAGAGACCCAGAAAAAAAAGAAAAAAAAGAAAAAACAAAAAACAAAAAAACGATCTAAACTCGCCGCCAGGCGCTGCTCATGGCTGACCCCGCCATGCATGGCGCGGGGCTCCTGAGTTGGCCGTGGTTCCATGGTCTTGGCTATGCCTAGAGGAACTCTTCTGGTACAAGTGCCCCGGGAAGTAAATTAACCCAAGGGATGTCCCCAGCACCCCCGGGTTCCGGAAGAGTTCCGGAACCCGAGCGCATGCCAAAAAAGGCCGCTCCAAGCCTTCAACACTCCGGAGCCGAGTTCTTGGTTGTCTAAAACCCGGATGGACAAAATCCACAAAACACAACACTTGGGATTGGTGGTTTGTCCCATTCATAGGGCTTCGTCCATCCCAACTGGTCCAGGATACATAGCAACCAAAAGGGGAGGGGTATTGATTGATTTCTCAAGACCCTAAATCAGAAGGATGCGGCTGATGAGTCATGATCACAACAAAATCACATGTTATTTTGTTTAGCCCCTTAAAAACTGAAACATCATTCAAAGGGTAATTTGCACATCGTTGGTTTAAAGCTGTTTCCATTTAGCATCCAACATGGTTGGACGTCCATTTGTGTCCAAGTACGCCCAGCACTAACTCCAGGAAAGTTGGCCCCAAATCACTGGTATTCACTGGTTTTTGCCCAACAGGCTAAATGACATTTTTGGGAAATGACAACAAACGGTAGCAAATGTTGCCTGATTTCCAAAACATGTGCTGCGTTTGGCGTTCTACTGTCCTGCTCACCAAAAAAGGAGCTGCCATGGTCTCTTGGGAAAGTGACCCATCATGAAACACCTGCAAAAGCCCCAAATCTGAAGGCGGTTTGCTTCGATTGCGAGAACGCGTTCGCCAGTCCACAGGCCTGTGAAAGTACTGAAAGACTGGTGAGCAAACCAATGGGTGGGCTTGAGCCATTGGGGCGTGCCACCCAAATGGATCAAAATGGTGGCTTTCCGTATAGTACAGTCAACCAACGAGGGCTCCCCCAAAAAAGGCACACCCATCTTGGCGACACAAAACACCGCAACTACTGATCGGCCTGGGAAGATGATTGGGGGGAAGCATGCGTGATGCACTATAGGTGAAGTGGCCGCCTTGGCGGCCCAACCAATCTGGGTGGCTAAAGCCAGGTGGTTGAATGCCCAAATAAGGAGCTTTTGGGGCAAAGCAGAAGTTCACCCAGTCTACCTCCGCTATACAGTGGAAATCACACTACCCACCACCTCCACGACCCACCCACGCATCCACGTCGACGTCAGAAATGGTTGGCCCTCGTCTGTTCCGGCCGCGCATCGATCTGACTGACGGCCCAGGCATGCTTCGCTGGAAACCAGTAGGAGGGCAGGCAAGGGAAGTACCACGGCTGCGGCCTCAGGTCGGGAACCGAACGAGTTTGATGCCCGGCCCGGACCAAAATCCGTCCAGTTTCTGAAAATAGGAACAGGTCCCCGGAAGTGGCAACAGTTTCCTTTGCCGTTGATGAGTCCAAACCATGACCCCATTTTTCTGTGTGGATGGGTGTCAGCCAAATTCATACCCGTTGCCACCGTCAGGATTGGGCGATGACTCAAGCCTTCGAGTACAAACCAGACATGTTCTGGTGACCTTGTTGACAGAAGCGCAGATCCAAGAGTCCGGCTGCTCTTTGCAAACGGACCTTGAGCTTCTGGGAATTTTACCCGTGGAAGGCCAAAGGGAACTTGTCTTGCTGCTCAGCAGGGAATGAGACGTGGAATGACCCCCAGAAGCCATCCCTTGTGGGCTCCTTTAAGGGGACCCCTAGATTCATTCCATTTCTCATTCCCTACCTATCGCACCAGCAAGTTTTATCACGACGTTGATATCGGCCCCTGCCAGGGCTCTTTCCTCTCCAAATCTTGTGGTTCGACGCACGGCAGGAAGCGTTCGGGTGTGTCTCAAAATGCGCGGCTTCCTGTTTCCCGTTCAAACCATCTCAATGGGGGGGGGGGGGGGCTTCCCCCAAAACAGCCACGCCCCGCCTATCCGGCTGCATGTTATGTTCCAAATCCGCTCAGCGAGAGGCGGATTTGGAAAACCCCTTCCGGCTGATGGCTTTGAGAATCCCGGATCAACCTACGAAGATCTAAGCCGGAGCTCAACGAATTGTCGGTTTCTTGGGGCTTCCATGTCACCCGAAACAGGAGACAGCTGTAAGCTAGGTACCTGAAAAACCAACTCCTTCAGACCCACTGGATAACCACCTACACTCAAACCATGGACAAGTTAAAGTCACATGGGGGGGGGGCCTTGTTTCCTTGCCCATCCCATCTAGTTGGTTTCCATGGCTTTCTTTGAAGGCCGGAGACATACCTCTCTGTTTTTTGCTTCTTCTTTTTTTTGGGGGGAGGCGACGCCGCAAAATAGATTTCACATGTCCTCTTGGCTTCCCTTCAAAACCAACCAAAAGAAAGAGACACACAGGGCACATCCAACTTGCGATATGGCCGTGGCTCAAAAATATGTACCCCAAATGAAACCCTGGCAAGTGGAAACATGGACCAAAACCTGCGTAACCCCTCCTAAATTTTGAGCCACAGCTATATATAGCGCATCCCTTCCGGTCAGAAAAGATTGCTCTGGCTCCGCTCAGTCCGCGGCAGTCCCAAGGTGCCTGGGCGCACCTTCTCCACGTACCAGGCGAGCACCTCCGCGACTCGATTTTCGAGGGTCGGAGGTCTTGGCTCATTTCTTTTTGGTGCAGGTCCAACTGTTTGAAGCATATTTTAGTGGCACATGTCATGAATGCGACGAAACTTAGCGGAGGTCTTGGATGGTGGATCCCTGCAGTTCCGACGATTAGAAGCATATTTTTAGGGACATATCTGTTCCTAGTTGCATTTTAGTGGTCAAACAGTCAACTGTTGCATCTTAGTGGCACATGTCAGAAATCCCCAACTCAAGTCAAGTCAAACAGTTGGTATGGGAAACGAGACGTGGTGGGATGTGTCAAGGGTGCCCTACATTTCTCCGCTTGCTTGGCCAGGCTGATCTGACTGGGATGACTCTGTTTGCGGGCTATAACTGGAAATGTTCAAACTCCAAACGAGCAGTTCTGAGCATCACGGATTCCCTTTACTTTAAGCGGTGCTAAAGAGAATATAGGAGTCTTGTCACAAAACTGGCCTCACTCAACATGGGCCCGGCCCTAGTTGCTTTCACAGCTTACCAGGGCGACCAGCCCATGTCTTGCTCAGCAGGAAACGTGGGAAGAGGCCCTTTGAAAAGACGATCCAGGTGATCTTTGTCTTGGGTCGAATACCTGATATTTGTCGTCAAAGCTCCTGAGGGCCATGACTGTACTTCTCATCGGTACTTTTCTGAAGCTGGTCCCACCCCTAGGGTTGATGACCTTCCCATACTCAAGTCAGTGGTGTCTTGACCATGGTTCATCTGACACTTCTGCCCAGATGGTTGCAGCAAATCACAACTTCGGTGATACCACCAGTAATTTGGCCTGCCTGATTGGGGGAGGTTCCCCAGTATTGCAAAAGTAGGAGCTATCCTCTTATTGGGCCCCAAGAACCTAACCGGGTTCCGGGAGTCCAAACTTAAGCAGGACCCCTTTGGATGGTTTCAGACTGGCCCACCTTTAAAGGGCTCCAAAAGCGGTCCTGCTGGCTGTTGGTAAATGCAAAAACAGCTAGTACCAGTATCTGTACAACCATCCACGACTAACGAGAATCTTGTTTCAACATATTGATACTCCACGTGCGGCTAGGCATCGTCATACTCTTTCCCTGGTGGAACCATGACTTGGCGGTTTTCGCAAAGATGCAAGAAGCACAAAGTGGAACCTGCCTGGTACAAGATGGAGTCTAAGATGAGCATGCCAAAGACCTGGCGGTCATGCCCGAAACCCATTGACTTTTGGCTCTGCCCAACATTGGGACGTCGTTTGAGTCTTGAGCAAAACCTGGTGTCAACACCATGCAAGGAATCAAAAAAGCGAGTGCATCTATTTCTGGATCACGTACGGCTGTACCGGGATCTGCATCCGCTTGGGTGTTCCTCAATATGAAGTTCGTTCCCACTTGAGTAGCGCCCCAAACCTGTTGACTTGTTTCGTTCAATCAAGATGTTTAGAATGGTTTATAGTACCTTGGTTTATAATCCCCATGACTCCAGGCAGTAAAACCAGCTACCCTATTTGACCCCACCTTGTTCGGGGGGAGGGGTGTTTCTTCGTGTGTTTGCTGTTGCTTCAGAAAAAAAGAGCAAAGAACATGAAGGGCTTCGCAGCTGGTGTTCACTCCCAGGCAAAACAATGCATCCTCACTTGCCGGACGCTGCCCAGGGTTCGGTACATATTGTGGAAGGACGAAATCCTGCATGGTCTAAGAAACACTGGAATGCTTATTCCCCGATAAATGCCAACAAACAATGGTTCCCATGGTTTCAAAGTGGTGCAGGATTGCGTCCATCCACAGTAGTTCACCAAACACTGGCCTTGAACGAAGTGTTCTACTGCGGATGGACGCCACTTTGAAACCATGGGGAAACCATTGTTTGTGGGTAATGTTAGGGGAGTCATCATTCCAGGGATTCCTATTCGGTGCAGGATTTCGTCCATCCACAGTATCTCCAACACAGCCCAGCTTTCTGGGAAGCGCGAGACAATCGTCCGATTTGGACCCCCCCCCCATACCGGGGCAGGCAGCCACTCCTCCCCAAACATGCTCCACCTTCCCGAGCTCTTCTTCGTACCCGCACCGAGCTTTCAACTGCAAACAAATGTAAAGAAGTCAATCAACGCGCCATGGAATTACTATGGCATTACCATACGGCAGTCAAATAGAGCAAGCAAAGTTTGCCGATGCAGGTTGTTCTGTGACTGAAGGGTGCACAAGAGAAATGCACCTGGCCACACGTCTCTCACACCTGCATACAAGCAGCAAGTTTAATTTCATCATCGAATAGGGCATGCTTGCGTACTCAAAAGCCAATACACATGGTTTTGGTGTTGCTCCTCTCAGGACACATCAGTGTGCCTTTTTCAGGGTACACCTCCCCAAAAAAAGCAAATAAATGTGGTTTTCCCTTTGGGTTTCTTTTCGGTTTCCCTTTAAAAACCAATCCAAAAGAAAGTTCCCAAAAACACACAACCCCACATCACATTTGGGTGCGTCATCTTGTGACGGTTTTCCAAAAGATGGCCACGTGGTCCTTTTGGCTTCCCCTTCAAACCCACCTTTCAGAGGCTTGCTTGTGCTCTAGGGAATGCGGGAATGAACCCAGGGTTTTAGTTGGATGGCTTCCAAAGGTCATTCCATTTCTCGTTCCCCACTGATCGCACCAACCAAAAGGGGAAACCCCCCAAACAGGACTCCGACGCAGCCACTTGGCACATCGAAAAACGCCAAGTGGCCGTGCCCAGGCTGTGCTCATCCTGTGGCGCCGCACCGCTGTTGGTCACCGGCACCCTGGGCCAAAACGAAATGGAGGAAGAAACCGGGAAGAGTTCTACATCCAAACAGGGGGGTGTTGCCACCTTTTGTAGACAGTTCATCGACCCCCTGGTAGTGAAGGATTGCTTTTTGAGGGGGTCGGCCATTTTCGAACAAAAGGGCCCAAACACCAAACTTAGCAGATGGCTTGCTGGTGCGAGAGCTAGGGAATGAGAAATGGAATGAACCTGAGGGTCCCCTTAAAGGAAACCCCAGGGGATCATTCCCGCATTCCTGCTGAGCACCAGCAAGATTGACACACACACACAAACACACATGCACATGCTCTATCTTCCTGTTCCACCAAGCAGCTGTTGTTGCGCCAGCTCGCAAGCCAACAGAGGTATCCTTTTGGAGAGAAAACAATGGCTTTGTTTCTGAGAAATTGACGGGTTGCTTGAAGGACCCTCTGCAAAAAGGAACTGACTTTTTGGACAAATTGATGGGGGTTCTCTGGGGAATGGTTGGCAGAAAACTCTGAACCAGTGAAACCCGAATTTATTTCTAAGCAAACTAAAACTAAAAGGACACCTATGTACAGAAATTGCAGAACGGGCAATTCAACATGACTTCTTAGCCCAAACCCTACTACTTAGTGGATGTTTGGCTGTTTGTCCGGTGGCCGTTTATGACCGTTCCTGTTGGCCGCACAGTTTAAACTTTTCGGACCCCCGCGATGCAATCATTCCGCAAGCCGCTTTAGATTTGTTCGAGGAGTTGGGTGACAGGCATCACCCTAAGGGTGAGTGTTTAGCCAAGAGGGACCAAAGGCGAATTCTCACAGAGGCCCCTCGACTCCATGAGTCCGGTTCCGTTTGGCTCCATGGCAAATCCACCAACTCCCCAACGTTGATGCCGAGCGCTGACTGGTAGGACGTATGCATTGGCCATGTGCACTTAACTTAGTAAATGGTATCAGTGGCCTCGTTCCCTTAGCGCCATCCTTGATGCCACCCCCCAACCCTGACAGCGCCTAGTTTCGTTTTCGATCACTCTGGAACAGGTTGACTTTTGAAGTGGCAGGACATGGAAGTGCACCCCCTGACGATGCTCCTTTGGTCGCGAGCCAGAGTTCCATTTTTGGGGATTCTGAGGCGCTCGACTCATAGGCACCTTTTGGCCAAGGGGATCTTTCGCGTTCGAAGCTTGCAGGTTTCGATGGTCTCTGCATGAAAATCGCGCCCTGCCTTTTCCGGGGTGGGATGTGCCGGACTGCAAGAAACCTCAGGGATGCCCTGTGAAGCTGGGTGTTAAATACAGCACATGCCATCCACTTTTGGGTTCCTCAGTTCCCTCTGGGCCCGGCGCGGCGTCCACAGGTTGTCCCATTGCGCGCCAACGTCTATCAGCTCCTCAAGCGAAGCAGGGACCCCGAGGGCCGCTGTGGACACTGCCGAAGCAAAACACACGAAGCCTGCCAAAAAGTTCCAAACGAAACTTTGCTACGCGATCATTCTGGCGTTTGGGTAAAGGACCCAAAACAGCCCCTCTGTGCTACTTGGTCCCGGAGACATGCTTTCCCTACTGGAAATCACGACATGATCTTGCTGTCCAAGTTCCATTTGACCAGGTTGGCAGCTGGCCTGCTTGATCTCAGGTCCCAGATTTTTAGCTGTTTGGACTGCTGTTGGAATGCTGCTTGAGCTCTGGCTTTCAGCATTCAATGGGTGTGACTTTTTGTTGGGTCTCGGACCAGGTGGTGGATATCAGAGTTCGGAATTCAGAGGTTGTTCCCCATTCACATTCATAGCCAAAACACACTTGCCAGCTGAACAGGTACTTCTGGGACCATTTCTGGCGTTCCTATCGTGTCCGTTTGCAAGGATCGCTAGCTTTCACAAAGCTACGTTGCCGTGAATTAAAAATCACACGGCCTTTCATGAATCTGGTTGCTTTCACACCCCGGCCCCCAGTGAGGCCACAAATGGCTCGTCCAAATCCTCATCGACCCTTGGACTTGTCTGCTGGCAGGTCGAAGACGCTGAGCGCCCAGCCCATTTGCCCACATAAAGCATGCCGACCTCAGCCACGAATCAAAATCCCTCGCAGGTCTGGTTCGCTGCGTGGTCTAGTGAGGGGTCCATGACCATCACGGAGCTGAAGTATACCAAGGAGGTTCAACCACTACATGCTGCAGAGTGCCTTGGTCAAGGGTCACAGAGAGTGGCTGTCTGAAAACAAGGTCAAGAGCATCACCGAGGCTGCGAAAAAGGCAAAGCTGATTTGAAAAGGCTCATGTAAAAAATCACACATGCCAGTCAAATGTTGGCCATGGCTTCTGGTTTCTATTGAGCATCGGCTTTGCAATGGTTCCGCACCTTGGATTTGCCCATCTGGTGTAGGGCTTACTAAACTGTCGGGCTGTTGGAACTCCCAACAAATGGGTGAGACCTTGGGCTGCTCAAGCACCGGAGAGGACAGGTTCTCCTTCGGAATGATTCGCTGGCTGCCCAATAGATCACTCATCTGCAAGGTTTCCTCTAGACGGAATGTTCGAAATCATGATCTACTAGGTCCTCCAGTAGGGAGGTTAGAATAAGGGTATCCTTTTTTCTGTAGTCTATTGTAGTAGGGGAACCCTCCCCTGAAAAAAGCGTAAAAGTTGGACAAACGATTAAGCGGGGATGCGGAGGGAGCGCGGATATCGGGGGATTCCCTTGGGGCCATTTCCTATCAAACTTAGTGGAGGTGCATTTAGGGGGAATCCTCCCGTATCCCTGGTTTCCCCTGTATCCCTGCTAGTTGGTTTCCCTGAAAAAGGGCATTTCCCCCCCCCCCCCCCGGTTCGCAAGTAAAGTCCCCGCAACTCGAGCTCCCTGTTTTTCACTGTGAGTTCAAATCGCGATCCGAGCGGAACTGGAACGCAAGGGCGCTGTCGCTGCCTCGTGTCGGATTAAAGTGTTAAAACTCTGAGCTGTACTCATCTGTACATTTGGCACTGGTGCGCCTCTCGCGGCCACGCAAACTGTTTGTACATAGCCTGCAACTGTGCAAGCGCCCGCAGTTCTATCTGGAATATGTTCGCTGATCGCTGTCAACGAGGACGGATCATACCCGAGATGTTTCTCTGCACTTCATCCTTTCGGAGAAGAACACGGCAAAGCGTTTAGCCAACCGACATGACATTCTAACAAGAATCGGCTTACCTCCAAACACACATCAGCGGCATCCAGTCAGCGCAAGTGCAAGCTTGTTGAGTCCATTAAAGTGACTTCAAAGGGTGGTGAACATGACATCCACCCTGAAAAGCAACTGTGAGAATCCCAAGGTCATCTCATCTTGAAAGCCAAGGAAATTTGATGACCCTCAAAACTAATTTGAGAACCTCTCCAAACTAAAGTTCACTTCAAGGGCCCGAGGACCTTTCGGCAGATCAACTAATTCTGCCGGTTGCGCGGCTCACGGCTGATTTGGAGGCGCAACAGGCGCCTATTTGCTATCTGATCTGGCCGTGGGTCAAAACCGATGGGACCCCATTTTGGTTGGTAGGTGAGTTCACCACCCATTTTAGAACCTCTTTTAGTAAGGATCGGGATGTTCGCGGATTTTGACCCATAGCCATCTGTCGTCTGTACATCCATAACCTTTCAAAGAGTCCGGCGCGTTGCTCAGGTGCTCCGAGTTTGCCGAGTCCTGGGAGTTTGGGGGGGGGGGGACCTCCAACTCAGAGGAAAGCGAGACTTGCGTTTTCGGAGCCATGGATTGGTCCAATAAACGTAGCGAGCAAGCTAAATCGACAGGCAGACAGGCAGACAGGCAGACAGGCAGACAGGCAGACAGACAAACAAACGAACAAACGAACAAAACAAAATGTTAAACAGCTAAATATTTACAATTGTCTCAAAGTGGCTTGGAAAACGTTCCCCCCCCTCCCCAAACCAAAAAGCGCACAGAAACCTGAGTCCAGTTCAATTTTCACCTGCTCCCTTCTGCCCAGCCGCGCCGCCCAGCCGCGAATTCGGATCCGCAGTTCCTCACTTCCCCATGCGGTGCAGGGATTTGCCCACGAGAACGCAGAAGGTCAAAGTCACCCCGATCGGCGCCAGAAGGCTTGGCACCAAGGTGCCCGTGCCCATGGTGGGGTACTCCCGGCCCAAGGTGTATCCTCCAAAGCGGAAGGGCGGTGGGCTTTGGAACCATTTTGGCCCACGAAGATGTGGAAATCTTGACCCTCCCAAGTAAGATGCCATTTGGTTGGCCCAGGATGTTGTTTTTGATGTTGACCCTCCCACCCTTTTCATACGGAACCGTTCGACATTCGGGGAATCGGTCCTAGTTTGGACCACTTTCCTTTTAAAGTGCTCCCTGTCAGGTTCCATGTTCATTGGTGCGAGGATTGAATAATCTGGGAGAAGGGGGGAGTTCGGTTCGCAAGCCAATTCGGGTAAGGGGTCGGACACCAAGGGAAAACCATCACTGAAAGCCTTTTCGTAAAACTACCTGGGTAGCTATGCTGGCAACTGGAAGCATTAAACAAAAAAGCAGTTCACCCGAGCAATGGGTGACGCCAGTGGCGCAAGCAACACGAGGCAGGTCACGCGAAAATGGAAGTGGGAGATTAGATGTATCTCAAGACGTTGTGCGTATCTCCAACATATTCAAGTCCACCCTTTCATGTTTTCCAGTTGACCACCAAGTCTCTTGCCTTGTGTCCAGACCATTTCGTTGCATCACGCCCACATCTCCGATCCATGACTGTTAGTTAATCTCCATGGGAAGTTGCATAGTGCATGGGCGATCTCACGTGAAAACCTGACATCGCCTTACGGGCTGAACAGGTGCGAGTCCGCATCTCTGCCTCCTGTCCATCTCGACCAAGATCCATCAGGTGAAACAGTCTTTTGCGGATTCCGGAGAAAAAAAAGAAGGAAAAACAGCACTGCTCACACATCAACCGATGGTTTCACTTCCCGCTACACACAGCGGTCAGGAGGTTGTGTGCTTGTCAGTTGACAAGTTGACAAGAAGAACACAGAAGAATCGGGTCACTTTCATGGGAACTGAAAGTTATCCAAAGCATCCCTCCAGCCGGCCCCCTTGCCGCAACCTTTTGTACTTTGATCACAGCAAATGTCAGCGCTCCCCCCCAAAAAAAACAAAGGCTAGCATTTTCTTGCGCAAGCTCTGGAGAAGGCCTGAGGCAAGCAATGGCTGTACCATACATCACCTTTGGTGCAAATGAGTTGCCTAATGAGTTGCCTTCAAAGTGGCGCTACCAAGTCAAAAGTAGCCGGACACCCCGATCTTTCGACATCCCTTCATTGGCCCCCGCATCTCGATTTTTACAGCTTCCAAGTTCAACACCCCTTCGTTCGCCCTCTAAAACTCCTCACTGACCCCTTCACCAACCATCCAACCATCCAACCATCCAACCATCCAACCATCCAACCATCCAACCATCCAACCATCCAACCATCCAACCATCCAACCATCCACCAACCCTTCAAATGATGAACGTCTTCAAGCGGTGCATTCCCGCCATTCCCGCGCCTCGCCCAGACTCGGAGCTCTCCACCGGCTTCTGGGCCCCGAAGGGAGGAGCAGCCTTCGGCCGGAGGGAGCTGGATGCGCCCTGATTTCCACGGCTGAGACGCTTCTTTTTTTTGTTTAAGGGGGGGAAGGTTCTCTTTCATAAAGCCGGGTCCAAACTTGCGAGTGCGGGATCTCTCCGCCTTGCAAAGCCCAAAGCCGACCCCCCCCTCCCCCAACCCCGAGCCCCCACCCAAGCTACCCCACCCCAATCTACCCCAACCTGGCCCCCCCACCCCACCCCCTCCCCCCAGCCCCACCCAGCTCCCGCGCCTTGGCGGAGTGCCGCGCCTTGAAGCGCGCCAGCAGCGCGGATATGGAGCCCTGCTGCGCCAGCTCCGCCACCTGCTCCCCTGGCCGTCCGATTCATCGTTATGGCCACGTCTTGTTTAGGCCTTGGCACGCCCTTCTTCTTGGTGGTTTTTCATAAATCCGCCGACCCTCTGCCCCCGTCCCAGCCTCCTGCAGAGGGGACCGGCGTGGGATGCAACTGGAAGTGATTGGAATCAATGATAGTCCCTGCAGGACACGCCCGAACCCACAAAAAGTGGATTCCCAGGACCGGTCCCGGGGTCCCGGGACCGGTCCTGGGACCAGTCCTGGGACCAGTCCTGGGACCAGTCCTGGGACTGGTCCTGGGACCCTGGTTCTGCTGTTTTGGATTACTTGTAGTCAGCCAAAACCGGTCCTGGGACCGGTCCCAGGACCGGTCCCGGGACCAGTCCCAGGACCGGTCCTGGGACCAGTCCTGGGACTGGTCCTGGGACTGGTCCCAGGACCAGTCCCAGGACCGGGGTTTGGTCCTGGGACTGGTCCCAGGACCAGTCCTGGGACCAGTCCTGGGACCAGTCCTGGGACCGGTCCTAGGACCAGCGGTTTGGTCCTGGGACTGGTCCCAGGACCGGTCCTGGGACTGGTCCTGGGACCGGTCCCAGGACCAGTCCTGGGACCGGTCTGGGAAGCCGGTCCGGGATCGAGTCCTGGTGTGACCGCTGGTCTTGGGTCCCAATTCAATATGCTGTGCTGCCTCAAACCGCTCCAGACACCTTTCCGGACTGGCACCCATGACCCTGCGACCAAGCCGGCCCGTGCGGTTGTTGACGTCCTTGTGGTAGTAGAGGATCCCATCTATTCTGCAAGAGAGTCCAATACGTCAAGTCAAACCGCGCCAGACTGGGACCAGCCTGGACAGGGTCCCAAGTCCCGGTCCCTGCCGGCGACCGGTCCAGGGCAACTTCGGGAGGGCCAGTTTCAGGGCGACCCCGGGAGAGGCGACTGCTCCCGGCCAACTCGAAGTGACTTGGGCGCAAGCCGGCCCAAGCGGTAATTAACGGACTAGCTGCCCTATTTCTGACTTTTCCGTTAATCCTTGTTTCTGGTCAACTTCGGGAGGGCCAGTTTCAGGGCGACCCCGGGAGAGGCGACTGCTCCCGGGCCAACTCGAAGTGACTTGGGCGCAAGCCGGCCCAAGCGGTAATTAACGGACTAGCTGCCCTATTTCTGACTTTTCCGTTAATCCTTGTTTGTGGTCGTAGAGGATCTTATAAGTGGTCCCTGGGTTTGCGGACGTGTTTCAGGACCGGTCCTTGTGACTTTTCCCTTAATGCGCCGAGGGTCGGCGGCAGCAGGCGGGAGCCTGGTTAATAAGGGGATTTTCTTTTTTGCTTGGTGTTTAATTAAAAATGAGGGAAAACCGGATCTGTGTCTTTCTCTTTGCGGGGGGTGGGGGGGGCCAAGTTTAGTGTTGGAAGGTCTGTCATCTGGGCTGTCCGTTTTCAGGTCCCCTGCTAAGAGCAATGAATCCCCACCCAACCCAAAAAAAAACACCCACCTAGCAACAAGGCGGGGGTTGTTAATCCGGGGTCAACTTTGATCTGGGCTGTCCATTTTCCGATCCCCTTCCAAAGGTGACTATGGGTTGCTATGGACACCCGACCAGTAAACCCAAACAAAAAGGCTGCAAGGGCTGGCACGTGATTTTGGCGAGGTGGACCCGTTTTGTTGGTCGTGTTAAAGGGAAACCAAAGGGAAAACCAGAATTCATATTGGCGGGTCCCTGAGAAACACACACACACACACACGTGTGGGTTGACCCCAAGCCAGTGTATCTATGGGGTACCCTCCCGCCCACTAAGGTTGTCCTTTTCGTTTCGCGTTCAATCAACCTGTTGAACAACCTTTTGACCGAAAACTGAATCTGAAAATCTGGGTGGCGCTGGACATCAGAATTCGGTCTGGAATCACGTCCGCCAACCGCTTTTGAGGTTGCCGATAATAGCCATGCGCTACATGGACTGATATAACATCTTCTTTTTTTTTGGGGGGGGGGGTCATGTGTGTTTAGATGCGGCTCCCCATCCAAAATTCTCAGCCATGTGCTGCTATGGTACTTTGTATTCCACGCCCAAACCTCCACGGTTTAAAAACCGAGTATTTGCCCTTCATATAGTGGGGGGGGTGTACCAAGCCGCACGGCGTCAATGGGATCCACAAAAAAGCAGCACAGGAAGGGTATGGGAGGAGAGCGCCGGGCGGGGGTACCCTTTGCTCACCTTTAGATCACATTTACATCACCGTTTGGTCACCTTGAGGTCAAAATTGGGTTGAATTGATTCGTATATTTTCCTGGTGGTACTTTTTTTTTGAATAAGGCCTTGCTATGGGCATGTCCTTGGCTTATCCTAGGCTTATCCCAGGATATGGTTGGAGAATGCTGAACACCATCCTTTTGTTCCGTACCATCAAGAAAGAAACTTTGGGCAACATCAGTCGACCGAATCCTTTTCAGCGGCTTCAAGTTCACGAGAGACATGTTCGGTAATTCACTCCGCGAGACTTGGCCTTTGGCGAAGTCTGCAACCTGGGCGTGCCTGTAAAAATAGGACAACCCCTCCAACCATTTAGCAAATCCAAGTGGCTGCAGCTCGAGCTGATTCGTGTCAGATATGCTCAATGCTCTGGCTACATGGTGGAAATCATTCCCTACTACCCGGTGAATAAAGAGGCCGCGGGGATGGTCAAGGGATGTAGAGCAACGCTGCAATTGCACAAACTGCTCTCACAAATCCCCTCCCCTCAAAGGACAGTTTGGATGCCGCTTTCGTACATCCACCCCTGCAGAATATTGACAAAAATGCACTCTGACTAATACACCAACAGTGGGAACGTTTGGAGGAAAGTGCCGTGGAGGAAAGCATATCTACACCGAGCGTGAAGCAATGCATAGGCCCATAGTGACACCCTCAAATGTCAAACTCACCCTCCAGAAATTTTGATTGAAATTTCCCGGGTGATTTTGATGACTATCAAAAAACAGTCGCTTTGGAGCCGAAAGTATCCACCCCCTTTTCTGGACTCCCTTGCGTCTCCCAGCCTGGGTTCTGCATCGTCGACGGAGAAGGAAGGAGCAAAACCGCTTTGAGCCAAAAAGCTTCCGATGCCGTGCGCTTCCGCGCGCTAAAACGAGGTCTTGCGCTTGTTTTGCTGGTGTGTGGCAAACGCAAATCAGGGATCCCCCATTTGCGGGCTAGTGTGTTGGAGCAATATTGTTTACATAGGTGGCATTTTGGAAGAATAGTTGGCGCTGGTAAATGGAAGAAACCCCACCTAGACCAGTGCCATCGATGTTTAACCAAACTAACCTAAAAAGGACACCTACGATTGTTTACCTTCCGAGCTGACCAAGGACTTTGGTGTTTTTTCTTTGAGCAAACACGGCCGTTGGTCACATGCCGAATCGCATCTTGGTTGCTTTCTGCTCCCCTGCTAAAAGTTTAACTTTCAGTGGTTTAATGGAAAACCCATTAGTTGGCAAGAAGCTAAAGTCCTAACATCCAAGCAAAATGCACCAAAGGCATGTCGCCTCGACACATTGCGAGTGCGATTCTCATCCTGTGAGGTGGTCCGACGAGCCGATTCAGCCAACATCGACAGGGCTCTTGATATTTTAGGGGCAACTTCCTCATTCTTTCTCGGGATCCTTCTTTCCAGAAATTCACCCAAACCAGGGAAACAACTGTTTTTGGGGCTCAAGAACGATGGTTTCACAAAATAATATTAATGCCCCAATATTTGCGTGCCTGACACTGTCCAAAGCTAAACATCACCAACTACCAAAAGGAACCACAATTCAACATTGCCCAATTCATATTAAAGTAGTCACACAATGGCAAGATGTTCAAGGAGACCCAAGTCTGCGATGGTCAGGCCTAGGTACTCCGTGGCTCTTGAGGCCTAGATGCCTGAGCTTGTTCTTGTGTTTGATGCCCAGAAATCTTGTCGATTCATGAACTCCTGGTTGAGTAGTATGGGGGTGCAGCGCCCATTTTAGAGGGGGAGCCGAACAGGATTTCTTGTATCTCCTCAGCGAAAATATCCCAAAGCAAGAAACACCTTTCAAAGTGGCAACCTACGATCACGGGCTGCGCCGGCCGATGTGCAGTCCACGGGATCCAGGCGGGATGGCAGGATCGACGCGGAGACCGGAACATAGCTTCGTCCACAAGCGGCAGGAGCCTCTTCACGGAGCCAAGCGCTAAAACCCATGCTCGTTGTTCTTCTGGGGAAACGAACCCAACTTCTTACTACCTCCCATTTACCAAAGAACCCAATATTTCTTTGTTTATAGAGGAAAGCTCCCGTGCTTTCTGGATCCCCTGACTTTGACCCCGGATATTTTGTAATTGCTGGGCTGCCGAGCGCCCAAGGCGGTGGGGGACAAAAGACACATGGCGTTCTTCGCCTCGAAGGACAAGGCCTCCTGCGCCGTCGGGAGGGGGGTGGTGAGGTGGGTGGAGGGGTGGAGGTGGGTGGAGGTGGGTGGAGGGGGTGGAGGTGGGTGGAGGGGGTGGGGGTGAGGTGGGGGGTGAGGTGGGGGGTGGGTGGAGGGCAAAACGGGATCCCTTTTTGGCTCCAGAGTCCTTTTCCATGTCAACTATCATAATTAAACAAATGCTTCCCTTAAATGGCTCCGGCAATAGGGATCCCTGAAGTTTGGGAAGTTGTCCCAAGACTTCAAGCCGGGAAAATATGTGGGTCTGAGCAAAAGCTATGGGGCCCTGTGCTAGACATTACATTTCATGTCCTCCAAAGATGTATTCCGTGAAATGGTTTGGGGTTTCTAAGGGCGTCGCCCACGTACCGACGGAAGGGATGGAAGAGCAGTCACAACCTCCGAGGGCATACATGCAATGTGCCGAGCAACGAGGTCAACGAGTGAACATCCAAAGGTCTGGCCAGCACAATGGATTCCCACCCTCCCAAATATTCCAACTATCGAGGCTCACTAATTACACCAATTGCTCAGTCAACCAAGCAAAACGTGTCTAGCATTGATCATTGATCCACAAGTGGATCCTTTCTGCCTACCGTGGCCAGGGGGAGCGAGCGCTTCTCTTTTGTTGCTTGCTGGGGTCTAGGGAATCCAACTCCATAAAGCTACGTCGCCAGGACAGCGAAGATTTGCGGCCTTCCTTTGGTGTCCCTTCCAAACAACCCCAAAAAGGGTAGCGAAACAAAGCCAGTCCCACGCAACCACCATGAGCGGCTTCCCCTTTCTCACTCTCTCGTGCCCAAAGGACCGGTTAACCATTTGGGGCCATGACAAAATGGATCAAAATGGGAAAGCCGAAAGGTCAAAAGGTCGGCTTTGGACAACGGAGCTTTGGCTGTCCTTTCAAACTCTCAACATCCGCGGTTCTCCTTTCTCACGGCTTAGACTGTGCCCCACTGCCTAACTTTACCTCGCGCCTCATACTGGTTGTAGAGCGCGTAAGGCCTCGCACAGGGCATAAGCCAACGCTTGAACTGAAAGCGCGGTTTAAAGACTCTCCTTACGCTGGTTTTGGTTTGTGGTATTTGGCACCCAAATTGCAGCAACTTGGGGGCACCCGAAACAAGCGCCTTTGAAGACTAAGCAACCGCCAAGATATTCGCGCACATGCTGCTTGGCGACCCTTCGTTTGAACTGTTTGAGCGCTGTTACTATGCACCCGAAGCCAGGTGTATATATAGTGCTGAATGCTGCGTGCACGTACTGCAAAGCATGCGTGGCAGGAGAGGTGCGACTGTCTCCAAGAGACAGCTTTGCACTAGAATCCCTGACTTGGGCGTGAAACCGGAAAGAGTGACAAAAGCCAGGCACCTCCATCCGCCCCCAGCCGCCAAGGAACATGTAGCTGCTATTGGGTGCTACGTTAAAGGCGTCCTATTCAAGAGGGGGCGGGCATGAGGGGATCATTCACTTTTTAGAGCAACAACTTTACGAATCTACTAGGTTGATTAATCCGGGATCAACATTGGCTGCCCCACCAAGAATGGCACCTGCAGCCCTCATTGCAATTGCATCCACCATTTTTTGGGAGGGCGGGGGTCTCCCAGCTTTGAATCAAACTAAAATTAAACTAAGACACCCCCTGAAAGGAACCCTCCTCATGGGTGAAAAGCCCATCCGTTCCTCCACTGCATGCTTTGAACAACACGGAGCTTCACGTGCCGAATGCGCCAAGTCACCGGACTGAGGTGTCATCCTCCACCGTTGTTCAAGGTGATACATGGCACCCAGAGACCATCCACGGTCAGGTCGGCGCTTTGGATTGGTGGCTCGCATTTGGAGATGAACTCATGGTTCTTGAGGACAAAAACGGGAGACCACCCAACCTCCACCAAACCGGCGATTTGGGTCCAAACAAACCCATAAACGGCAGACCACCACCCAACCTCCACAGACCAACCTCCACACCACCAATCACCCAATGATCGATCCTCTCCTTTGGCCCCGTCGCTCGAAGCCACACACGGGGCCCACGCATGTAGGCCATCCTGAGCTGGACTCGTTCTCCCATAAACCCAAGGAACCCTTTCGGACCAAAGCACTGAGGGACCACCGAAATGCGGGGAAACCTACCAATGGAGGAAACCGAAAATGGAGGGAACACCGAAAATGGAGGGGAAACCGCAAAATGCGGGGAACACCCACTTCTTGTTGGATGGTTTAGGGAAACCAAGAAGTTGAAACCCGGAAAAAGATGGGCCCCCAATTTCTCAGCACCCGAGGAACCCGAGCACAAGGCACGGCCCACTTGAAGCCCGGTTTGGCTTGTGAAAACCGGGAGCCAAAAGCAACACCTGGAGGCTTGTGAAAATGGGCATGCGACGCCTAGATTTTGGCTTTTCGAACTTCTTCTTAGTTGAGCTAAGAAAAGAATCGAAAGGACACGATCCATGTGTCACATGTCTATTTACACAAGCGATAGACAGCAATTTGTGACATGCTCGAAACGCCAGGGACCTCCCGGATGGGTGGTTTTCTTCTTGATGTCTTGTTCAAACCTATCCCTATGGGGCCCCTCATTCAAAATAAGCCCAGGCACATTGACCCCTAGTCAGCGAAGCGAGGTCCATCCGAGAGGGAAAGAATGAATAGGGGCTTGTCCAAATTAGGAGCCCTTTTTGCCCTCCCCTTTTTGGCATCCCCTGGCAGCGCCAGGGTTCAAAAAGGGGCCCCAAGTAACGTTAAAGTCAAAAGCAACTATCGGTTCAGGCCGGGAATTATACGGAATCGGTTCTCCCGAGCGGAAGAGCGGTCTGGAAACTAAGCACAAATACTCAGCCCCTCTTGGGTAACTTAAACAACTATGGGTGTGTCCTGCTTAGGCCCCCCGCCCAAAATGGTGGTGTTCCTTTTGGTTTCCCTTTGCAGCCAAAGCAAATTGAGTACCAACTCTCAAAAAGACAAGCCGCCCACCCACCTGGCGGCGATATTTCGCACGGGTCCACCCCGCTGGCCGAGGCACCAATACACCAAGCCGGCAAAGGCAGAGGCGACCTACGAAGGCTCAGCGGGCGGAAGCCCACGTCTGTCTTAGGCAGGTTTCAAAGGTTTAACAGTCATCTTCCAGCGTTCAAGCAACATGCCTAGACGCGTTGTCTGGAAAAACCCGGCAGATAGTAGCCAACAGCTACGGTCCAAACACCTGGCAACACCCCCACTTAGTCGCCTGATCCGCTGCAACATGGGTCCACTGAACCCATCCAATTGAAGCTGATAGACCACAGCTTGCCCCTTCAAAGACCTGGAGGGGCATGCGTCCGTGTTACACTTTCTAGGGCTGCCAAGAATCACATCGAACCGCCTCATCAAAGGGACACTGACTTCGCCTCAAAAGAAACACGAGCAAAGAGTAACCAATGTTTCATTGGATTCCCCTGCAGCCTCCGCTTCAACTGCCCGGCCGAAGCGCCGACGCGCCGACGCGCTTTCGCGCTTGGCAAGCGCGCCTTCGCGCGCGAGAAGAAGGAGGAGATGAACATGGCGAAGGACACGGTCCTTGACGCGATGCTGCTTCGCGCCTTCAAGCCATTGGGACCCACCAAAACGGGGGCCTGCGTCTCTTCCAACAAAAAAAAATGGCGGGGGGACCCACAAAAATGGTGGTTTATGTTGCCTCCCGTTCAAACCAGCACGAAAAGGGGTAGCCTCGAACAAGGGACACCCCAAAAGTCCACATTCCCAATGGAAATCATCCAGGCGGAGTTTCGACGGGATCGACTTTCGAAGTTTGAACCTCTAGGACTCTCGACCAGATGTAGGTGCCAACCTGAGGCAGAGAAACCTGGCCCCCCAATCCTATGCTGTTCAAAATGGAGTGCTGTCTTCCGTTTTTCCAGACTCCCTAGCGAATAGCCACTACAATCCTTGCGTAACCCAAAGGAAGGATTCCCTGAGTGTGGCTCAAATTCAAGAGCTAGGGTCAACAGCAGGTTTTAGTCTTTGGTTCAAAACACCAAGGTGCCATACGTCTTTTGGAGCCGCCGCCAAAATGCGAGTCTACTTCACGGATGATGTGTCAAAGGGAGCTGGACACAAATTTAGGGGGTTTCCTTGTTGTGTTCCCCTTGAACCAAGCTGGACAATGTGCCCTCAACTAAAACTGAAGTGAGTCATAATCAAAACCCGGTACAAAAATGGTGCACCCAGACCCATGTAAAGAACCAAGAAGGCGGCCGAAGCTATTTATGGTTGGGATCGTCCCTTACTAACCTTCACGGGTTTTGATTGTGGCTCAAGTGCACTTGGTCTGCATGGCTAGTCCTACATGTTCCCGGTCCCGGTGGGCAGTTTAGCCATTCTCCAGCTACCCTCTGTCTAGTTGTCTCTGGCAAACGCCGTTGATCATGCCAAAAAGCCCCCGATTGAGTCAGGGGCTGACAGCATACCAAACAAAACAATTGGCGCTTGGAGGGGATGTGGATATGACTCAAAAAACCGGTACCAAAATGGGTTGCCCTGGTAAGTGAAAACATGGACCAAAACCTGCGGTTTGCCCTAGCTCTTGAATTTCAGCCACACCCATCTGCTGGTGGAACTGTCGAACTTCGGGTACCCTCTTGGTGTCCCTTCAAAACCAACCAAAAGAGGGTTTTTTCAGCCACTGCCATGTTGGATTTGCCAAACGGCGACAAGGAGTAGAGCCAGAAGAAGGCGAACAGCAGACTGGGGCTGGAGTGCTCCACCACCTGCCATGGGTTCGCACAAATTGGGGCACTTCCCTGCAAATGTGCGGAAGTTTTTTTTTTTTCTCGTCGTGTGTGTGTGTGTGTTCTGTTTTTAGTTTTTCTTGGGGGGGGTCCATGTTCATCTACAAGGGTGTAAGCTGACTGTAAAAGATGGTTTTTTAAGGAAACATGAGAAGACTGTTTGAGAGCTTGGTTTATGGCTAGGATGATCTAAACCGTAAACAGGTTTCGTGGACCTAGGCCCTGTCGTGAGCGATGAGTAGCCGAATGAATAAGTGGATAAACCAACAACCTATACTACATGTATATACAAATACATATCGTATAGGTGTATGCACGCATGATCTATTACCAAGAAACTGTATGATGCTGGCTGCAAACTCCGAACCGGCCTCAAAGGACAAGCGGCGTGTTTTGCTGGTTGGATTGAGCTGACCCCCTGCAATACCGTAGGTGCACAATGGTTTTCTTCTTGGTGGGGACGCAGCGCGTTCAAAAGCTCGAAATAACCTTTCAGTCAATCCATACCCGGTCGATACCAGTTGCCACTTAAGGGGTGGCTCCTAACAAATGGCGTCACTGGCTTGCAACTAAACCCGTCTAAAGCCTAAAGGCCTTCTAAACAAAGTGTTGCCGCAACATGCGAGACGCCCGCAATGTTTGGCTTTTAGCATCTCGCATTTCGGGAATTAAAACAACACACGCGCCCACAGGCAATCCTTTTCCAGGCATGAAGTGTGGGTGTTGTTAAGGAAACTCGTTCAGATCCCCAAGGTGAGCCAAGTTTCTAGGGGTTGATTCCAGCCATTCTTTCCAACCATCGTTCTTTCCAAAAACCGGCCGTTTTCCCTGGGTTTCCGGAGGTTTTCGAAAGAAGGACCCCGGAAGGTACCCCTGGAAGGTTTCTTCTCCGGCGCGCTCGATGGCCTCAAAAAGCTTTTCCCAGGCCTGGCCGGCGCTGAGCATGAGCACCAGCAGCATGACCAGCCCGGTCAACTGCACCATGCCCTCGGCTCTCAGGGTCCAAACTCCGGCGAAGGACGCGAAAGGCGGCCGTCGCTCGTTCATGGGGCTCGGCTTCTTTTCGGGCCAAAGGTCGGTGTTTTTCGGTTGAAAGTAAGCCCAAAATCAAAAGGGGTCCCCTCGAAAAAGAGAGGGCCATCCAGCTAAGTTGTATCCACACAAACAAGGACACGGGTCATGGCGGATCGCCACAACCCCCAACTGTAGCAATTCCAGCAGGTGTGCGTCAAAACTTGGGACTCCTTGGATGTGCAAAAAGGAGACCCAACGCGAACCTAGGAATTCGGAGGCTTCAGGAAGCGAGCGAGCCTCACCCTCTTGGCCCCCCTGCGCTGGTCAGCCAGCTGAGCCAATAGACCTCAGGCAAAGGTTTTTCCTTCGGCGTGAAGGGATACAAACACCTTGGTGGCAGAACACTGGGTTGAGTATGAAAGAAACCAACTTAAAGGGAACCAACCCAGAGTTCAAACTATCCGAATCATTGGAACGGATAGCCTTGCTCCGGCCAAAAGATTCATTCAGTTCTGTACATGAAGATTGTCCTGGTGGACCCCCAAGATCGGTGGGTTTCTTTGCTTTGGTCCGCCTTTCAGCCATCCCTCCCCTCCCCGGAACAGGGCACTCGCAACAAAAACACACACAGACACAGACACAGACACAGACACACAGACACACAGACACACAGACACACAGACACACAGACACACAGACACACAGACACACAGACACAGAGACACAGAGACACAGAGACACAGAGACACAGAGACACAGAGACACAGAGACACAGAGACACAGAGACACAGAGACACAGAGACACAGAGACACAGAGACACAGAGACACAGAGACACAGAGACACAGAGACACAGAGACACACAGAGACACAGAGACACAGAGACACAGAGACACAGAGACACAGAGACACAGAGACACAGAGACACAGAGACACAGAGACACAGAGACACAGAGACACAGAGACACAGAGACACAGAGACACAGAGACACAGAGACACAGAGACACAGAGACACAGAGACACAGAGACACAGAGACACAGAGACACAGAGACACAGAGACACACAGAGACACAGAGACACAGAGACACAGAGACACAGAGACACAGAGACACAGAGACACAGAGACACAGAGACACAGAGACACAGAGACACAGAGACACAGAGACACAGAGACACAGAGACACAGAGACACACACACACACACACACACACCACACACCACACACCACACACCACACACCACACACACACACACACACACACACCACACACACCACACACACACACACCACACACACCACACACACACACACACACACACCCATGGGTTTTTGTCGCAAACGGCAGAAATTCTTGGCGACAAGCCCTGGTCCCAGCGCCCACCCAGCGCGCAGAGCGGCGCTGGGCCTAACTTCACTGGGCTGTCCGTTTTCTGATCCCCTCCTAAAAGTGACTTTCAGTTGGCTAAATGGAAAGCCAAGCATCAAACCAACTGAAAAACTAAAGACCTAAGGAACTGGACGGCCGGGAACCGCCAAGTTCAAAGGGCAATCCCCAAAGCTATGTTCTCTTCAAAACGACTGAGACAAATGGCAGCCCCGAACCCAAAGCTCCGCAATGTGTTTTTGGCGAGACAGAGTCCCTATTCTCAGACATCCCCAACGGCCAACAAAGGTTGTGAGCGAAACTCAAGGTGGTTGTCGGGCTGCCTCAACCCACTGCAACAATCCGAATGAAATTCAGACTGAGGCCAGAATGGGTGTGTCTTTCGAAGGCCCTGTAAAATGGGACCCACTTTGCGGAAGCTTCACATCCCTAATTTGAGATATACCCAATTGAGCGGTTTCCCCAGTCCCAACCCGTCCAATCTCCCGGTTGACCTCTCTCCCGCCGCCCCAGGTGCCCTGGGTCTCCCGTCCCAAGTCTTGAGCCCCTGGATCCGCATCACGTCCTTCAGGTGCTCCTGTGACCGGCTGTCGGCTGTCGGTTTCTTCGGTGGCCAGGGGTTCAACCTAGGGGGGCTTGGGAAACCAAACGAAACCCCAAAAGGAAACAAAAAGAAAACATGTGTTTTTGCTTAAGGAAGCCAACAGAAAAAGAAAGGAAAGAAAACAACAACGATGTATTTAAGTTGGGGGGTTGTTTTAGATGAAAAAGGAAACCACCCATAGGGGTCAGATTCCATAAGGACACAGACCCATGGGGCTATGATGTTAAGGGCTTGTCAAAAATATGCCCCCTTCTTGGACCCCGCCTTGTACCATTGTGTTTAAAGGCGCCAAGCAATCGCCACTATGTTTGACAACCCTGCTGTGATGTTTAATGGGGACCCCATTGGTATTGGTGGACATCATTGAGGTGGGGATGCATGTCCACCAATCACTTTTGAGGTGGTTTCTGCTCAAATTGATAATTAGGTATGTGCTAATTTGGGGAAGCCCTAAACTTAAGGATGGCTGATATGGGTGTGGCTTGTCAAAACAGAAATGTGGATCCCTGTGGATTTCAAGGTTTGCCTGCCTCGTGGTTTCCGCATTGGGGGGGTTCAAAAGTTCGAAAGTCCAAGCAGTTGGTTGCCCATGAATAATGGTACTGAGGAAGCCGGGCTGTCGAAATCCGCATGCTGGCAACAAAAACAGAATCCTGCGTGTTGTGCGCAACCCCAGCGAAGCATGGATAGACCAAACTTAACAACAGACGCAAACACAAACACAAACACAGACTGGGACACAGACACAAACACACCACACCCACACACATACACACACACACAACACACCAAACCACACCACAACACAACAAAACACAAATGCATGCACGCAAGCCTGCTCGCACTCTCGCACGCACACACGCACGCACCCACACACGCACGCTCGCACGCACCAAAGCACGCACGCACAGACGCAAGCACCCACGCACCCAGAAAGGCACTTACACACGGCGAACCAGTGGTTTGGAACTAAACCCAAAGAGAAGTGACACCAAGTGGAAAACAAAACCGGCCGAGGAATCCGTTCCCCCTAATAATAAACGCGAACCCCCTAAAATAAATGAGGTAAATGAGGTCTGGGGGACAAGGCATATTTGTCAATAGGGTGCCTTGGGGTCAGTTGGGCTCCCCTGGAGACAAAGAAACTCATCCCTTGAATCGGGCTAAAAACGAGCTTTCAAATGGTAGTACAAACTTTGAAAGAGAAGACGTTTCGCTTTTGATCGGTCTCAGTAAGCACAAATTGGTGCAGGGGTGCAGGGGTGCAGGGCAAGAAAGACCGACCGCCAGGACAGTGTGTTTTCGCCGATCTTCTTCAGCAGCCCTTGTAGACAAGATAGGCAGGACAGGGAGGCCCTCTGTTTACCTTTTGGTCCCAAACAGCCCTTTGCCCCTTAATACGACTGGGTCTGTTCTGGGCGGAGATATCGGACAGTTTAGTATTGGTTTTGAATTGGGCTATTCTAAAACGTAGTGTTGGGGACCCGGCTGTGCGTTACTTAAAAGGGGGAGCGACCAGCTTATTTTGGTGTGGGACATCAACCTCTGAGACCCCGTTTCGGTGCATGCCTCTAAGGCAACACAAAAAGGCCACCTAACCGCCCGCGGACATTTGGCCGTCCAGTGGGTCAAGTGCATGTTCCTGGATGGTGCAGGAAATGGCCTGATGATTTCAGGCTTGAAGACAGGGAGTTTCGACACACCTGCTAGGCTCAGGTCATTCTCATCCGAAAGGAAACCAACATCGGCGAGTTGGGGCGCGCCAGAGCCCTGCCTTGACAAGAGCTCTTGGGGTGCCTTGGATTCAACAGGGCATCCCAACACATCCCAGCGGATGATTGGAAGTGGCCTTGTTCCCAATACATGCATATACCTCTGCGTTATACATGTATATACGTGTCTCAACGCTCGGTTCACTTTTCGTCACCTGTAAACTGGCCATCCCCACCTGGCTCTATCCAAATTCTCGAGCCAAGTTGGAAGCAACGCATTCCATCCGACCCAAGAAATGGGATGGGCCTGCTTCTCATAGACCACCTCTCGAACCAGCAGCGACACCGCGTAGATCCACCTGCTCTCTCAAAGCCAAGATCGGGCTACCTTCCCGGATGCCCTCCAACATTGCAGGGTTTTTGTTGGGCTTCCCCCCCAACACAGCCCCAAGTGAAGTATGCCAAGCCCCTTGGCTTGCACCAGCCAAAGCCCGAGCTTTTGTGCAAAGTGACTGCGGGCTGACCGAATCTCAGGGTCGAGCCCCAGAACGAGGAACATCGGCATGAAGTACTGGATGATGCTGATGAAGTTGTCCATCTCTTTCCTTGGCCGCGCCGCGAAGAGAGGTCTCTGACCATTAAGGAGAAGGCAGGACATGAGACTTGGAGGCTGATTTCTGTATTTGGTGTGCTTCTAGGTCCTCCAGTAGAGCGGTTAGAACAAGGGTACCCTTTTTTATGTAGTCTATTTTACTAGGGAACCCTCCCCCAGAGAAGGGTAAAAGGGCACTACTGGGGGACCTAGGCTTTGTTCTGTTTTGGAAGACCATCCAAACCTGAGCCCATGATTTGACCATTCAAGTCAGCCTTCAAGTAAACTTAAGTGACAGGACCCCTTGTGTTGATACTCCCTAGAAGCTACCTAAATCCGCGGCCCGGCAAAAAGGTACCCCCCCATGTCCATTCAAACACAACGCCAACGGGAGCCAAGCGTATTCCTTGCTCGCGTCGAAACCTTGGGAGCCCCTCTCAAACCCCAAATTCTCATTCACTACTACTGGACATATTTAGCCATGGGTCAAAGTCCCGTACCCCCAGTGAACATCCCACTCCCAACTAAAATAGACTAAAATGGGTGGTGCACCTACCCCAAAATGGTATCATTGGTTTTGACCCACAGCCATTTGGCCGCATCTCCAAACGTCGGAACCCCAGAAGATGGGTTACCGGGGATCCTTTCTGCAGTCAACACCCAAGCTAACCGGTCGACTCTTGGGCCGCAGCCGCGCAGCCGGGAACTGTTCAAGCATGACCTCCAGTGGCCATGGGCAAATGAGCTTTTTTGGCGTCTCCAAATGAGATGCAAAAAACATGGCCAAAGGCAATGGTCTCCCTTTTGGCTTCCTTTTAAAACTAAAAAGGAACAAGGAGGGCCCTCCAACCCCAAAACGACCTCAAGCAGGGCCCTGAAGCAGTCGAAACGAGGTCCCGAGTTCCCCCCCCCCCACATGGAGCTGACCCTGTCACAGGCCCTGAAAACTTGGTCGGGGTGAGTGTACAAAAACAGGATTCCACTTGGGTTCTTCTGATCCGCAAGAAGCCAAACATGTTTTGCACCAGCCTGTCTTGAGGGATTCGCTCTTTTTACCCCATGAGCTGAGCTCTGGCAAACGCGCATGCCCTGCACTCCCTTTCCTGCAGACCCACCAGCCTGCGTCCGTTTTCCCGTGAACGCGTGTCTGACTTCCGGGCCCTTGGGCTTAAAACTCGTGGGATCCCAACTCCTCCATCGTTTTCCTTTGCTATCCCCTCCAGTTGTGATAAAGGTACCCGGTGCCGAGTTGGATGACCGGCAACCGTGGAAAAAGTTTGCTCCCACCAAGCCCTACTAACCCTTCCCGAGCGTTCAGCCAAACGAAGGGACGCCTATGGATGTGTCACTTCCGTCTTGGTTGCTGTTGAGCCTTCTCCAACAAGTTGTGTAACTTTTTGATTTGTGTAGGTCCAACTTCTGGAGTTTCCGACCTGTTTCACTCAAAAAGTCTAAAGCCCAACAATCAGCTACCACATAGGCATAAAGTCATGCTCACCCCGGATGAAGTTGAGGGTTCAAGAGGTCCTCATGGGACAACCATTGGTTGGGAAACCCGCAAAAAATACATTTAATAACCACTCAATGGCTGCGAGCACTTGAGTCGAGGCCCCAACCTTCACGCGGCGCCCAGGCAAGGTGCGCTCGTTGGCCGCGATGTTCCGGCCTCGGGTGCGCTTTGCGACGAAGCACGTCCGCGTCCAATGTTCCAATGGGGACAGTTGAGTTAATTATATGGAAGCATAAGGCCATCTCGGCCCCAAGCTGTTCAAAACGACTGGCCAGTCGCAATCCATAATTCCTGTCCTGAGGTCTGGAATCCCAGACCTGCAATTTTTGTTTCGCAAGAACTATGGAAATCAAACATGTCCTGTCACCACGGGAACTGATGAGAGCCGCAGGGAATAGACCATTTTAGGTTTTAAAAGGGTCTGCTAGTTTCTACTGAGGCTGTTGGCCCTTAGGTGGGACCCTTGACAACCATAGATTCTGTGGCGTTGTAATCAAAAACACCAACGAATCAACGGGCAGCGCCATGCAGCGCCCCTTTTCGGCCCAGAACAAAGTGCCCTTTGAAGCAACAAATCCCAACCTGCATCGGGTTGGCTAGAATCAGGTAACCCTTTGCGCTACCGGCCGATCCATGCCCCGTCCCTTCGCGGCTATCATCTACTTAGGCGTTGGCTGTTGCATCCCCCACAAACCAGCTGTTCTTGTTCGCCGGCAATTTGCTTGCGAGGGACCAAGCGGGCCGGTTCGGTTGCCTTCCCACCCCCGGCCGGCAGCCGTTTTTTCAACCCGTGAGGCGCGCAGCGCGCGCAGCGCGCGAGGCGCGCGAAGCGAGCTTCTCGGCCCATCGAATCCGTGAGCCGTGCGCTCATCTAAAACTTGCCGCGCAACTTGGCTGCCGTCACCATCCAAGAGCTGGGCCACATGCTTAGACATGGTTGAAACAACCTCCTGTTGGCTTCCCCTAAACGGGTCTGGCTGCTCAAGCCAAAATGGCTGTGGGTCAAAACCAACGCTACCATTTTGGCTGGTAAGTAATTTCAACACCCATTTTAAAACCTATTTTCGTGGGGATTGGGATGTTCACTGGGTACGGGCTTTTGACCCATATCCAACCCTGCACTCACGGGCTGCTCCGGCAAACCCACGTGGTGAGTCTCTTAATCCTGCTTCTCCGCGGGCCGGCAGGGCCTTGGCTCCGGCAAGTGCCGGAGCGAAGCTGATCGGGCTTCCCTTTCAGAAACTCAGATGCCCAGTGGCCAGGGGAAAAAAAGCATCCTTTTGAGTTTAAAGGAAAACAAACCCAGGAAAAAGGGCATCCTTTTTGTTGGTTGGTTGAGTTTAAAGGAAAACAAACCTGCCCAAAAAGGAAAAACGGGCACCACTGGGCAACTGGAGAAAGACATCATCTACGGAGCTAATTAACAATTAAACACACATCACCGCGGATTGACAGAAGTTTCTTCGAACCAGTGGCCAAAGCCCCAAAAAAGCAGCGTGCGGGTGTTTCCAGGATACAAGTCCGAGAGCCAGACTCATGTTTCGACGGCCACATCCTAAACTGACAGGGCTACCCTCTCCGTCCAATACCTGAGCTTCCTTTTTCCTATTTACAAGAGAAGGCTCGCTGAGGCACGATTGCATACATCACGCGAGGACGGAAATTGCTGGTGAGGGTCTATAGCGGGCCTTGGGTAAGGCTGCCAAGTGTGGGAAACAATCAAGAGCGGGGGGCATCTTCTTCCTTGCGCGGAAGCGGAAAGCACGCATCACCGGGGCGGGATGCAAAACAAGAAAACCAACAACTGACAACCCAACCAACCACGCAACACCACACACACACACACACACAAACGAGTGAAGCCACAACGGGCACGAGGATAAGCTGCGTCGTCCGTTTCTCTTCTGTGCTTCTCAAAGTTCAACATGTCTTTGCTACTTTAGTCTTCCAAACTATCCCCTCAGGGTCTATGGCACCACTTTTTGTAGCTGCGTCCATCCGAGAGGCAGCTGTTGTGCACTGCACGCAAGCACAACGAAGCAAGATCTGCGTACTTTCGACTTCAATGGACTGAGGTCATGCCGGAAATTTGACTCTTGGGAACTGTGGCTTGCTTGTCGACTGAAGGAAATTGAAAATGGCAGACCCGTCCCGAACTCTCTCAATGGGAACATCCGGGTTAACCATGTATGGGGTGAACACACCTGACCCCAAGGAGGGGAGAAGATTAGAGTAAGACATTTTCGAGTGGCTCGTTCGGCTCAAGCTGCGAATGAAACACTCGGCTTCAATTCTAGCTGCTTCAACAGGGGCAAAGCAAACAACAGCGGTTCACCACGAGAAGGGGCAAGGGACTTTGCATCACTTGCAAGCATGTGTTCAGCCTCTGTTCTTGGACTCTCCGGTGGTCAGTAGTGACGGAGACGGGCCCCTGGGCATGACACACACACACACACACACGTTGACATGCACACCACACATACCGCACCACACCTGGCACGCACCACTATGCCGTCCAAGCAGAATCATCAGCAACAACAACAAAAAACAGGAACCGCAACAGCGAAACCACCACGGAAGCACTGCCGCAGCCGCCGCCGCCGCCCCCGCCACCGCCACCACCGCCACCACCAGCACCGCCACCACCAGCACCAGCACCAGCACCACCACCACTCACGAACACAATGACAACAACGACAACGGCAACCACCACGACAATGGCGGCGACGACGGCGAAAACGACAACAGCATACTCCGCACACCATTTATCGCACGTCGTACACCATGCATCATGCAACTTACAACATACATCATACAACACGCCAACATCATAATTATGAAGATAATGCTAAAGTTCGAAGCAACAAAGCCCAAACCCGGAATCTACACCTGACACTCAACCCCACACCTTCGGGAAAGAACGGGGCGTACGTTGCTTCGGGGCACTGGAAGATGCACCCGGAGAAGAGAAGAAGAATGCTGCCGCCTGAGCTCGGGTCCCAGTTTGTGAGCTCGTGGCTAGCGACAGGAAACAACACATCAACAGCTGAATGTCTAAAAGCTTCGAATTATTTCAATATTGCAAATGTCTAAGACCATTTTGATATCCAATGGTTTTGAACTGTTCTCAATGTTATGAATACCTGTAAGTGTATCGGCAAATTTAAATGACTCTGTCTGAAAGGGGGCTCCTCTGGTTTAGTCGGGATGGATCCATAGTTGAGCTAAAACGACCCGAGTCCCTGGACAAAAATCGAGTGCCCAGGCAAAGGAAGTGCAAAGAGACGGGGCCCAGTTTGTGATACCAAAGATGCTGGGCCTGACGAATTCGGTTGTCTTAAATAGGGGGACCCAGAAAATGGAAGGTATCTAGGTCCTCCAGTAGAGAGGTTAGAATAAGGGTTAAGTTAAGGGTACCCTTGTTTCTGTAGTCTATTTTAGTAGGGGAACCCTCCCCCAAAAAAGGG
>CAUJNA010000113.1:2455656-2530656 GCA_963377175.1 Effrenium voratum
CTTGGTTGCTTGCTTGGTTGGTTGGTTGGGTGGTTGGTCAGTTTTAAGGGGAAACCAAAAGGCGAACCACAATTTTGGGGGGTCCCTTACCACAGCCACACCCACATAGTGAACGTGTCCCCCTCCACCACTAAAGTGGATCGCTATTAAAAGTTAGCGGAAAAGCTTCAACGGGGAACCAACCTTCAGAAGCCCAGTCCTTTTCAACCTTACAAAGCTGAAATTGAACACAGCTGCATAGGGTATGGGTCAAAAGAGAGGGACCCTGAAACTGGTACCCTCAAATGCACACACATGTTCACTCCCTGACACGCAATTTTGGGGTGTGATCGCCCACTCTCCAGTGCACTCTGTTGAGGGTTCACCATGTCACCGCCTTTGAATACAGCAATGTTGACCTGGACTTATCAACCTGACGACTCATGTTCGGAGTGTTCCCCCAAGTCCAAACGGATCCCCTACATATTCAACCGGCTTGGTTTCCAAACCTTGGCTCCAGTTACTTCCCATCTGTTCCGCACATTGGTTTTGTGGGTACTGGGCGTGCGTCCAAATCCCTCCCTTCTCAAACCGGCACGACTGCCTCTCATTCACCAACCGATCGCAAGTTCGAAACGCCTCTTTTCAAAAACACACACACACACACACACACACACGTCCGGGGGTTCTCACCCTTTTTGTCAGGCGTCGTTTTTTCCCTTTCCCATTTTTGGTCCGGGTTCACCCGAATCTTTTTGGGACCCGGCCCTCGCTCCGCCCGGCCTCCGCCCGGCCGACTCCGCTCCGCTCCGGCCGGACTTTGGCCCCCGGGCGCCGCGGCCCCTGAGGTGCTTCGGGAAGGCCTGGACCGTGCTGGTCATCGCCAGCACGTTGGCCACCTGAGCTTCGGAGAATTCGCGCTGAGAGGGCTGAGATGTCGAGGGGGTGGGGGGGTGGCTAGGTCGAAAATTCGCGGGGTGGGACTGGGCCGGAAATCCCAATAAGGGTTTATCGGCTTTTTGGTGGGGCTGAGGGTGGCGAAAGAATCTTCTTGGTAGTTGGGCTTTTAAATAGGGGGCCAATTATGGGTGCAATAAAAAACTGAAGCTCATGGGAAGTTCATGTTATTATTGAGGCCGGCCAGCTTGCGAAACACACATGCGGGATTGCTAGTTTGGATATATGTTTTCCTCTGGGCCCCAAGGGGTGGGTTGGTGCCCTGTGCCAAGGTCATGAAACCAGTAGCCAAACGATCTCCCAGCAACCACCGGTAGAAAAAGGGAAACCCTTCTCAGCAAAGCCGTGAAACCCCTAGCTAAACAACTCACTTCCCAAGTGGATGGCCGGAAAAAGTCTGGAATAAGGAACAAATCTCAAAAATAAGCGGCGTGGTTAGGCACTTCCTCAATCAATCCAACATTTCCTAATATAGTTTGGTGCAAGCTCCCCATGTCATCGCCTTTGCACATAGAGATGCTGATCCCGCATTTATCAACTTGCCGGATTGTTGGCGGGTGTTCCCACTCAAGTCCAACCGGATCCGCTTTAAAATGGGTCGCAGCCTCGCAGCCTTATATACACCAATCAGGTTGGTTATTCATTCTTGGTCCCATTGCATCCGTGTGCTAATTTGCTCATTTTGTGGGCTATCCCACCCATGCCCCAAAAGCTCACTTGCCAATAGCAGAATAGCATGGACCATTCCTTTTGCACAAGTGACGTGTCTAATGTTCTCTTCTCAAAATGGCCAGGGATGCATGTCTGCATGAATTATGGCTCAAAATAAGGGGCAGCTTCACGCAAGCCCAACGACCTGATCAGAAAGCTAGTGGGAAGCCAGAGGGAAGCCAACGTGGAATCCAATTGGTAGCTTTAAGATGAAAAAGGCACCTCACAAAAACACGGACACACAGCCACACACAAAGACACACACACACAGGCACAGGCACAGGCGCAGGCGCAGGCGCAGACAAATGGCCATGCATGGGTCAAAAGCCCGGTTAGCCCCCAGTGAACATCCGATTCAATGAAATGGGTGGTGAATTCACCCAATCCAACCAAAATCGGATCCCAAAACGGTTTTGACAACCACAGCCAAATGAACTCGCCCAATGGGCGTGGATCGATCCAAGCTGCCTCCTCACCCAGGTTGGCCACACCCCAGGCAACAGACCTCGAGACGAGGCGGTGTTCAGGTTGACCCCAGCATGAACCATCCCCATGATAAGAATTATCCGAAACCAAATTTGCGGTTGGATACGGGAAAAGCGAGGATTCCCGAGGATTCACTGTAAAGCTCGGAAAAAAAAAAGCCATGTCATCTCGGTTGCTTTCTGCTCCCCTGCGAAAAGTGAATAACTCTTAGTGTGTTTAATACGGAAACCAGTTAGTTGGCAAAAAGTTCAAGTCTTAACATCCAAGCAAAACGCACCTCTGTCAATGTCAATGTGGGGGTGTTAGTGGGGATTCAGACCACCGCTATAGGGGGTGTTCCCCCCATAGTAATCAACAGGGTTTGATTCATTTCCGGCGTCAACATTCCTGGAAGTTGGTTGGGAAACCACTGGGACTTCCCAAAAAAAATCCCACGACTCCCCCAGTGGGTCGGCCGTTTGTGCGTTCGTCTTGCCTTCCTGGATCGTCCTGGATCTCAAGGGACGAGCTTCGATGGCTTGCTATGAGGTATCCAAACCGAAAGGACACCAAGCATTGCTAGGGGACCTTTAAAAAAAGAAAAAGAAAACAAATAAGTGGGGTACGAAAAAAAAAAAAAATAAAAATAAAAAAAAAAAAAAACTACCAGTTGACCCCTATAATCGTGACTAAACTTGGCAATAAAGCTACCCACAGTCCCCATTCGAAGCATGCCCCGGTTTGGGGCTTGTCCTCGAAAGAAAGGATCTTTCGCTTTGAGGGCCAAGCTGATTGACCCATTGGTCAAGACCAGTCCTGCGGTATGAGACAGTTGCAACCCTTGTGATGTACAGCTGAGCAGCTGGAACCCGAATCCCTGTCACTTCAGGCTTGTAATGGTTTATACAGGCACTGTAACCCCCCATGAAACCAACTAATGTTGACCCCGGATTAATAAACCGGTTTACTAATAGGGGGGTGCTCACCTCCAATAGTGATGACTCTCCACTAAAACAAGGGCACCCCCTATTGATCAACCAGGGGTTTATTAATGCGGGGTGCCCGTTACAATTGAGTAGCGCCACATACCAGGAAGGTCCAGCATGATTAAGATCCTTACAGCCCTTACAATAATCCGCATCAGACCGATCAGTAGAACAATGCCAGCTGAATGCTACGGGAAGCTGGCCATAGCATCGCGAGTGTAGCTCGCAAAGCGTTCGGCACTGGTCCTAAAGGGTGGCCCAAAAGACACTTTGCCCCCCCCCCCAAAAAAAAAAAAGAAAAGAAGAGGACATTGTGGACCACATCTAGTGAACCGAAAACATGTAGATTGACGTCAAAATGAGGTCAATCTACCAGAAAGGGTTTTTCCTATTTTGACCTCCGAAAAGAGAATCGCCATGCCTAAACTGGCCCCAACAGCCTTTTGTGCCCTCCATGGATGGGAGGGTAGGACCAACTAACGTGACCACAATAACGCAAAGCCCTGGCCACTACCCCAGGATTTCGACCGAAGCGGCAGACTCATCTTCTCGTTGGCCATGGCAAAGGCAAGGGTGCCCACCGAGCAGGTCATGTAGCCTGTGACAAGGGGTTTGGACCCCCAAAGTCATGGGGTGTCCTTTTGGCATCCCTTTGAACCAGACTGAAGGTTACCCTCCATGTGGATGGACAAAATCTGATATCCGCGTCGCAGTTGAGATGGATGAAACCCGATTTGAGTGCTTGTGGATAAAGCACCAGTGTTCCCGTGATCATGACTGAACTTAGCTTCATGGTACCCCCACCCTGTGTTTTTGAAACAAACATGCTCTTCCAGGACCCCCCGAACGTCAAATTCCAGGCTAATTGGTGAGCGTATATTTGTGATCCTTTATTTGATTGAGCCCCCCCCAAAAGAAAAACATGCATGGTGCTAGATTCCAGCATTTTACCACCAACTTTGGTGAACATAAAACCACAAAATCCACATTTCAGCAGCGGCGCGGACGCTGCCTCCCCCCCCCCCCACCACTTGGCTTGGACGCTGCTCTCGGGTTGCGTTTTCTCCTCGGACACCTCCCCCCACGGGTCCCACGGATGGAGCAGCGAGCTGCGAGACGCGAGGCGCGAGCCGAGGCGCCGCCCAGCAGCACGGGCAAGGTGCCCAAGCGCTGGGAGGCGGAGGCCGCCAGCAGGCCCCCCAAGATCTTACCTGCGGAAAGGAAAGAGAAGCAGAGCCGGTGGTTTGGAGGTTTGGAGGTCTTACCTAGGTGGTTTGGAGGTTTGGGGGTGGTTTGGAGGTTTGGAGGTCTTACCTTGGTGGTTTGGAGGTTTGGGGGTGGATTGCTTGGAGGTCTTACCTTGGTGGTTTGTTTGGAGGCTTGGTGGGACACCCCCCTTGTACTCACAAGAATCCCTGGCATTCGGAGACTGCCCCAAGAAACTGGTGGGCCACGATTGGGGGGTCCATGTCCGGACTGATCCCTCCCCAGATTAGATTCTAATGAGTAGATTCAAGACCCTTGTGCCAAGTGGTGCGGTTTCAGTGTGAGTGCATCGAGCTCCGTTCAAAACAGGGACCACTTCATTTGCTAGGGTTGATCAACATCAAAACTGGTGCTTCGTCCCTTGCGGCAAGCTGAGTAGAGGTTTCCCTGGTATTGGTGCCTTGCAGACGACACACTAGGGATTGCTTCCATATTTTGAACAACCCAAGAAGAAGGTGACTGAAGGCAGGCCATTGAGTGTCTTTTCTTTCCAGAATACGTGGTCAGCAGTCCGGCTTGGCAACACAAACAACTCGCGGATGTCGGGGCAGCGTGTCAACGACAACATGCAAAGACACCACTCACACAGGTTGACTTCTGAGTTCTGAGGGGAGGGTCCACTTCAGGATAGCCTCTTCAAAAATCCTTGAGCCCATGCTGAGGCCTATGGGAAATTCCCTCCCAGGCATTACCTACAGTGAGAGGCCCAATTTGCTGCAGCCTTCTGAGCGACGGGCTTGGAAAAGGATTGATGGGGCCCGGTCCCGGGTTTGTTTAAAGGGAACTTCAACCACCCAAAAGTAAAACTTGGGTCAGGTACATGCAGCGCATCCTTACCGGGTTCCTTTTAGGAAAGTAAGTTTGAGAGTTCTCAACATGGGTGTTGTCCTTCTTTAGGGGATGCCCCCAAAATGGTGGGTTGTCCTTTTGGCGTCCCTTGCAAAAATGAAATCTAAAATATAAAATCAAAAAATGACACACCCAAATCTACTCGCCTTGCGGGAGCAAAGGTTCCTCCTTTGAGAACCCCGAACCCCGAACCCCTCCGGTTGGACTGTTCCGGGGCTACCCCCATTGAGCCGCTCATCCAAGGTACGGGTTATCTGAAAGGGAGTCCCCCACAATCCTAGTGGAAGGCTTCGGGGCTTGCGAATGTAAGGGAATCTTCTGGCAGGGGCGCCCAAAGACACCCCAGAGTCACCTGCTCAACAAAATCCCCAGGGGACTTTCCCAATAAAATCCCTTGAGGGGACTTTCCATGAAACCAACAGGAAACCATCCAAACCCGCTGATTTGAGTGTGTACTTGGCAAACTTCCTCTAGAAATTCCTGCTGCTGGTTTTAAGGTATATCTCAAAATAGGCGGGGCCACAAAAAATGCTAGCTTTTCCTGTGGTAGGAGATTCGAGTTGGTCGGGCGGGGGGGGGGGGGGAAACACATCCCAGGGGCAAATGAATTTCACGCTGGACACCATGGCGCGAAAGTCTGTGTCCAGACTCTTCATGCCCCAGGCGTCGTTGCCCTGCAAACTGTTTGGCGCGCCGAATGCACCGCTATGCTCCGCTTGTGGCTTGGGTTGCGGGGACAGTTGAGGTTGGGTTTTTTGAGAAGGCTGTGGGAAATGACCAATTTAGTGGTACAACCAAAAGGGCCTCCCAAAAGACCAACCCCCCCTTGAAAAGAGGGGATTCCCTTTTATTACAGAAGTGGGGAACCCGTTGATCCCCCAACTCTGTTTTTTGAGGGTACCCTTTTTGGTGGCTTCGGGAACCAAGAGGAAAACACACACACAGAGTTTGGGGCACCCCTATTTTGAAACATGTTCATTTGGGGACTTTTCCTTTGACCCCCCACCTGGTTTGGGGTAGGAAAGCAAGTCAAACAACAGGTCGGGGTTGAAAAAACAAGGTCCCCTTACGAACAGCTTGGGGACCTCTCGGCATTTTCTTCCCCACAACCCCGTTTTTCCACTCTCCTACCTTTGGGTTTCGGGGGAAAGGGGGGTCGCAACAAAATCCATAACATGAGGTTCGCATAAAGGACATGGGAAAATTAGGACACCCTATGCCCTCCCAAATGGACAATAGACTAGCTCCATGTGGGTGAGTTTTTGAGGGTTCCCATTTTCTTAAGCTGGTTGTATAGGAAAACCAGAATGACAAGCCAATATATTGAGGGTCTCCCTCATATAATACCGAAGTGTTGGCCTCGAAAGGGGGCTACCCTTTGAACTTGCCAAGCCTTTGTTGAAACAAACGAAACAATTGCTGTGCCTGGCGAGCTGTGTCTTCTTTCTTTCTTGTTTCCAGTTGTTTGGAAGGGCGACAAGAACAACCCTGAAGTGAAGGGAATTAGTATTCGCAGAATAATTTGCAATAGGACTTTTCGTGCCGTAAGTGTAAGTCGTTTCGCTTTGCGCGTCTTGCACATTCACCACGATTGGCTGCGAGAAAATAGAGGGGGTAGTTTGCCCCCGCCCTGCAGTTTATCCTCTATTTGTCCACCAACAGTAACAGGGTTGCCCCAATGATCCTGGCCGGGTTGAAACTGGGCCCCTGGCAAAAGAAACCAAAGGAAGCGGAAGGTCAATTTTCTACGGGTCAAGATTTTACTCAGGGCCGGGTGTGTTGGGTTGTTTCAAGAACAGTTGCTGTTGTCACTCCTGGTCCTCCATTTTCTACCATTGGGCTAGCATTGTTCAGACGCGAGCAAGCGGCTTCCCAAGGGAAGAGCCCTCAACCTGTTTGTTGATTCTCAAAATGGGATCGTGCTTCGAGCCCCTTTTGGTTGATATTCAAGGCATTTTGGCGGACCCTCACCCAGAATCACGAAACGAAGGGAGCTCCCGCTTTTAGAAAAACAAAACGGCTACGTCTTTCTTGAGGGCAACCAAACGCAGCGCCCGAAAGCGACGCGAGCCGCAAATCATTCACCGGCGAGGTTTGATTCGATGGTGATACACAGCTCCATCACCGTGTTCACGAATTGAGTTGAATCATCACCACACAAATGTCATGTCAGTGCCTGTATATACGTCAGTGACTTCCTGATTTATGTGCAAGCACCCTCCTGACGTCGACTTTTGCTTTGCGGACGGTCTCCAGAAGCTCCAAGCTGCACGCCGCCACGCCAATCAAATGTCTGCCGTCTGTGACTTTCTGCCGGTCCCGCCGCACTTGCAGCTGATTTTTTCACCATGCTTGGTTGACGTTGGAAGGGAAGCAACAATTTGAATTTTAGCAGTTAAGTGGTTGGATGTCCCACTCAACCACAATAAGCAAAAATGCAAGATGCTTCCCAACCACCAAGCATGGAGTAATTGCTGTGCCGGAGCAACGTGTTGAGCTCGCGTTCAACCTACGATCTTTCAGCAAGTCCACGGAGCCGGCCTTACTACAAACCACCCTGGCCCCATTGGGTGCGTGTCGAAACAGGGGTGGCTTCCTTTTGGCTTCGCTTTAAAACGAACCCCAGGCCCCTGAAGCCGCCGGAAGGGCCTGCTGGCAAAGCCGATGGAAGAACTGGTTCGCCACCTGCGCTGGTGAAAATGAATCTTGTGATACCAACATGGGTCATCTCCATCGCATAAAACTTTGATTATTGCCGTTTTGGTTGAACCATCTCAATCTCAATTCAGCAATGGCGCGGGTCAGGGACAAACTGAAGGCCGGGAGCACCGATCGTTGAAGCTATAGAACCACCTGGAGTCACGGCCAATAGTCGGGTGACCCGTCGAATGGGTTCTAACAAATGGGTTCCTTTCGGATGCTACATGATTGTCCGTTGCAAGCGATCGGAACCCGTGCAGAATCCGTTCATCCGCTCATTAAGATCCTGCCCCCTTTCCATTCCGTTTGACATCCCCAAACTTGGCAGCTTGCAGGGGCGAGAAGGGAACCGGGACACCGACCATGGCCAACGTAAACTCCGCCCACTGGTCATCCTCAGAGTCCATCAAATATGAATCCGTTTCCCTTGGTAGTCTAAACCCCCATCAAGGGACTGATGACCATCCCTGCCAACCCCAAGTACAAGGGTGTTTCGACTATGACGATAATGCTGGCAAGTTCCGGTTCCAATCGAACGAGGTGCGTTGAACAGTGATACGGGGGTGTCTTTTATGAGGGTACCAGTTTTGTCGGTTATCGTACATGGACGCACAGGGAACCCACCCCTTGGAATACAGGTTGCCTCGGGAAAAAAAACATAGCTCAGTGAAGCTTGCGATTCCAAAAGCTCTTACTTAAACTGCGTCTGTTGTCCTGGTTGTGGAACCTTGAAGCGGGGCGGGGGGAGGGGGGGAATCATGGAACGGCCTTAAACCCAAGGAGGGCATGTTTAACTGTCTTACAAAGGGCTCTTAGAGGGATTCTGCGTACCAGACTGGGGCGGAGGGTGTCTCTCCTGAACAAAAGTTCTGGGGGTTGAGCAACCATTTTGTTCACCCATCATTCTTTTCAGGATTCCTCCTGGCGTTCAGCAACTTGTTGAAAGAAGAAACAAATTGGCGAGAATTGGCAAAGAACGCCTCTCCTCACTTCTCCTGGAATATCATGACGTCTGAAAAAGACTATCTTAAAACTGTATTCCTCAAAATGACTGAAATAAGTATCCTTCTCTAACGAGATGTAGCGCCAAAATGGTAAGGTAACATACATAGATATTCTAGGGGAAGCTTCCCCATTCTTTTCAAGGATCCTTCTTCTCAAAAACCATCAAACGACCAGGGGAAACAGATGGTTCTTGAAAAGAACAATGGTTGAAAAGAATGGGGAATCAACCCCTAGATATATGTGTATGTATACATACATACATATATATATATATATGCATATACATCGCTTGATTCTGTTTCTTAATAATGAAGCAAAACAACGAAACATCGCCCCCTGGCACGCAGCCCAACGCCCCGCCAGCGCAGCCACGCGCCGCCGCAACGGCGGCCGCAGAAGCTCGGCCAAGCCCGGGTCTGCGAGAGAGGTTGATGCGTGTTTATCTGGCTGTGGGTCAAAACTCATGGGATCCCATTTTGGTTGGTAGGTGAATTCACCACCCATTTTAGAACCTATTTTAGTGGGGATTGGGATGTTCACTGGGGGTGCGGGTTTTTGACCCATAGCCATCTGGGTTCGCCAAAGATGGATTTGCCGCGCTGGGGTTGGTGCTTGGTTTTCACATGGCTTTTGCTGGTTGGTTAAAACAAAAATATGGGGTTGGTGCTTTCAGCTGGATGTGTCTTTTTGTTGACACCCCAAAATGTAAGACCAGCCATTCCTAAGGTTCTCCAAAGGATCCGTCACCTTCTGAGAGGCGCACCTCTTTTTGGGTTAGGTGGTTGGTTGGTTGGTTGGTTGGTCGGTCGGTCGGTTGGTTGGTTGGTTGGTTGCTAGTTTGGTTGGTTGGTTGGTTGGTTGGTTGGTTGGGTGGGTGGGTGGGTGGGTGGGTGGCAAAATCCGTGCGAAGGTCTTGGAAATGCCGGTGACTCTTCTGAGAAGGCGATGCAAAAAAATCTGAACGGGGACGAGCGTCTGCGAAGGGGGGTTGGCCTTAGATCCTCCCAGAAGCTCCACCAGTGCGCTGACTCCACCAACATGAAGCCCTGCAAAGTAAAGCAAGCACGTCCAACGGCCCTGATCGGCCTAGATGCCTGAAAAGCATTGTCGGCTGATCAAAATGTGTGACACAGCCAGATGCTTACTTCGAGCCACATGGAGCCGGCAGAATCCAACCAGCTTGCAAGCAGGAAAGAGTCACATCCCTATCCTTTGCCTGTTCGTGTCAGAAGAAGCTGCTCATCCCTTTCCAGTCACTTGGTTTTGTGGGAACGCTTGCTGCTTGCTGAATCGCTCCAAAATTCCGATCTGAAAACGAGCAAAATTTCCCAAAACGAAACATATGGGTTTGTCCTGTTTGAGGGTACCCTGTTTTGGTGGTTTTCAAAAAAGCCAAATATAAACAACCACCATTTTGTGGGTACCCTAAAAATCACACACCCATATAGGGATGCCCCAAAAATGGCGGGGAGGCCAGTGCCCTGTACCCATCGTCACTTGGGTGTGGGTCAATATTCTGGTGTGGAAGGTTCTGCAGTGACGCGGACGTCTGGAACGAGTCAGTTACGCAAGGTCGGTTGTTCCGGACCTCTAGGAAGACATGCGTGGAGTCCTCAAGCACACGTTCATTTAAAATTTAGTGTAAAATGGATAGATGGATGGATGAATGGATGGATGGGTAGATGGATGGATGAAGCGACCAGGGGCGCGCGGCCTCACCTCCCCCGCCATCGTTGCCACCCTTGCGTCGTTGGGACACCGATGCGCTGTAGTCAGGCCCGCCACCCGCGCCAGCCCATGCACAAGGCTGGGAGGCGTAAGCCGATGTCCACCTAGTCTACTTCTTGCTTTCTGCACTAGCTTTACTTTTACTTTACGGAAACTTACTTATGTTCAGACACGTATCAGAACGTGTGGTTTTACCTCCATCGCGGAAGTTCGCGGAAGGTGTGGGTCAATATTCTTGTGTGGAACGCTCCGCGGTGGAACGAGTCAGTTACGCAAGGTCGGTTGTTCCGGACCTCTGGGAAGAGCACACCTTTATTTAGTGTAAGATGGACTGGATGGATGGGTAGATGGATGGATGAAGCGACCAGGGGCGCGCGGCCTCACCTCCCCCGCCATCGTTGCCACCCTCGCGTCGTTGGGACACCGATGCGCTGTAGTCAGGCCCGCCACCCGCGCCAGCCCATGCACAAGGCTGGGAGGCGTAAGCCGATGTCCACCGATGCGCAAGCCGATGCAGGGCACTCTTCAAAGACTTCTTTGTCTCCAAAGCCCTGGCACATGTCGTCCTTGAAGGCTTCTTGGGCGGCGGGCCACGTAAGAAGCGCAGCTACTTACATGGCGCATGTGTGTGCATGTGGACTTGGTGGCAAATTGCTCCGCTGCGTCTGGAGCACGTCTGGAACGGGTCTGGAACGGGGTCTGGAACGGTTACGCGAGTGGCTTGCACTTTGGAATGCTAGCAATCATCAGGTAAACATGGTCGTTTCAACAATGTGACGACCGAGAACGGTATCGAACCGTTACCGTATCGTATCGAACTGATAGCGGCGGAATCGTGTCGCACCGAACCGAACCAAAGTTCCGGAACACCGATACGCCATTTCAGTCTTTGCCAGTGCACTTGCACACCCGACAAAGAACGACCACCTGAATCAATACTCTAGACATAAATATACATAAACAAGGTCTGGAACGGAAGGCCTGGAACATGTTTCTAGGCAAGGTCTGGAACGGAGGTCTGGAACGGAGGTCTGGATCGCATATGGGTTCCGGACCCTGTTCCGGACCTTATAAATTGACTCGCAGCCGCTTGGGGTCATAGTCAAACCCTGATATTAAGATGGATTCATGAACCTAAAGACGGCCACACTCGTTTATGCTTGGGCGCTGTCCCACTAACCTTCATCTACCCAGTTCTAAATTGTGGCTTACTCTGTTCATTGTTTGGTCATAGCTGAGAAGGGAGTCGAGTGGCACCCTTGTGACGCGAAAACTAAGGAGAAGGGGTTTCTGTGTGCAAGCGGGAACTGCGCTCTTTCCGCAAGTGGGTGGGATTCTGTCCTGCCCAAGAAACCAAAAGGCCAATGAGGCCATTCGTTTTAGGCCAAACCCACCATTTGGTTTCCCTTCTTCACCAAACCAAGGGGAACCCTCACCAAAAAGCTCCCCGATTTTGTGGTCCGCCTAACGTTGGTTTGCTTTGATTTTTACACATGTTGGTGGTTTTCGGTGTGGACATGGCAAAAATCGTAGAACAGCCTGAAACACCACTGCACAATGAGCTAAGCCAACTTAGCTCCACCTTTTGAAACATGCTCAAATGTGGGATTGACCCGAAAAAGAACCGGAACCCACAAAATCGCAAGAGTTTCCTTTTGGCTTCCTTTTGAACCAAACCAAAAAAACGGGGCGCCCTTCGCCTCCCAAAAAAGAAAAATCACCCATATCGGTTCATATTCTTGTTGGTCTATCCGTTTCTATCCCCTCCCCCCAGTCTCAAAAAACTCAACATCCCATGCCTTCGGAGCGCTGCGCCAGGCTCTCCGGGCAGAGCTCCGGAGAGAGCAGCAGAAGAAAGGTCACCAGCCCCGGCACCTCAGATTTCGACTCGGCCGGTTGAATGCGCCAAATCAGCGACACCCCCTCTTGAGTTCCAGCTTCATGGCCGACTTTTGGTTTGACGAAACATCACCTTTTGAGTTGTGGCCAACCGTTTAGTGAGTTCCTTAGGGCCGGGGGTTGTGTTTTGCAGCTGAAGAAAAGGGAGCCCGTATTGACATGCTAGACTGCCTTGATGCTACGAGTGTCTGAGGAAAACTCACTTCATGGACCGGGAAACTTCTTCCAAGGTAACACTAACCCTTACGAAAAGCATCTCAGTCGTCTCAAAACCGGAATCAAGAATTGGATGAACGCGCGCTCACCACAAAAGAGGCAAACAGTTGGAGTGTGCTTTACAACTTCAGCTGGAAGCATCTGCGCCTGGTACGTATCTTCTTAAGGAGCTGGGGGAAATCTCAAACTGCTGAATCATTGGTAGTTGTTGACAAAAAAGCCTGCCCGGTTAGGAAGCGAAAGAACTAAGACATCGCAAGAGTTCATTAGGCTGACGGGCGTCGGTGTAATATGGGATGAGAAAACTTTACAAGTCCAGGTTTCGCTGGCTTCTTCGTATGTTTGTTTAAAAAGGGCGGTTATTCGCAAACAACTTTGTTTAAAGCAGACATCGAAAATACGGAAAAGTTTGCTCCAAGCGCTGCCTGCGAAAAGCCGCATATGTGCCTCAAGCCCCTTCTTGAAAAAATTGCAGCGCGCCTCTGAAGCCAGCTCGAGTTGCCACACAAAAGCGGTCAGCGAGGACCCGTTTCTCTTCCCAGCCTGTCTAAGTCTTTTTTGAGCTTGTCTAACTTGGGCTCGACCTCCGCTTGGCCAGGCTGCGAAACTCACTCACAAAGCCACTGTGGCAGCTTTCGCTTGCCTTAACTGACTTTCCAATCTCTGCGCAAAAGAAACCAGGGCGCAGCAACATGAATCGCCTTGGTGGCACCACAGCAGCCTGCATGGTGCCTGCAGGCAAGCATTGCAAGCCTGCGTCCCGCGGCGCTGTACCGCAGCACAAGCATTCCGCACGGCCTGCGCTGCCACTTGTCGTTCTTCCGATTGTCGTTGATCTTCTTGGACCATGGGCTCAATTTTCGCCACCATCTTCTCGTTGACCGCAGCCGCCAAGCCAAGCAGGCGCTCGCACAAGTCTGTGAAAGAGCTGCCCTGTAGCAGCTGCGCTAGCAAGGCACTCACCTGCTAGGGCGAGAGCTGGGAATCGAACAGGTGGATGAAACAGCAAGGATGGCAAGGAGCACGCAACGGCATGAAAGCACACTGCCTATTCCAGCTTCTGCGAACCCCTCGACACTTGCGCAAGGCTTCTGCGAAGCCGAAGCTCGTCTTCCATCCGTGGACCTTCAGCGAACCCAAGCCCCTTCTGTGAACCCGCAGCCTAGACGATCGCTAATCGCAGCGAGCCGCGTGTCTTTTTGGGTCTGCTACGCGGGTTGATTTAGGTGTAGGTGACATAGCCAAGATTATGAGAAAGAAAGCAGGCAGTGAAAAAGAACGCGCAAGTCATGACAAAAACAGTCCATACCACAGCCAAAACAGATGCAGAATTTGGTCAGCAGTGCTATTATGGTAGCGATGTCCTAACCTTGCTGCGACAGACAATCTATCTACATAGATTATTAGTGCGGTAATGGGTGATACGTAAAGCGAAAGTAACCTGTGACAAATATTGAAACCTTTGAGGATTTAGAACAGCAACACCAAGTGTCAATCAATTCGATGCGTAAGTCTTGTAATGTTGCGTTATGTAACGACAGCGCTAAGACCAATGCCAGATTAACCATGACTTCAAAAACACTACCCGTTGGTGATATTGAAAGTCCAAGCAATTCTAGACGCAACACACTCGAATTGAATCGTTCAAGGACAAACTGCGCATGAACAAAGACCGATCAAAATTGCTGGGGTGCCCAAGGTTCGCCTCCTCGCGCTTCCTCCGCGCTCCAGAATGTGAGTATGTGGCGCACGCTGCACAAACTAAGGGGGCCTGGGCTTGGCCCGCACCTAAGAAGCGCAAGTCAAGATTGGTGTGTGTCACCACATGGCAAGAAGCACGAGAGGCCGGCACTCCCCTTGGAAGACATCGCGCTCGTTGGCATCTACCTCGCTACCCTGGCTCAACCGCACTTGTAATTTACTCCCTGCAGAGCAAATGCTTGCATTCTTGACCAGTGGCATGTTGGTTTCGCAGTTGTCGACTTCCGGGAGGGTCAACACACCGAACAAGAACCACTTGTTGATGGTGGCTGTCAGGAAGAGTAAACAACAACAACAACAACAACAACAACAACAACAACAACAACAACAACAACAACAACAACAACAACAACAACAACAACAACAACAACAACAACAACAACAACAACAACAACAACAACAACAACAAACAACAACAACAACAACAACAACAACAACAACAACAACAACAACAACAACAACAACAACAACAACAACAACAACAACAACAACAACAACAACAACAACAACAACAACAACAACAACAACAACAACAACAACAACAACAACAACAACAACAACAACAACAACAACAACAACAACAACAACAACAACAACAGCAGCAGCAGCAGCAGCAGCAACAACAACAACAACAACAACAACAACAACAACAACGATGCTAGAACAAAAACAACAACTTGAACTTGAGCAAGTAACGCTGGCACTTTGCTTCACTCTGCTCTGGAATCTGTCGCTCCTGCCCGACCAACTGGCAAATGTGTTTGTCTGCCTGCGCAACTTCTTGTCGTGCTTCAGACACAAGCCTGCTCCACGTACATCTACCAAAAGCCAAAAGGTCCTCAGCGTTTGCGCGTCAACTGCTTTGTCAAGCCAACGCGCTAAGCTGCGTGGCGTTCACCTACAGTGAAATAGACTTCCGAAATTCAGGCCCGAAAGGCCCAAGAAACTTAACTATACCGTTGGATCAGGCAATGCAATCAAGAAACTCTTCAGCCCGCTCTGATTGCAGCCCTCACACAAAGCAAGCCGCAGAGGCACGCTTGGCAATTGGAAAGCCCGCGCGTCGAAAAAACAATGCGCTGTTCTTAGGTGGAGACTTCCGGCTGCAGGAAACCCGAGCTCGAATGCTTCCTGGGAACCGCGCCACGTAACCTCTTTTCGAAGTCTCCTTGTTAGGTGGAGACTTCCGGTTGCAAGAAACACCTGGCCACCTCTCTCTTTGGGCACATCTTGCCTCGATGTTGCCCTGTGGCCTCATGCATCTCCCTTATTTTTCCCACGACTCTCCAACACAAGCAGCTACTTCACACTCCGCTGCTTCACCATGGCGGCCACGCCTACTTTCAACAAACAATCAGACGTGCTCAAACGTCTGACTAGCAAAGAGGCCTCCCGCCAAAGGTGCCCCTCGAAGCAAAGGTTGTGGTGTCTGACAGGAGCCGCCGCAATGTAGGGGAACCCCGGCGTCCATCAGGCCATGGCCAAGTCTGATTCCAGCCCATGGCGTCAAAGCGATGCCGGGCTGCTTTCAGCCCCAACGCTCGCAGGACACCGCCCAGGTGTTCAAAAAAGTCAAAGCGTGCGCAGGCCTGATCCGCTCATGTGTGGTTCGCTGGAGTCCGGAACAATGAGTCAAGAAATGTAAATAGTAAGTCTCCCACACCTCTCTACGGGTGCGGGTTTATTTTGGGATGTCTTCGTTGTTTTTTCGTCTTGGCCTGTAAGATGTCGTATTTAACGCAGTTGCTCACGAAATGTATGTGTTTTACACTAGCCCGTCAGCATCCCCGGCATCACCAGCAGGTCGTGGGTAGTGGGGCAGGTTGGCGTTTTTTTGGTTTTTGCAGCCTTTGTGGCTTTATATTGCCTTGGCTTCCCATATCCTCAGCATCATCAGTTCTTGTTTCCGGCAAGCATTTTTGTGTGTGTGGGCAGGTATGTATGTATGTGTGCATTCTAAAAAAGCAGCGGGGGAGTTGGGTGGGGGCGGCAGACCCCCATCATGTTCGAAGAAGTGCGTACATACAGACATACCAGCATACATAGATTGCAGGTTCAGCCAAAGGTGCATTTATCTCTTTGACGGCCGATTCAACAAAGGGCGTGTTAATCGCTGAAAAAACAAAAAGGAAAAAGACCAAAAAACAGCGGTGGGGTTGGGGGGGCTGCTGCCCCCCCAAGATACTCGAACAAGCGAACATTCAACATTTACTGCCTTTGGTAACATGTTTGGCTTTGGTAGCAGCACCAGTTCCTCTCCGGCAAGGGCTATGTAAAAATATTTCTATATATATATACATTTCTGTTTATGTGTGTAAGTGTGTGATCTATGTAGTCTTTGTAATGTAATGCATATACGTACGTACGTACGTACGTACGTCTGTATGTCTGTATGTCTGTATGTCTGTATGTCTATCTGTCTGTCTGTCTGTCTGTCTGTCTGTCTGTCTGTATGTATGTATGTCTGTGTGTGCGTGTATGTATGTATGTATGTATGTATGTCTGTATGCATGCATGCATGTGCATGCATGCATGTGTGTGTGTGTGTGTATGTATGTGTGTGTAAGGGTGAGCTAATTCTGCAAACAAATGAAAAGCAGCGGGGGCTAGGGGGGGGGGGGTGAGGCCCACTGCCGGGGTGCCTGTCCCAGAACTGCCTGGATCTATTCCGGAGAGAGTCCAATATGCCAATATGGAGGATTGGAGGATGGATTGTGCCTGGTGGCTTGTGTTGACTGTTATACCTGTAAAGCGGTCTGCAAGCCTTTTATCAATGCACCATGCGTCGAATGACTGTACGATGTAAATAGAAGGGCCTTGAGCCAAATGTTGCAGAAGACCAAGTGTTCAACAAACCAAACACAAAACAGACACAAATTTCTTTTGATCGCCAGCACTAGATATGAAATATCCTTGGCTTCATGGCCTTTGGCTGTAGCCTTGATTTATGCCATAGCCATGTATATTGAAATGCTGGATTCATCCTGTTTTCTGCGCGGATGAAACGTCTTGACTTGCAAAATGGGAAACAGTCTCTACTGATTCTGTGAGATACCTAGATGTATCTAAAAGATGATGTACAACGCTATGTACATGCGGGACGGATGTGAAACTATTGATCTCTCACTGAATAGTCTTGTTGGCGGTGAGGATCAATTCAGCTGAAATTCGTAGTGCCAATCTTGGGTGTTTTCTCAGTCGGTCGAATGGATGCCAAAAGTGGCAGCTTCATCAGATAGTCAGCGGTACCACCGATAGCTGCTGTCGGCTTGACTGCCATAGTCTCCATAATCATTCCAGGTGAGTCGCCATAGTCTTTCCATTGCTTCGGATTGCCCCAGTACTGCTTGTTGTACTCCTTGTACTCTTGCTGAGTCCAGGATTGCTTCTTCTTGAGGTGCTCCTTGGATCGCTCAAAGTTGCGTTGCCTGGCGGCAGATCTGCTGCGGATGTAGACCATCAGCGGACTGTGAGAATCGGAATCTTGAGAGCCATTCATGAACATCTCGTTGTTCACGTGCTTGAAACGTTCCTCGGATGACCTGATAGTCGAAAATGGCAGGCGTAGGATCGTTCCGCATGGCTTCCAGTTGATCATCTTTCATCGCGTTCATCTCTCTGCTGGATATTCGTTTTGCCCATCCAAATACGAAAGTCATCATAACATCTGGGAATGTTCGATCATACCCTGATCCAGTCTTCATGTATAGGTGATGACGGACGATGGATTTTAGGGTGCATGAAGTCTCCATTGCATATTCCATCCTGTCCACGATTTGCAAGTTCTCCGTTCCATTCCACAATTTCTGATATGCCTTCATGAGGATATTCATGAGACCGTTGGCCGGATTGTAGACGTGTTGGAGTTTGCTGTAGGTGTTCGCGGACTTGTTGGCGTCTCCGGTGATCGCATCGCATTGGTACAATGTCACGAGCGGCCTGAAGATCTTCCCGTGCTGCTCCATGGCTGTAAAACTCCAATGGTAGCAAACGGGAGGTCTGCCCTCGTTACGTGGCGGCTGTCAAACTCGAGGAGTGAGTCGTTGGATGATTTTGGAAGCATACCACGATATTCATCACTCTGCTCGATGTGGAGAACGACAATCTCCTTGTTACGCCCATGTCCTTGGACAGTGGTGCGTGGCGGCAATCTCGGTCCAATGTACTTCTTGGATTCAGTGAACATGGATGTTCCCGTAGTTGCCAGGCAGTCCGAGGTCGGGATGTCGTATTCAGGATCAGTGCAATTTTCCTCGGTTCCGAAGAAACATCTGAACATCCCGAATGTGGTTCCCCAATTTTGACTCCTTGTGGTGATGTGCCGTGCCAATAGTTCCACTCTTGCGGAAGGTCCGCCGCGGACAAAGCATGCGATTGGTCTGGATGACCATTGTTTGATAACTATGCCCGTGTATCCAAACCGGATGAACGTCTTGATGAGTTCCCTGGATTTCTCATCTTGAGGACTGAGGAATGCGTCTGCTTCATTTAGGCATATGATGCGCGCGCTATTCTACATCATCATTTTCACGGTTGGTCGATCCTTCATTGCCATGTTATTCACCTCCTTGCTGTCCAGCTTTGGGTTCCTCGTAAGGTTTCCGTGATTCATGGTGAGCATGTTGATCGTCAGGGATGAGGTGAACTCATGTGCCTTGAGATAGTCCACAGGGGAACGGTCAGTTGGCTGCATCAGCGATCCCAGGATATCAGCAAATGCTTGGATGACTTCTGGTTTGTCATATCCCTTGAGCTTCTTCAATCCAATTGGAAGCTTGATCGGATATCCTGATACTGGCTGTGCCTTCCTGAACTCTTCCATGGTTGGACATTCTCCTCGATGGTGGGAATAGAACTCTTCTTCCTCGAGGTTGACATTTGAAATGACATGTGCCAATGAGGCTCGTTCGCATTCTGTCAACTTGGGATGAGCTCTCTTTGGATCCTTGTTGTACTTCTCCATGAAGCGGATGAAGTTCCTTTTGGTCTCCACGAGCTCTTCCTCGGCGTCCTTCTTGTTCATGTCGATTTCACGGTATATTTCCTTGAATTCCTTGATGAACTCGCCTAGGTTCTCGGAATTGCGATACTCCATGGTGATCTTCGGCTTGACGGATCTCTCCCCGGAGGGTTCCATGTTCTCCTCTTCAATTTCGTCCTGATCAGTGGAGCGCCGTCGCTTCTTGGTCTCTGTGGATGTATCTTTTTCGGATTTTTCCTTGTTTTGTTGGTCGTTATTCACATGTTTGAAGAAGGCATCGGCGAATTCTTGGATCTTGCTGGTGTACATCTCAATGTCTTCACGGCCGAGATTTATCTTCATGATCCAGTTGTTGCTCATCATGATGTTCCCCTCGGGATCAAATGCTGCAACAATATTCTTCGCCTCGATGGTTTGTTCTGTCAATGCTGTTCGCTCTTCGGAGAGTCGGATGTCGTAGTCCTGGTCTTCGAGGAATGCCAGGATCAGCAATGCATCTCTTCCTGTTGGCACATGTGTCATGCTGCTTCTGACGCGTCGTCGTCGAGGATAACGTCGTCGATGCATGCCACGTGGATGCGCACTCTCCCCCGAAGGGTTTGACTGGGATCTCCCAGATTTCAGCCCGTGCTCCATGATGCTGATCAAATGCTCTCCATATGTTGCATGGAACATGAACGTGATGGGCTTCTTCGCGAACGGCTTGATCTTTCTCTCTCTTCTTCTATGGATTGTGGTGCCGGCCTTCGCATTCTGTCTTTTGCCTGAGCTGTGCCTTCGTCTTCATGGGGCGCGTCGGATCTTGAAGGATGCGGGCTTGGTGGAATGGATTCTGTTGGAAGATCGTAGTCCGGTTCTTCTTGGCGAGGCTCACTCTTCTGTCCAGAGTAAAGGGGGCGTCCAAAAGATTGGAGATCGACTTGTCGAGTATGACCGCTGTTGCATCTCACGTAGAACTCCATCTTCGGATCATTGAGGAATTCTCTGCCATGGGGCCTGAGAGCATCATATGCGGATCTGGATGTTAGATTGTCGATCCATCGGTTTCTTGGAACAATGCTTGCGCTCACTGTGTGGCCCGTCCACGGATGGATACACGAACGCAATCTCGAAACGTGCCTTTCCATAGTTCGGGAACATAGCCATCAGGAGAAGTCCTGGCTTATTGCCCATGAAGTTCTTCGCATGGGTAATCGTCGTAGAGCTCAACGGATCCGTCATGACCCATGTCCACTGGTCGTCGGCATTCTCTGTGGCCTTGTTTTGGATCATGTCGAAAACATCCGGAAAACAATCTGCTCAATCGCTCGATTCGCCAGAGGATGAGGTCGGTGATTTGTTTTGCCTTGGATGGAGCCATGTTGAAATATTTGCAAACCTGCTCAACATTCTGGACGGTCTTTTCGAGATCAATATGGCGGTTGTGGCATACCATCGGAATGATGTCGGTTCCGAAAACTTCTGGCTGAGCATTGGTATAGCAGCAAATACTGTAGACCTTCTTGATGAAGTCCATGTATTGTTTCTCTGCATGTGGGCCTTCACCTTGAAGTGTTGGCTGCCAGTAATCATTGAATCTGGCTCTCAACCAGAATACCTTGGCTCCATGTTCTCGTTCATGCTCAGGAATGAAGTGGAAGTCCGGATTCATTTCGAGGATGGTAGAGCACTCCTTGTAGTATTCGTACACGAAGTTGAGGAATCGAAAATTCCCGAAAGGTCCTGGATGTACGGATGCCCTCTGGAGGCAGATGTCGGTATCTGATCCGTCTGGCACATACCACCGACCGTTGGATGTGAGAGTAACGTTGGCCGCATCGCTGGTCGCCTTTGAAGTGCAGGTCATTCACCAGGATTATTGTCGGATTCTGTCTCCTCATCCAATATGTTAGGCGGTGCTGCCTTGACCTTTGACACAAGCCTCAATGTCGGTGGTGGTGACTTCGGAATCAGTGATTTCCTGCGGGAGGTTCCTCTTCGTCATCCAGATCATCATCGTTGTCGGTATCTCAATCGTAATCTACCTGCTCCATGTTGACATTATCTGGTTGTTGAGAGGCGGATGGGTTCTCATCGACGACCTGCTCCATGGGGCAGTCGGATGTCTCATCTTCCTCATCACGAGCAGGGGGTTCCTTCAGAGGAGATGCCCGTCTCTTCACTAGCGGCTTCGGCGAAGGAGCCGGAGTGCTGGATTGTCCAAAGATCATGTTGAGAATCGGCATGTCTTCGAGGTGATCAAACATACACGATTGCAAAGGTCGGAATGGTTGTAAACCGAAAGTGGCTGCGGATGCAGACACATATTTCTCGAGATTCAACATGGGTCAAGTGCAAAAACACGCGTCACGGAATTGAGGAATTGAAAATGTGCAAAATGAAAAACTCATGCATCAGAATTCGTGGACATGCGGATCATGCCCAGGTTCCCCGATAAGCAAACATGGATTCTGCTATACCGACTCCTGCAAAGGCAATGATGTCGGGTCCGTGCTTCGTATTGTGTGCTAGCCACTCAACCAAAAATGCCTTGTTCTGCAACATAGAACGGAAAGGTGGATGTGCATCAACATTCAAGACATTGCCGGTGAGGACGGCCTTGATGAGCTCGTCTGCTTTAGCTGAATGCTTGGTCAGCGAATCTGCCAGGCAATCTTCACTTCGTACATGTGCAAGGTCATGCATCTGCCCACTGTTGCTTTCTTTTCTCAACATTTGGATCAAATGCATTGTTTCTTTCTGTTCCGGTTGATGTGTTGTGGATGCTGTGGTGACAAGATTATTCGCATCAGTGCGGATGTGTACATCTGCGATTTCGCCTGTTCTGTCTGACCAGAGACCGCGAAGAAATAATGCTGAACCGTAACAACGCATCAGTCCGTGCAATTCTGCAACAGTAGTGGACATGGTTGTGGCGGTGATCTTGTGCGTCTCATAGTCGACGAGCCCTGGCGAAGATCTCTTTGTTCTGCAAGGGATATAACATGCGCACGTTGGGATGACTCATCTTCAGTGTTGCGATAGGATGCATCTGGATAACCAACTATGCGTGTCTTGCCACGAAGGGGCCAGAATCTCATACTAAGCGGAATGCTTTTGATGGTTCTGACTGTCTTATTAATGGCGCGAACGTCCTCAATGGTCGGAGATGATGCCTTGGATGCGCACCTGGAGAATTGATGACCCATGTGGAATTGCGTTCGCGATTGTAACCAATTGATCTGACCTAGGACACTTCTGTATGCAGTATGCATTTGTGCAGTGAGAGGAGTGTCGTCCTTCAGGTATTTGTCAAAGGTGATCTCCTCAAGTTCGTCAATGGCAACGTTCTGATGGACATTGATGTACCAGCCATGCTTGTCGTCTTGCTTCCATTGGATGCGTTGTCCTACGAAGAGGCAATCATTCTTGTCTTCGGAACCAACTTGAAAATCTTTACGAAGTCGTCCCATGATTTCCTTCTCGAACACATCATCACCCGTCATAAGAAGATCATCAACATGAAGAGAAAGTGCTCCATGAACTTGTCGATTCTTGGCATTGTTACCGGAAACGGGATCCATGAGGTAATCAACTGCTCCTTCAAGATCGAAAGTATTGGATGACTTCTTTTCACTCACCAATGCAGCCTTCGGAAGCTGCTTGCCGTACTAGACATATGTACAACGGTCTGCCCTGGTTGGCACCAGTCCGTAAGAACGGAGTGCCGAATCAAGGATGTTCCACCATCTGCGGGGTGCGTCACTCAGCCCGTAGGCAGGCTTCTTCATGCGCGCTCCAATGTGTGGTGGATATCCCATTTCAGGAGGGATCTGACAAATGATGTCACGAGTCTGATCGTATGCTTCGCCTTGGAGGAATGCTGTCTTCAAATCCATGTGGAATATATTCCAGCCCTTATTTGCGGCTGCTTGGATTGCAAGGCGGAAACCACTCCTGGATGCAGCAGGACTGTCTGTCTGCTGATCGTTCTTCTGCTTGTCTTGGAAACCCCGGAGGACCCAGCGAGCCTCCTTGTCTCAGTGGCTGTCGCTTCCTTCCGCTTCTTTCCAATGAGTGCGGATGTGGATGAAGCCTTCAATGATTCTTGCTTGGATGAGTACAAGACTAAGAGTGCACGGTCATCGTCTGTCATGTTCTTGCATAACTGGTCAACATGTGTCTTATCTGTGCATTTCTGATGAGAGAATCCGCATCGGGGCGATGGGTTGAAGGTTCCTTTCACACATCCAAGAAGGACAGAGTTGCCTTCAATATCTCTCGGAACCGTAAAGGATCCGGTATTCGCACAGATCTTCTGCCCAGCTGTCATGAATGACCAGTGTGCCTCATCAAGAACGAGATCAGCTTGGTGATCATCGTAAGCTCTGGTCCTCTGAGAGTCTTCTGATTCTCCATCTTCCTGGTCAGTATATCTCATGGTTCTCTCTGAACTTCCAGTGCCGGATGAGGTTGGAACATGAGGGATCAGTTCTTCCTCACTTTCATATTGTTCGGATTGTAATTGGATGAAGATGCAGGTTCATTTCTGGGAGAATGCTCATCATTGTCATCTGGCTTCTTCTTCTTCCCAGTTTTCTGCTTCTTGGATGGACTGCCAGTTGTTTCTTCTTGCTCAAGTGTCGGCAGTTCAAGATCTTCGTCGTGGTCTTCTGCTTCGGGATTCGTCAAAATTGCAGGTGGCGAAGGTACCACGACGGTCGGAAGAACTGGTTTAGATGATGGCGACTGTGACGGCAAAGAGACATCACCCCCCAGTCGATTGAGTCCGCTTGAGGATGAAATGGACTGTTTTTGCCGTTTAAGCGCCGAATCTCCTCCGCCAGGTTTGTCGTGCGGCGGCAGCGGTGGAATTACTGAACTGTCCGGTGATACACCGCGTGGTGCTGGCGGCATGGGATGATCAGGCTGATGTGGAAGATCCGGATGAGGATCTGACATGTTCTTGTCCGGCGGAGTTGGAGGTCTTGGGTCAGGCATGGGATGGTCCGGTTGATCAGGTGGCTGCTGTGTGTCAGGTTGTTGAGGTTCATCCGTTGGGTCTGATGGATCCGTCTCGATGGGCATCGGCCTGATAGCCGGCGCATCTGAGAATGACTGATGAACGGATGAAAACATCACTGCGTGCCAAGTCTTCGGATCATAATTCTCCCAATTGCATTTTGATGCAGGCAAGACCCAAATTCTATTCAGCTGATCAGGCTGCCAGAAGGATATGATCGCATCGTCCGGAGGTGAAGTAATGGGCATGTTGATGCCGATGGTGTGGACGTATGCTGTGCATGCATCATACTGAGTGGATGAAATGCACAATTGTCTCAGCTTCTTGCAACCATTCCACATGTTCTGACATCGCCAGTCATTAGGATCTTGTTTGAAGATATCGATTTCAGTCCCCGATACATACTGCTTCATCGTCTTCTGAAACTTCTGGACTAGCGGATCTTGGATGACCAATGGTTGAACGTCCTGAGGTCCGGAATTCTGACCGCAAGACTACTGCTGGTCATGTTGAACTCCTTGTCAATAGCTTCCATCTCCTTTCTCAGGATGTCAACCTGCTTGATGGTGAATGGTTCGAAGAGGTCCTCCAAGAGGTACACCTCGCTGTCAAGTGGTTTCACCTTCAAGTGTCGTAGGAGGATGCGCGCGAGATCCTAACAGAACTGGTAAGGATACACCTGTGCCAGTTTGGTCCTGCTTCCGAAAGTACCAGCATTGCCCTCGAAGGGTTGATGTTCGTGTTTTACTGAGCTGGTAGAATTCTTACACCTTCTGAAGATCGGTCTCATTACGGTAAACAGTGCATCAAGCTCGTGGGCTTGAGACTTCTGAGTCCGGATTCAGGATCTTTCAGTCCGTATGCACAGAAGTGGAAGTCTCCCCAGGTCACGGATGGATCTGAAATAGTTGCTGCATACAGTTCAGATACCATATCTTAGATGTCTGAGGATTTTCAATGATGAAGTACCTTCTGTGCTTCAACTGATATCGCGCAATGGATGCCACAAACTCAAGCATGGGAAGATAGCGTTTCCGCTTCTCCCAGACTCTTTGTTGGTCTTGTTGGATGTTCTGCATATTTGACCATGGTCCACAGACCGGTGCCATGAGGATTACATCAGGCGCTTGCTCCTTGATGATCTCCATGACCATGCGTCGTCCCTTGGATGTCATTACATCGAATCCGGTGCGGATGTCTACGGGAGTCCCAACCTTAAGACCTGTGAGTGCACAGCATTGACTGAATCTGGCACTTCTTGCAAAGATCTCGAGAACGTGGATCTTTCCTTTACGTACACAATTCCAATGTGCTTGTTCAGGAACGGATGTGAGGTCCTCGACGAACATGTTCTCTGCCGGATGAGGTGCTGCAGGCTTGGGAGTTGTCTTTCCCGCGATGCGTAATGGCACTGAGGACTTTGGCTTAGGGGCTGGTGCGGATGACTCCTTCTTCTTGGTATCGGCAGAGGAGCCGGTTTGCTCCTTCTGCAAAGATTCTCGCTCTTCTGGCAATAGAAGATCAATTCCAGGTTTCCCCGGAGGGAAGGTTTCATCCTTCCTGACCTTCGTCATGTGAACCTTAATGAGTCAAGTCCCAAGATCAAGTCCTACCATTGCTCCTTCGATGGAAATGACTTTTCCTTTTAGCCATATTCCTCCCTTGCTTCCATCGGAACGAATCTTGGATTTGTCTTCCTGCCAGTAAAATATTTTGTCCTTCACCTGAAGAGGCTTAGAACTCATTTGGAGATTTTGAGCAAGGTCTCGTCGGATGTCTTCGGATTGACGTGCTTCTTGGAATGCTTGCTTGGACAGCTGCTTGATCTGGATGTCTGTCAGCTCTTCCTCATTCCTGTCAGTCGTCAACTGAGTTGGTGTTGCGACATCGAGTTGGATGAGATCTGCTGGTCGTCTTCCGAATGCGAGTTCCAATGGTGTTACACCCCCGTAGGTGACAGTCTGATTCCTGACAGTTGCAGCTGCCTTCACCAGCTGTCTATATGTCACTTTCTTCAGTGTTGCAGGTGCTGTGCCTGCCTTGATGTAACTTAGCATGATCTTGAGTTGTGCCTTCAGGAGTCGAACTGCAGCTTCAGCTCGGTTTGGCCATGGTGTGTTCGGCCCCAGTGAGATCGGTGTGATGTCAAGGGATTGATAGAAATGTTCCCATGTCTCCGTCATGAAGGCTTGATCTGCGACAACTGATTTGGGCTGCAAGTGGTACTGGTCAAAGTAGTTCCTGAGGACAGTGATGTTCTCGACTTCTTGCGTAGTTGTCACTGCCTCTGCAGTGAGCAATGTTGTTGCTCCATCCAGGATGACAAAAACAATGATGTGTTCTCCTGTTCCAAGAGGAACTTGACAGTGATCAATGAATGTCATGTCACCAAAGGTGTCCGCTCGAGGTCCACTCGTCTTGCTTCGTGATGGTGCATGTTTTGCCGCTTGGCAAACTTCACACTCACTTCGGGTTTTGTCAAATAGGTCGAATGTTGATTTTGGCAAATGAAGCGAGCGAGTTCTGAATTGAAATTGATCTGTTGTCATATGATGATGCTGGAGGTGGAGCTTCTTCAACTTTTCGGGATTTGACAATCGCTTGTGGATTCTGCCTAGTGCAAGCGGAAGCGTCGTTGGTTCTTCTGAGGATGGTGCGAAAGGATCTGGCTCACTGGTCGACCGGCCCTTCTTGTCGATGATCCTGTCTGCTGCCGATCCTGAACCTGCTTCTTCGTCCTTAAGCGAATTGTCCGCGAAGGTGAAAATGGTCTTACCTATCCACAGGTTAATCATTGGTTTGTTTGCCTGGGATGTAAGTCTCCAATTGTCTTCTAGGATGTCTGGATCTCCACCTTCGGATGCATCAATGATTTCCGTAGTACGCTCTCGGCTGATGTTATCAGGATTGATTGGACATTCCTTGGCTCCATTTGCATTTGGTGTGAACAACGCCTTGCGAGGCGTAATGTGCACACGGATGAGCTGCTTATTCTTCTTGTCAAGGATCCAATGGTCCTGCTTTTGAGACCCAATGATTTTAGGAGTTGCTAGGTCCTCCTTCGTCTCGGATGATTTAGATGCACAAACAGTTTCACTCTTGGAGATATCCCCGGAGGGAAATCTGATGCTGTTGTCATCATCGTAGACGTAGTTGGTGAGGCCCTTGATGGCAATTTCTCCATGTGCTTTCACTCTTGCAACTCCAGCGAGGTCGACGAGTGCATGTCCTGTACCGGATACTGGAACTGCTTGACGGTTCATGCCAAAGGCTTTGCATGTGATCTTGTCACATTGAGGTGTGTGCTCGATGGTCATGTAGAGGTTCCGCATCTGACTGATGCTGAGGAGGATCGGTACAGTTCCTTGTTCAAGGACGTCGATGTTGGTACTGCATGGAGGAGTTGTGTGATATCGGAGATGCAAGGTCCAATTTACCTTGGCTGTTTCTCCGTTTGCAAAAGTGAACTTGGTCTCGGCCGGGATGTACTGATAGGAGATGAGGTCCTTCATGGGTTCGATGGCCTGAGTAAAACGCTGGATTGCATGCCAGCTGCCCATGGATCTGGTACATCCGTTGTCCAGAATCGCATAGGTCGGATTGTGCTGAGGGTTGATGACAGGCGCCATCAGCGTTGTTGCCAAAACGCTATGATCTGTTGATACGGACAAATTGTGTTCTGAAACTGCATCTGATTGGATCAGCTTCCCGTGGATGGCTTCTTTCTCAGAGACACGCTTCTAACCCCGGAAACGCTTGACCACGAAATGGGCGCAAGCCCTAACCCCGAAATACACCTTGGAGAGGCTAACCCCGAAGAGCATGCGCCCGCGAAACCCACATAAAATGGTGCATCAAATGACCGATTCTACCCGACATCATTACGATTGGTTAGTCTGCTGGTTTGGTTAGCCATCCAAAACCCAGTCGAAACGCGATACCAGCATCGAACAATTTCTTCGCTGCGAACAGACTCCGCTCGGATCGGATTCTGCTTCACTGTCTTCGCTTCTTGCGGCCCTGGCAGGGCAGGAAAATGGACAGGGAAACTTTTGGGGCGGGAAAATTGACAGGGTTAATAACTCCGAAAACCACGTCCGCTTGTGGGAAGGCCACTAAATCTCCTTTTCAAGACTGCGGCAAGACTGCCGGAACACTACGGAAGCTACGGGAGACTTGTGCTACCAAAAGACTACCGGAAGAGCACGGGAAGGAAGACTACCGCGGACTACCGCAAGACTACCGGAAGACCTTTGGAAGACTACCGGAAACGGACGTGGTTTTGGGGGCTAAAAGCTCGCAAAGGAATCCGAAACCACGTCCGTTTGCACGCAAGTCCTACCGGAAGACTACGGGAAGACTCTCGGAAGACCACCGGAAACGGACGTGGTTTTGGGGGCTATTAGCCCGCTATGCAGGTCCGAAACGACGTCCGTTTGCACGAAGGCTGCGGGAAGTGGCGGGAAGACTACACAAGACTTCGGGAAGAACTTCGGGAAGACTACAGGAGACTTCGGGAAGACTACCGGAAGATTACGGGAAGGACGGGCAGACTACCGGAAGCCGCAAGACAACGGGTCGACGAGACTTTCGGAAGACTACCGGAAGCGGACGGGGTTTTGGGGCTATTCGCCCGCTAAGCAGGTCGAAACCGCGTCCGTTTGCACGAAGGCGGGAACTACCGGAGACAACCGGGAAGGACGGGCAAACCACGGGAGACTTCGGGAAGACTACCGGAAGACCACCGCAAGACTGCGGGAAGACGAGACTTTTGGAAGACTTGACGAGCAGACTACCGGAAGACCACCGAAGACGAGACTTTTGGAAGACTACCAGAAACGGACGTGGTTTTTGAGGCTATTAACCCGCTAAGTAGGTCCGAAACCGCGTCCGTTTCACGAAGGCTGCGGCCGGGAAGACTACCGGAAGACTACGGGAGACTGACGGGCAGACTAGGAAGACACCCGCTGGGAAGACGAGAATTTTGGAAGACTACCGAACGGACGTGGTTTTTGGGACTATTAACCCGCTAGGTAGGTCCGAAACCGCGTCAGTTTGCACGAAGGCTGCGGGAAGCTGGCGGAAGACTTTGAGAAGACTACCGGAAGACTACGGGAGACTTCGGGAAGACTACCGGAAGACTACCGGAAGACTACGGGAGACTTCGGGAAGACTACCGAAGACGACGGGAGACTTTCGGAAGACTACTGGCAAGCGCGCTACCGGGAACGGACGTGGTTTTGGAGCTTAGCCTGCGGGTAAGCAAATGGAGATTTATGTCCTCACGCAAAAAGATTCAAGGTTCGCAGGCTGTTTGTGAGACATTCATGGCTCGATTCAGGTAGGGTTCCAACTCCTTTTCCCTCATCCCTTTCAAAACCCTAGGGTTCAACCCCCCGTTAAAAGAATGGCAGGGACCCAATTTGGATGATGATCCTGAGGTAAACAATGGTGAAATATGAGCCCAACCAACGTGAAGAGTGAATTCGCTTGGTACTCAGTAGGACCGAAACGGAAGGGGATTTGTTAGGAAACCAGACAAACTGGATGGGTTTGGTCGGGGTCATTCCAATTCTCAGTCCGGCAGAAAGTTAGATGATCTGGACAAATGCAGGGTTCACCCTCTTGGGGGCAGATTTCACGACAAAACAGTGTTTAAACACCTCCCCCCTTTCAACTAGTGCACGAATATTGCGACTTTTTTCGTCGTTTGAAACCGGCTCCTATCACACTCACACACCCGAGCCCTTCCGGACGTCGCAAGCAACTGCCAGCCGCAAGTTGGGTGGCAAATTGCGCCAATTGATCATTCAACGCGATGGCACTCCTTGTAGGCTCGTCTCAAAATAGGGCAACCCAGACATGGTGGTTTTTCCTCTATGTCTCCCTTCAAAGCCATTAAAACAGACTACCCTCGAAACAAAAGAAACACACATATCACCGAAAATTCCGTAATGGATAACTCTCAGGGTTACAAAATCTCCAAATCCAAATTTCCTGTTCAGAAGCCCTGTTCAGGACTTGGGGCATCTAATGTGATTGGATCTTGGGGTCCTAGACGGGCCGGACTCCTCTTCGAATGGCTGGGCAGGCCGGCAACTCTGAACGAAGAAGGCAAATTCTTGCCTTTGGCACCTTGGCTTCCTCGGAGTGCAAGCTTTCACTTTCCTGGCAAGGTTTTAGCGCAAAACGTGAGCCTCGTGATTTGTTAAAAGACCCTCATGGGCCTCGTCGCCTGCATCATCAGAACCCTCACTGTGACGTTTGTTCTTTCTCCTCTGGGGCATATCTGGACCTTTTGGGCTGAAGCGACGAAATAGAGCGTCATCGGGGAGGGGCCGACTCAGCAAACGAACATCCTTCGGATACACAGTCATCCGATTGGCGTGTTTGGCCGCTATCGAAGCCTTGGCGAACATTGTAGCAAGCGCTTCTTCGCCAGCCCACTGGAGGGCCGTTAGAGCACCCTGGCTCAGCCTGAACTGACTCCCTGCGTCAGTCAAGGCATCTTGGCAAACTGCCCGGAAAGCCACCTTTTTTGCCACCAGCCCCTCTTGGTTCTTCGCGTAGAGCCGCCACTTCGCACGTCTACGAAGTCTACCTAGACAATCCAACAGTGTCCAATGGACACCGCTTCTACCAATGGCACCGCCATATGTCTTTTGGAGTCAGCGTTGCCCCTTGTCCGTTTGCGTGGCAGGGGCAGCATTTTGTAGCTGTCTAAAGGGGCTCGATGTTGTCGAGCGCGCGGCTCGGGGCCCTGTTTTGCGTGACAGGCGCAGCACTTTGAAGATGGCTTGCAAACTTCCTGGCAGGCGCAGCGTTTCCTGCATGTGGGTGTCTGTTTGCGTGGCAGGGGCAGCATTTGGTAGCTGTCTAAAGGGCCCGTTTTGTGTGACAGGCGCAGCACTTTGGAGATGGCTTGTAAATTTCGTGGCAGGTGCAGCATTTCCTGCATGTGGGTGTACAAAAAATACCTTCTAAATAAACCACACTCCTATTCTGCACAAGCTTCAAGTGACTGAAAACTTTGGTCTATATTATATACTCCACAGATGTAATGGTCTACCCTTTGAATATATCACTATGACCAAACAAAGATATTTGTGTACACCTATTTTCAGATGCTGCCGGTAATCCAAAACTTGGATTCGGAGCTTGGGATTCATTTTGAAGAGCTTGGGTTGTAGCAGCCCCCTTGTTTCTCATTTGACCCTTCGATAGCCCTTTGGCCAAACAGCTGCGTGGAATCGGCCTGTTGGCAACCTCAACCTGGCAAGGGCCATGAAGCATGAGCACATTGCCCAGCCAAAGTGGGTGCATTCTTCCACGTTGTGGCTCAAAAGCCTTGGGCTTGTTTTGGGCCTGTGGGTCGCTTGAGTGGTCATGGCGGGGCGCAAGGTGCGCCGTCCCTGCTTCCGTGCAAGGGTTCCTCACAAGGGCTCGGACTTGACATGTCTTGCTGTGCAAGGGTTCCTCACAAGGGCTCGCTGGACTTGACATGTGGACTTGACATGTCACATGTGCAATCTCATAAGGGACCCTTGCGCAACCATCTCCGCTGCCATCTCTAAGGGCAAGCGCTGAACCAGGGGCACGCTTGTTGGCGCCGTGTGCTTTTGGCAATGGCCCTCGTTGCTCAAGAACAAGCCTCAACATGGAAGTCTGTCCGCGCCTTGATGGAAATATGGAACAAACTTACTTTTTCTGTCCCTGTGTTTCATGTCAAAAGGGTCACAAGTTGGGAGTATTTATGGATTCTCTATTCAAAAGCGCTTCTTTCCCTGACTAAGGGCCTGGGAAAATCGCATGGACACAGAAGGATGTGGCACCTCAGCTGGACCTGGAAGCAAGCGATTGAATTTTAAACATTGTGTGCGTGTGTTTGTGTGCGTGCGTGCACGCGTGCGTGCGCACGGGCGTGCGTGCGTGTGAGCGCTGTTTGTTGTTTTGCTTCTTGCAGCTTGTTGTTGCAGTTCTTGGCCAACATAAGGAAGACACCGCCAGGGGGATGTTCAACACATTGCCATTGGCAGTTACGCGGCTGATTCATTCACCGGAGTGGGAGGGGGCTGACCTTTTGCGCCTGAAATCCGAAGTTCAGCGACCCTCTGCGACCGACGTTGCTACAAATGCTCCCTGGATAGAGGCAGTGATCCGCAAGTACAGTGACCGCGCACGCTGACCGCATCTAGTAATACTATCTTCATGTTACACAAATATTTCCGCTGTTGGAAAACAAGAGCTTAAAGCCTATCATGTCTAGTCATGTTGCTTTCAGGGTGATTTCATTGGCGCCATCAGACCAACAAGGTGCCCAGCGGCTTTTTCTTGACAGACTGTTTCCTGATGCTGGATTCACAATTCATGGAAAACAAACTGCTTCGCCGCCCCTCAGTGCGTAACACGCCAGCGCTGAAGCGGAAGTTGGCGGCCCAGGAGGCTATGCGGCTGAAAAAGCTGGTGGGGGCTCTGCGGTACTTGTGGCGCTCATGCTACTGAACTGTCCAAGTAATGGTTCTCAATTATGTTGCTGATTGTACGCTTGCGGGCTTGCTATAGTGACCAATGCAGTCGCAACAAAGCATCTAAGGCAACAACGCCACCAACCCAAAGGTCAAGGAGTTGAAGGATCTGCTGACAACATCGCCGCGCAAGGCCTTGCAGGAGCGATGGGAGACCTAACCAAACCTCGCAAGGGTTACGCAATGTTACGCAGTGTGTGCGTGCGCGCGTGTGCGTGTGTGTGTGCTTCAACCCTGCCAGGCTCCAGATGGCGCTGATGACGGCGCTGATGATGACAAGGACGGCGCTGATGACGGCGCTGATGATGACAAGGACGGCGATGAGGCTGGCGAGGACAGTGATGAGACCGGCGATGAGGCTGGCGAGGACGGTAATGAGACCGGCGACGAGGCTGGCGAGGACTGTGACGAGGCTGGCGATGAGGCGGGCGAGGACAGTGATGAGGCTGGCGATGAGGCTGGCGAGGACAGTGATGAGGCTGGCGATGAGGCTGGCGATGAGGCTGGCGATGAGGCTGGCAATGAGGCCTGCGAGGGCAGTGATGAGGCTGGCGATGAGGCTGGCGATGAGGCTGGCGATGAGGCTGGCGATGAGGCTGGCGATGAGGCCTGCGAGGTCAGTGATGAGGCGGGCGATGACGCTGGCGAGGACCGCGGCGATGACGGTGGCAATGAGACCAGCGAAGACCGCAGCGACGACGGCAAAGACAATAATAGCCTTGCTGGCAGTGATGATGCTGGCACGGAGGAGGATGGCAGTGACCATGCGGTGACTGCCAGCCAAATTCTTCTGAAGGGTGCAGAGATTCAGGATGAGAGCCAGGACTCTACTTATGAGATGAGCGACCGCACCAGCACCGATGATGATGAGGGCTGCAGCAATGGGTCTGAGAAAACCTTGTGCTTGGATAAGCTTGCTGATGATGACCTATCAGATGGAGCTTCTTTGAAACGCAGCGGTGACCATACATTAAGCCCTTTGCCCCACTCCCCACGGAGGTTCACAACGCCCATCGCGCACAACAGCGGCCCACCTCACGAAGATGTCCAGGAAGCGTGTTTGCGGCTCACGCAGAAGTTCAACCAAGACGATCCTGATATTGTTGGGCACCTGGTCTTTAGTAAAGAGCGCTGCTCGCGACAACATGTTACTTTGTGCACGCACCATTGCTTTCCCACATGTGATATTGTGTACGCTCGCGCTGTGTGCTTTGGAGATCTTTTGGGGGCCAGCCACTTCACAGAACTGATCGTTTCACTGCTAGAATCAGAAACAAAAATATGAACATGTTGAGGCGTCACGTTGCAGCTCTGTCAGTTCTACGCCTAAGGCATCCTATGCTCCTGCCGTACATGAAGCATGCTGAATGGTCGTTCACCACATTCGGGCTTCGTGCCTGGTTCTGGCTGAGCATTCGGGATCATTTACGTGAGTGGCTGGACTATGAGCGCAGCCAGGACCGCCCTTTATGTTTAATATGTTCCCTTCCCTCCTTCAATTGGTCCTCCCATCAAACACATTGAGTGTCAGTTAGGGCGAGTCCTTTCACTTCAGTGAACCCTTTGTACATGACGTGAATGTCTCTTTTCAGATTCATACACGTATGATATTTATTCAAGGGCTGCCGCTTTGGTTGAATTAAATAAATATATACATATCAACATATATGTTCAAAAAAACAGTCTACATATATATATACACACTTATACATATATATATATATTTATGTGTGTGCACATATATTTTCGACATACATGTATAAAACTTACACATACATATACACCTACATGTTTGTGAATACACATAGATACACATGTAAAACAACGTGCATACTAAACAAGCAAGAGAACACGTGCCCTCAGCTGTGCTTGCAGGCCGCTGCTGTGGTATGCGGATTTTCTTAAAATTATTTGTATGTTTAGTTTGCTTTATTTTGTTGAAAATTATTTATTTATAGATTAAGTGAAGCGGGAATGGAAACAAAGCGCCAGACATACCAAATATTTACAAAAATTAGTGTTTCTGGCATCAGTATCCGAAAAACGGCGCCAGCAGAGCCAAAATTCAAAGAAATTGGACAGATGCGGCAACCCCAAAGAGACGCATCACGGGCTAAAACCGAAATCGTAGAGCTTCGAATTAACAAATTATAAAGGTAATTTATCTATTTTTATATTTGTATATTTGTATTTATCTATATACTTATATACTTATATGTGTATTAAACCAAGTGGTTATTTGTAGAATATCTTTCCGATTTTCCACAGTCGCTGCTCGCTGCGCAGGAGCAGAGCCAGGGCGAGCGCAAGCGCAAGGAGCCTGCGCAGGCGGATCTTCCACCGGAGGGCGCCCGCTGGCAGAAGACCCCTCGCTTGATGACCCCGATTGGTGCCCGGGAAGTTCATGACCGCATGGAGGAGGTCTTGACCCCATCGCCCGTTGTTCCCAGCCAAACAGATCCTTTGATGCAGATTGGCAACATACCTTAAGAGTTTGGGGTCTCAACAAAGCAAAGATGTTTGCCCAAATTAAATGGTTTTGGCTGAGGCCAGGGCTTTGAAAAAAGAAGTGGCGCACGACAAGGCCGTGCAGAAGCACACCAAAGGGGCCCGCCTGAAGAAAGAGGGCAACAAGGACCAGAAGGCAGCCCCGAGCTCCCCGCCGGACCAAACTTCTTTCAAGGGCTACATGTTGCAGAACCTTCCACAGGAGGCTTGGCCCGACAGAACCAAGCCGAACAGTGGACTTCATGGATACACCCTGGTTTCAGCTGCTGGCGGAGTGCCACGGCTGTCAGTATTGCTGAGCTAGTTTGAAAGTTGATAGCAAACATGAGTTTGTACACCTAGTGGAATTTGGAAGCTGTCTTCTTGGCTACCACACCCACTAACACAAAAAAACAATGCTGACACTTGCTGAAATGTGTTCAACATGCAACCTGCTCTTAGCAATCACTTCTGACGGGTCTACCGCAACTAAAAACCGCAGAAAGAGGGTTGCTCTGTTTTCGAAGAAAACGGCCAACCCAAAGTTTGGTCGCCATTTCAAACAAATCAACAGCTGCAGGAAAGGGTTGCTCCTTTTTCAAAGGAAACGGCTAACCCAAATTTGGTCGCCAACGTGACTCTTTTTTTGTTTGAAGGGGGAGACTGGAATACATGTTTGTATCAAATTTGAAGCGCTCAGGCAATCGAAGTCTTGCTCAGGGCAAAAGCCTTCTTCGTTAAGCGCGTTGGCTCAGGGGCTTCTAGTACTGATGCCGGCATCGGCCAGGTCACCTGGTCAAAATTTGGGGGGCCAGTTGGGGCGTGGGATGAAGCAAAATCCCGCGCCGGTTGGCAATGAGTTTTTGTTTCTAGGGGAAGTGTGCAAGCTGGCCAGAGCCGCTTGCTTGTGTTGGCCATGGCCCATGGCAGTGTGAACACTGCTTGTGGCAATCAAGTCAAGGGGATTTATCGTAGCAATCTCTGCGTTGAGCGGAAAAATGGACTTTGCGATTCAATACAAGCACTGCCGCCTCACCCCATCCCAGCGGCGCCTTGCAAGCAGTCGCCCCACGCAGGTGGCTATGCTTTGCTGATCCTCGGCTTCTTCGACGGCCCAGCGCGCTCTGAGAGGAGGCCAGGAAAGATCAGGAAAGGTTGGGCCGGTCGTCCCCTCATTTCCTGCTCAGTGATTTGAACTTGATGCCATAGATCCAAGAAAAGGTGAGGTCAGGCAATAAGAATGGGTCTAAACTCCCAGGCATGCCCAGCATCGCCGTTCCGCTTCTTGGGTTCCACCCCGAAAGAACCCTTGGTTTTCTCCAAAGGGGAGGGGAAAAGGAACAGTTGTCCAAAGCAACTAAGGAATCTTGGGGTGTCTTTGCCAAGCAAAGCACACTCTAATGAATGGTTTTGGAAGCGTCAAATTCAAGGTTGCACCTTTTCAGGCCACCTCATCCTTTAACAAGCACTTATTGCCTTTTTGTTGCAATCCTACGCCCCTAAGATGCCAGGAGCAAAGAACATGCGTTTGGCCAGGGTGGGGTGGGGTTGTTGGTGATGGTGGCGGTGGTGGTGATGGGGTAATTCTTCATCCAACCAAAGCACAGTTGAGGACCCGAGCGGAACTTGGCCCCCTTTTGGAATGCTTTGACTTGCTTTGACAACCAGAAAATGTGCCTTGATCTGGAGCTTTCATTTCAACAGAAAACCCTTGATTCCCCAGCCCAAGTCTTTCTCATGGCCCCTTCTCCAGTGATACAAGCCATGGAAGGTAATCGGGAGCAACATTGCCTTTTGGGGTAGTGGGACCAACATGATGCTGGAACAGCAGTTTCCTTTTGGGCCTGGGCCTATCAAATCCAGGGTGCCTGCTCCTTGCGAGCGCTGCAGCTGCCCGGCGAGCGCTGCAGCTGCGAGGAGCCTCGCGGTTGGGCGGTGGGGGAGTGGAAGAGGGGTGGGAGGGATGGGAAGGGGGTGGGAGGGATGGGAAGGGGGTGGGAGGGGTGGGAGCTATAGAAAGAAACGGGTGGGAACGGTGCTTTGCTCACGTGGGTCCAGGGGCAGAATTTTCAGTTAATTCTAAAGAACTCGTGCGATATTTGAGTTGAAAGCATGTCAATCAGTGTTTTTTGTTTGTGAAGAATGCTTGTGCAGTGGATTCAGTTTTTGATTAGTTGACTTAGTTTTAAACAGCTACAGTTAAAGTTACAAGTGTGAATACTTGCGATTTGACTTGAGCGGGGCCACTACCGTGCTTCACATTGGCGGTCTCCCTTCATCCCTTCAAAGTGATGATCTTGCGATAGGGTCTTTTGTGCGGCGGGGGTGATGGGGCAGTTTGCTTGAATGGAACAAAGTGGTACACCTGATTGTGCTGAAGCTTTTGCTCGCCAGGGTTGAAGGGCTTGCGTGGCACCAGGGTCTGTGCCATGGGTGTTCGCCGGGGCGGTGTGGTGAAGAAGCAGAAGGGCAAGGGCTTCCCGTTCTGCCCGCGTGGTGAGTTCAAGCTGCTCTCCTACAAGGATCGGCAGAGGGCATGGGTCTTGGCTGGGCTTCGCCGCATCAAGGCGCCCCTGGCAGCTTGGTTGACTTTTGGCAATGTGTTTGATGTCAATGCTCAGGGAAGCAAAAGCGTTTCCCTTCATGTTCAGCCAAGTGTTGAACTCAAGAACGCATCAAACACATATACACATAAGGGTGCTGAACGCCATCATGGAGTTTCTTCAGTTTCCCGATCAACTTCAACATGCACATGTCTGAAAAAATCGGTCATTCCCCATCGGCCCCATCCTTGACCAGGTTGTGCTTACCTTGGTGGGCATGGTGTTTGGCATCCCTGGTTTGCCATGGAAGCCAATCCAGCACTTTGAGACATTCTCGGGAATGGCTGCAGTCACCCGGGCAGAGCTGCAAGCTGGACGGACCGCCATTCCCTTTGATGTGTGCAATGATTGCGTCCGGCAAGATTTCACTTCACCATTTGGCTTTAGCAACGCGTTGTATTGGGCACTTTGCTTACAGCCAGGTTCTGGTAAGCTTACTGCACCCATTTGTTCAACCTGGGTCTGGATATCGAGAGGATCAACGGGCCGCAGCCGAGACCGACCACTAGGATCTCCGGAGCGATCACCGGCAGTGGCAACCGCTAATACACTTGTGTCCAGGCTGATGATCATCCTCATGATTTGCTCAGCAAAGGGAATTTTTTGGGTGCTAGAACAGCCTCAAAGCTCGCTCATGGAATGGCACCCCGACTTCCAGAAATTCCTGAAGCTTCCAGGGGTGATCGTGCACAAGGTTAGCACTTCGATGCAGTGGTTTGGGGCCCCATCACGGAAATCCACCCTCTTGTACTCCAGTGCCTTGGTCAATCTTGGGGCAGTGAACCACACAATGTTGGGCGGTAGCTTGAACTATAGGGTTACTGTGCTATTTTGTCTTTCTGGTGGTGGTCTGTGATTAGTATTGAAGATAACCTACTTGGGGGTCAAACCAACCAATTTAATTAAATGATGTACTTCACTTAACCAAAACGTAATGCCCCCCAAACGGATGCTTATTGGGATGACCACCTAAGGCCACAAGGAGATCGAGGAGATCAACTCGCATGCCCGCAAGACTCCATCTACCAGTGCAAAGCAGGTGGAGCTGGCCGTTCGCTACCGGGATTCAAAAGGGGTGCTCCGGGTGAAAGGAGGGCCTCACTTGAAGGCGAGCCAGTCCTATCCAAAACGGCACCTTTGCAGCACTTCGGCTTTTGCTTTTGGGACTGCTTGTAGTAAAAGTAAGAGTATTTGTTTCTCCTGTTTCCGCTCCTGATCCGAGATTTGGGGTGGCCATGTCCAACATCCGGAGCCTCCATGCCAGAGCTATGCGCCGACGAGCAATGAAACAGCTCAGGGCAGCCATGGAAGACAAGGTGTCATCACCAGATTGCTCAAAGAAAAACAATAGGGAGTGGGCTGCAAATGCAAATCTCGACCCTGTTTTCACTTACCTTGGCCATTGAAAGGGCTCCAGTCCCGTGGCCGTGCCTTAATTAGCAAAATACAGTGTGGATTTCCATTCGCTGCCAGAATGTGGAGGGGAAAAACCGAGCCGCTCCGATTTGTTTGCTATGGAAGGCAAGCAGCATGCCCCGACCCTTTCATTTTCCAGATCAACCCGCTGGTACCTCCTACTCCCAACTCCGGCAAATCCTTCCTTGGTCCCCTCCGGCCTTTGCAGGAGCAATGCAGCGGCTGGTGCTGGCAGATGTCCAGCAAGGCCTGGGCTGGAAGCAGGGCTTGGAGCGCATGGGCCTTTACTTCAGGGCTGTTGCTGAACAAACACAGTTGAACATAGTTTAAATTGTTTTCTCGGTTTTATATCTTTTTCAATGATGCGATTGGGCGAGAATGATGATGCGATTTGCGAGAAATGATGCGATTTGGATCCCCCTCCTTCCCCACCCCATCCCAACACCTGAACACCTGAACACTCTACTTCAGTTGCTCTGAATTTGAAAGGGCGCCACATCTGTTGCTCGGAAGTTGAAGGGGCCCCCAAAAAGAACAAGTCTTTGTCCCATCCATTCCCCCTTCTATCCCTCAAACTGGGCACCAAACTGCATTTTATTTGGAAGCCCTGCATGTGCTTCTGAAGTTGAGGGGTGCGAAGAGGAACAGGCCTTCTTTCCCCTTTCCTTTCGACACCAAAAAGGAGAAGGATTTGAAGCCTTGGTCTGAATCAGTAGTTTGGAATAGAGATCCAATGAACATGTTTCTCACATCTCATCAGGGGCTTTCCAAGAAGTGTTTTGGCTCGGGCCCAACCAGCGGTGGCAAAGCCATTGTTCTGCACTGTTGGGCGGGCGGTCGCACCAGCATGAAGCAGCAGAGCAAGAACGGTGGCAAGGCGAAGCGCACGGTGACTTTCAAGGACGTGAAAAAGCAGGAAGCAAAGGCGGAGAAGAAGGCCAAGAAAGAGAAAACGAAGGTGACCAAGCGTGTGACAGGCAAGAGCTCAAACACTGTGTCAACACAGTCAGCCAGCAGCGGCCCGCTCGCCAAGACCAAGAAGGATGCCAAGCACCACAAGGTGGACCTCAGCAAGGTGGACCCCAGCAAGGTGGACGCCAGGAAGGTGGACCCCAGCAAGGTGGACCCCACCAGGAAGGTGGACCCCAGCAAGGTGGACCCCAGCAAGGTGGACCCCAGCAAGGTGGACCCCAGCAAGGTGGACAAGAAGGACAAGAAGGACAAGAAGGGGCAAGAGTGAGAAGAAGGAAAAGAAAGAGAAGAGGGCGCAGCATGAGAAAGACCAGGACAAGCAGGGCGACCTGGGCAAGGACAAGGGGAAGAGTTCTCAGCGAGACCTGAAGGGCAAGGAGGAGAAGTCGGTCATCAGCGAGAAGAGCAAGGAAGGCAAGCGCGACCAGCAGGATCCGAAGGGCAAGAGCGACTTGGACGGCAAGCAGAACAAGCAGGAGCTGAAGGACAAGCATGACTTGGCCAGTGAGAAGGGCAGCGAGGACAAGAAGGTGAAGAGCGAGAAGAAGAGCAAGAAAGAAAAGCGCGAAAAAGACCCCAAGGCCAAGCAGAAGGGCAAGAGTGCAAAGCAGAGCACCGCTGATGAGGGCGCGGACCAGAAGGGCAAGGAGAACAAGGCGGTTGACATGCTAGAGGACAGCAAAGCGGAAGTGGAGCTGCTCAAGACACCGCCCCCCAGAAGCCCACTTGTCGCATCCCCATCCACCAACCTGTCAGAGGAGGCTGCAGACAAGCGAATCCAGGCCTTGCTGGAGTCTCAAGCAAAGGCAGAGGCTGCCATCATGGACAAGCAGGAGCTGCTGGAGGAGCTTTTCGGCGACGGCAACACTGCAGATGACGCTGAATCTCACATCAGCTCAGACATCAAAGACTTGGACAAGTTCTTGAGGAAGTGCGTGACCGACGCAAAACAAACAGAACAGCAGGGTGAAGTGGAGCAGAAGGACAAGGTGACGGTCAGCAGCAGCAGCAGCAGCGATGGCGGCAACTCTGAAGCGGAGGCGAGCGAAGAGAGCGAGGAGGTGAGTGAGGAAGAGAGCGCGGAAGAGAGCCAGGAAGAGGACAGTGAGGAGCGCAGCGAGGACGGCGAGGATGAGGGCGAAGAGGGCAACAACAAGGAAGAGGACAAACAGACAGACCTGGAAGAGAGTGACTCCAGCTCGGAGGAGACGGTTGCGGGCAACACGGGCATTCTTAGGAAGCAAGGCGGCGCAGGAGCTAAGCAGCACGACCTGGCGGAGTCGGTCGAGTCCATGAAGTCGTCCGTCAAGCAGTGCAGAAACAGTGCCTTTGCCTTGACATAATGATCAGCTGCTAAATTATTTTGATTGTCGGTTCCCTGATGCGCTCCAAGGGTTACTTCTATTCCTGACTCCCCCCATCGGAGGTGTCACAAACAAGAAGGAGTGGGACCAGTTTTGCCGTTCGGCATGCACCAAAGCCTTCCCCATCAGCCTTGCCAGCGTTTACCAGACCAACAAGGGTGACCTCTTCGAGAAGTGGCTCGAGGGGAATAAGGATTGGGCCCAGGCTGAGCTTCTCGTGCAACGGAGTGCTTCGAACACCAACTTGAACCGGAAACAATGGCAGGCTGTGAAAGGCCGTACTTTGAAGGAAGACTATGGCGAGGAGAAAGCTCGCAAGTTGATGGAGCTGAGACGCTCATCGGGGCTTTGGTACGCGGATGAGGACTTCCCTGATGACACTGAGGACCGCCGTTCGTTTTCAAACCTGCCCCAATTTCGAAACTACAGACTGGAAACTCTTCATGTGTGGTTGGGAGGCCAGCTTGAGGGTGTTACTTGCAAGACACATTATCAAGGTGTGACACTTTGCTCTTCAAGGCCAACAACATGTTGGTGGTGCTTTATGTCCAAAACAACCGATGGAAGTTTGCAACCACAATCCAAACCCAACACTTGTGGAAACCCTCATGTCCCCATTCAGCTGATGAAAACCCCGTGGACCTGTTGCCCTGCCCGAAAGGAAGCCTGGTACTACATGTCGGTTGGCCACAAGGTTCGACAAGACAACGAGACCCGCGAGAGCATGAAGATTCAGGGCCAAGTGGCCTGCGACAGCAGCATGCTGACCGCCCTCACAGCGGATGGCTCAGCGCTGGCGAAGGGAGCCTTGCCGGAGGTCGAGGCAGCAACCGAAGGTGGCAAGAATAAGCTTCTTTCAGCCTTGAACTCGGGGGCCGGTGTGAAGCTCAAGCAGAAAAGCAAACCCAAAGCAGTTGCCACCAAACAGAAGGCTGAGCGAGTGATGCCCCGCACAATGCCTGAGACCCTTGGCCTTCATTGAACGTTTTGGCTTGAGGGGCGGATGCTTTTGAGTGTGTCCTCCAAGAATCCCCCCAAAAACGGGTAGTCAACGTGTGTTCGCCCAGGAGTGCTGCGGAAAGGATGCCTGGCCTTCTCTCAGAAAGTTGCGTTGCCCGGGAAAAATCCATTGCGTTACGGTCAGTGGACTATGCCTCGGAGCTCTCGCAGGGCCTCATGCGACACGCCGTGGAAACAGAGAAGATCTACCACATGCTCGCCAAAGCAACCTCGGGTGTCGGCGATGAAGCTTGGTACCAGAAGACGTTCTCCACCTTGGATGAGAAGCACGCTTGGTTCGTCAAAGCCAAGGATGGGAGAGGGAACATTGAAAAAAGGGCCTATAGGAAGGAGTGACATTCTTGCTCACCCCAAAACTGATCAAGAAAATTCTGCATTTTCATTGCCTACTCACTCAGTCCACTTGTTTCTATCTCCCCAGTCTGTCGGGTTGTTCTTCCCCAAGCATTATGTTTTCGAAGCATGTATTCTGCGAAGGCTGCCGCTGAAGCCATCTTTGCTGGGATCAAGAAGGCCGAGAAAAAGGAGCAGAAGGAGAAGGACGCGGGCGAGGGCGGCAACAAGAAGCGCAAGCGCGGCGGCGCCGAGCCCGAGAGTTCTGAGAATGCTCTTCGCGACGCAGAGGTGTGATCCCTTGCTGCGATAGGGGTTTCTAGGATGCTGGACTACATAGTAGTCCGATTTTTGCGCAGCTATTCTGCGCGGGTGTCCGCAATCAGTTCGCCTTAGGAGTCTGGCGCCTGCTTGTGTTCAAAGTGAGCTTGTGCAGCCTTATAGGCCACTGTTGCTTGGCGCGCTGCTTCTGGGCTTGATTTGGTTAAATGCTGCTCGCGCCTCATCTCGGCAGGCCTGCCTGTTCGCGGCATTGGTGCTGGGAGGCGCGTGGCTGGGCTCAGTCAAAACACAAAGGCTGAACGCATCTATGGGTCATAGTTGCAGGACTTGCACAAGCTTGTGTATATCACTGCACTTGCATATATCCAGTGTAAACAGTGAACTCGGTCTTGCGCAAATCATGGAAGCATATACGCATATAGATCCTGCATGTGTTTGTGTGCATGCAAAGAGTTATGCGCACCATGTGGTATAGCAGATACATGTGCAGACCCTGTTACGCATCTACGGATCTGTTTGTTTATCCTCCCTACCGCCCGCAGGAAGCGAAAGCGCTTTGACGAGATGCCAGAGTCCCTCACTGCCACCAAGCTTATTGACATGATAGGCCGGGGGCGAACCCATGTGAGCTCAGCCTGTGAATTGGCGCGGGCTGCCCAAGCAGAAGGTCTACAAACCGAAGCCCTATCAACACTAGCCAGCCTTGGCAACTCTGGCAAGTTTGAAGGGAACCAGGAGCGCGATTTGCAGCGATGGTTGAAGAACCTGGTGAACCTGGAGCCTTACGAGATACAGCTGGACCTTCTTGTTGCTAGACACTACAAAGTAGTTGTTTTCAGAATGGTTCTGCTCAAGATTGGGTCCATGATATTCCATGACGTATGGTAAAGCCAACACAAATATCTCCTTTTGTTCCCTTGGCCCGGCCCGAGGTTGATGGGGCAAAAAGGCCCAAGCCCATCAATGTATCCGTGCTACTTCCGCATGAAGTGCTTCATTGCATCTGGGAGCATGGGGAGGACCAGGCTGGACTACCCTCTCACCCCCTCACAAAAACGAACATGGTTTACGACCACCGGACATGTTAGTTGTTTGACCGTAGGGGGAATTTTGTTTCAAGCACAACTTTGGGAAATGGCAGAACCAACCCTTGGAAACACTTCCCTGATTGCCTGCTGGCAGTTCGACGCGCTCATGGCTGGCAACATCACCCCTGATGGAATCAAGCAGTTTTGGACCCACATAAAAACTTGCAAGCCGTGGCGAGACCATCCGCATTTTTGTCCCTGAATGGCATTGATTTGAGCCATGTGGTGGGCCTTACAATCCATGTTGACGGGGCCGAACTATTTCGCAACGATGAGTACCTGGTATACTCATTCAGCAGTTGTTTTGCCGGCCATGCCCAAATAAAAGATGTGCTGATGTACAAGTTCCCCTTCGCAATCCTACCAGAGCGTGACTTGACCTATCCGAAAATCCGCGATGCAGCAAACGAAACACTTGCCCACTTATTTGCCTGGTCCCTCCAACATGCAACGGAGGGGAGAGCGCCACTCAGGGGATTTTACGGTGAGGAGCTTCAGGGCTACCGCCAGTCCCTTGCTGGCACACAACTCTGTGGCCCATGGAAGGCCATTTATTTTGCTTGCAAAGCAGACCTCAAAGCAAGGAAGGATATGCACATGTTCTCCAGGTATTACCGGTGCACACAGTTATGCGACCATTGCCTTGCAGAACAACACACTGGAACCACCGCCGAGTTTCATTACACCAACCTTGACAAGCATGCCCCGCACTCCCTCACACAGCTGAGCCACCAGCTGTACCTCGCGCTCGACTCTCACAGCTTGTCACCTTGGAGGGCGGTTCCAGGCTGGACTCTTGAAAGCTGCGGGTGGGACCTTCTTCACAATATCTATTTGGGTGTTGGTCGTGACCTTTTTGCTTCAGTGCTACGGGCGCTATTTCTGGAAGGTTGGTATCAAGATTACGGGAACACTGAGGAGGAGGTTTTGAGAGCCATCACCATTGAAATGAGGCAATGTTGCAAAGAACGCGGGCGCTTTGGCTATAGATGAGGGGCCATGAAGATTGCTTGTTTTCCTCCCATTACGTTTTTGGGGAATCCCAAGCCCTTGCCATGTTTCACAGTCACCCAGGCTGTACCTCCCACGGCGGAGACTCACTGTTGCGAATCTCAACACGTGGGGGCACGAGGAGTATGCCGAGCTTGGGAGCAAGTTCAAAGCTGCCCATGTGAAAACTATGCTTTGGTGGCTTGCTCGGCACACCCAGCGGCTGTCCGACTCCCAGGGTGGCAACGACTCATGCCTGAGTTCCATTCAATTTCTGTTTTGACGGGGGTCCAACCAAATATGATGTCATCAGCTGTCTTGAATACTTTCAACAACACCGGCATTCTTCTCATTGCCCTTTGGCAACATCAAGATTCACTCATGTTTTCAAGTTCCAGAGTTTCGTTGCGAGCTCCCTACTGCGTCAGGACCACTTGCTCTGTGTCCTGGCTACCTGCTGCTGGTCCCTGGCGAATGCCACCGGTGTACTTGACCGAGCATCTCTCCTTCTTCTCGAAGAAGAAGCTGTTTCTGCTTCAGACTGTTTGTTCTCTTTCCTCCGGGCCTACCAGTACCTAGCCCTGCACTACAGAGAGCGCAAGGTGCTGGTTTTCAAACTAAGACCCAAACACCATTATGTGTGGCACACTGCCTGGCAAATTAGGTTGTACAGAGTGAACCAACGACTGTTTCACACCTGGGATGACGAATCCTTCCTGGGGAAGTTAAAGTACATCGCCCGCTGTTGTCACGGCCTGACAATGTCCCGCCGGGTATTTTCAAGATACCTTTTGGCGTTTGGGGTCTTCTTAGGCGCAGGCAATCGTGCCAAAGGCGCTTCGCCCCTATAGGTGGCTTTGCCTGTGCTAGCCAACGTGCAACTGCAGTTGCTTCAAAGTTTCAAAGTCATGATACAACAATAGATTTACAGGTTCCAGTTGGCATGTCGTTTCAGCCAGGCAAGTTTGTGACTTCGGGTTGCATCCTGGGGAACACGGATGCGGGATCTGACAATGGGTCCTGTGGGAAAGGTCCGATTTGTTCAGAAACACGTAAACCATGGGTTTCCCAGAATTTCCCAGATGACCTTTGTCCCGGACTATGCTCGCCAAGACTCGCCGTTCTCAGCTCCAAAAGGGCCGCGCAGTGCCAGGGCGCGCCAGCAGCGCGCAACCATTGGCCAGGCGGCCAGGCATGTAGGGTTTTCAGGGTATTCAGGGTTTTTAGTATGCAAGGTTTTCAGGGTCAAGGGTTTTCAAGGCAGGGTGAAGGGTTTTTCAGTGTATGCAAGTATGGGTAGGACGCAATGTGTATGGGTTTGTCAGGGCGCCTTGAACTTTGAAAGCCTTTTTCCTGATTTTGCAGGGTTTCAAGTTTGCAACCACCAGACTCTTGATTGAAGAGATGATTGGTTTTCCCTCGTCCGCAAGTGGCCCCAGAAACATAGAAACAGTTCGAACCCGTTGTTCCTTATTGTCTGCGAAGCGATGGTTTAACCAAGCATTCAAAGCAGGTTTTGTGCACAGCTACCTTGTGTGCTTTGTATAGTCCTTCATTTCCGCTATACCCCCTGGAGAACCTGTATATCTTGTTTACCCTTGATAGTCTGTATATACCCCAAACAGCCCCTTACATCTTATGCATACATATATGTGTACATATACACATACATATATACGCATACATTCACATTTGCACACCTCAAGTAACTCAAGTACTTTGTATACATTTGGTACCCTACATGCTGCACCCGTAATATACTTGATACCTTATGTACCCTTCCCACCCTATATATATATATATACCCAATATACACAACACCTTTTGTACTTTAAATACTTCACACACCCTTCCCCTCCAGACCCTGTCCTCAGAGGAAGTTTGGAAGAGAAACTTACATCATACGGAAAGTTGAAGAGAGAGAGAGAGAGAGAGAGAGAGAGAGAGAGAGAGAGAGAGAGAGAGAGAGAGAGAGAGAGAGAGAGAGAGAGAGAGAGAGAGAGAGAGAGAGAGAGAGAGAGAGAGAGAGAGAGAGAGAGAGAGAGAGAGAGAGAGAGAGAGAGAGAGCTGCGCTATGCATAGCAAAGCTACCCTGGTACCCTGCGCTGGGTGTACCCTGTAAACTTTTATGGCCTGGGCGAGCCAGGGAAGCAGAAGTTTCAGAGAGTTCGGACCCGAAAGCAAGTGAAAGAATGTGCTATAGACTGTGTCCAGCGCAGCAGGGGGCCATGTTGCATGGAAGCCAGCGGGCGCTTGCCACCCATCGCGCATTGCAAGCAGTAAATCTGCGACTTGCGCCCTTGAAGAAGGGATTGCAAACCAGCTCTCAGAACATAAGTTGCAAGTTTGTTCTTCCGAGCTGGAACTCACAGCCGTACTTTGTGTGCGCACACCTGCGCTCCACATCGTCGGCTGTGTGAACACATAAACATTGTATCGCCATGCAATGATTTCTGCGTCCGTCATATAATGTCTGGAATGCACTCGTGCTCGCTCGGCGGTGTCGTGTGTGCCTGGATGTGATCGGCGGTGCACCATGTACATACACGGCTCCGTATACGTTCATGCGACATCGTCCACAAACCCACGCTGGAACTCACAGCCGTACTTTGTGCGCACACCTGCGCTCCACATCGGTATGAACACATAAACATTGTATCGCCATGCAAAAAGCACACAAACATATGATTTCGAAGTCCATATAATATCTGGAATGTACTCGTGCTCGCTCGTGCTCGCTCGGCGGTGTCGTGTGTGCCTGGATGTGATCGGCGGTGCACCATGTACATACACGGCTTCGTATACGTTCATGCGACATCGTCCACGAACACACGACACCGCCGGCCCTCGACGTTGTCGTTTGGGCTCGGCGGTGTCCTTTGCCATTGCGCATTTTGCGTCGCATAAGGATCATGCTGTAAGTTGCTTCAGAGACACATGGTCGCTTCGGGGCATGTTTCCTCGGCGGAAAAGCTCGGTGCAGCTGCGTTTGCAGGTAATGCTCAACCTGCCGCCAGTGTTCTGTGGCACCAACCTGCCAATTAACAAGGGGGATGTCAGCAGCTATCTTCATACACCGCTTCCGACCCTGCTCAGTGTTCATGGCATCTCTATCAAATCGCCATCCTTTCGATGCCTCGGGCGTTGGCCAGCAATGTGCGCAGTGCGCCTGCTGTGTCACTGGATGCCTCCAACTCTGCCATGACCGGGGAACGGGCACGGAGAACAGTGGTGGCTTGCGCAACAAGGGGCTGAAGACACGGACAATGCAAGCCAAGTGTACCCGGAAAAAGGGGGGGAAGCCGACCAAACTTGACAACCCTAGGTGCTGAGATGCGGGCCATTGCGTCCAAGATGGACAGCTGCGTGGATCAAGCTCCTGTTGTTGGCCTCAAAGGAGACAGCAGGGCGTACCAAGGGGGTGGCTTGCAACTAGGGCGCTCTATGTCACGGCATGAGCAAGAAAGCGTGCTGGCAAGCCTTGTGCTTGCAGAGGTGCTCTTGGCCCAAGTAACTAATGCCATGCACCAGGGCGGTAATAGCTAGGCCGCAAGCTGTGCAGAAAGCGGAAGGTAAATCCGCGTTGGAGCTGTACACTGCATGCACCGCTGCCCCAACTGAGCCTGACGCGGGCGGTGTCTCGCGTGGGCTGCCTTTCCCCGAGTCCGGAGTATCGGAGTCGCTGGAGGAGGCGGCTTCTTGCACAGCCCAAGCCTCTGGGTCCATGGTGCAGGGTTGGGCTTGCTGTTCCCTTTCGTAGACGAACATGCTCAGCTCTGCGGGCAATGCATGCAGCGTGATACTGGCGGGTATTGGACCCGCATTCACAGAGAACGCAGGTTCGAAAACTGCATGTGCCACGTGATTGCGGTCTCGTGGGGCGCCGGATGCGATCTGAGACTGCACCCAGAGGCTTTCGATAGTGTCGTCACGGCTGTACAGTTGCACTGAGGTGAGGCGGTGGTGCCCCTGCTGACGCCGGGACTCTTCTGGCAGGCGAAGCTGCGCTGAGGCGCTAAGCAGTGCCACTTTCAAGCTATGCAAGGTGTATGCTTGGGCCTCGTCCTGGCTTAAGTTTGAGGCTGTGCGGGGCATCCACGCCAGTTGAACTGCCCGCCGCAGCATTGCCAGAGCTTGCGTGTATGCCATGGGGCTCTGGAAATTTGCAGGTGCTTCCTTAGTGATGCATGCTAAAGCGGGCAGCACAAAGTCGGGCGAAGGCAGTGTGGGCGAATTAGCTGCACTGTGAGTAACCGAAATGCTCAAACTGCGAAGCCAGGAAAGCACCCAAGAAGATTTTTCGTCACGACCGGTTAACCCGAAGAGTGTGCATGCCCAGGGTTGCCCCAACTTGGTAGTTTTGGTTGCCCAGCATGAGCCGCGCAGGGCATGTTGAGTGAGGCTGATGCCTCGCACTTGGATGCGCTGAATGTCCCCGAAACGCATGCTGGTGTGTGCTGCCAAGAGAAAGGAGCCTAATGCAAGACGTAGGCTGGGCGTGCAATCTGCGGAGCAGACTTTCTGCTCCCAAGCTGCTAATACGGCCAAGGGAAGCGGCAGGGCTTCCTTGCGCTCCCGGTTCTGCTGCGGCGATGCAAACGCCCTAACCAGTGGATTGGTAAGTGGCGCTATGAGAGAGTGGATCTGGCCTATGCGGGCCAGCCACGACAGTGCTTTAAGCATAGGCTTAGGAGAGATGCGGACACTGGTGCGATCTTCGGTTTTTGAGGTATCGCATGCATGCATCAGGTCTACAATATGCACAAGTTGGAGTTCTCCTACTGAGAAGTCCAGTGCGCGTGCGAAAGGAACACTCGTATGCAGCGGAAGTACTGGGCCAGTGTGGATGGAGTGAAGTCTCTTAGAGATGCTTCGTAAGCAGCTTCGGGCGACTGGGATGTGATCGCAGTCACATACATGGCAGAGCAGGTGCCAAGAGAAATGGCCTGGGTTTCCGCAGTGGTGCTTTTGGCACGCGGAGCGGATGTTTTGACCGGAGCGCCAGGCATGTTAAGCTTTGGCGGGTATGCGGTTGCCTGAACAAGCGCGGCTTCTGCAAGAGTGGCTGGTGCTGGTTCGGGTACCAAACTGCGAGGTGGTGGCCTACGCGGCGGTGGTCGCAGAGGACATGCATCCGGCGCTGGCCACGGAAAAAGCGCTGCCCGGCGTGGTACTGCAAGGCCCCCGAGGAAGAAGAGAGCGCACACACCGAACTTTCCTCAGCTTCGGCAAACCGCCCTGTACTTACGGCCAAGCCAGCGCCCGCACGAGCGCCTAGGCCGGTGCCCGACCATAGCATTGCCAGCTTGCACTCGCATTGGCATGCGTCTGCAAGCAGCACAACCTCTCACCTCGCACCTGCGCCCAACTCTCAGCCCCCTCCAACACTGGACACAGGGGCAAGAGTCGGCGTGCATCTTTTGCAGCACCAACTCCGTCCAAGGACTAGCAGCACGCCGCACCTCGCAAGAAGCGCGGGGTCTTTTAGCGGACCAGGTTGAACCCCAGTGCTCTCGAACACGCCATGGCATATCTGCTGGGGTTAGGGGTGTGGCAGCGGACGTCGCGGACGACTTAAAAAAAGGGTCAAGGCCGCAAGCACTGAAAAAGGATGGCGTGGACAACAAGCAGTTGAATCCACCGGACGAGAAAACCCAAAAACATGGGAATTGCTGCCTTCGTCCAGCTGCAAAATAAGGGCCTGGCCAAGCGGTGCATCACTGAGCGCATCCTGAGAAGGGTATGCAACTGCAATTGAAGTGCACTGTTATGGGAGGCCGGAGCCTCCTGGGCTGGGAGGTGCCTGGCATTGTACCTGGTGCAAAACAAAGGCAGGAAATGGACCGGAGGTGCGGCATGCCCGGACATGTCATGCAACTGAGCTCGATTTTTCTGCAGTCCTGCGTGTGCGGGCATGCGTAATGCAAGGCTGTGCAGCACAGGCGAACAAAATGCTTGGCAATGCGGATGCAATGCTGGCGAGGCAGGCTAGAACCGGTGGCGGTCATGCATGTCGTTGGCGCCGTCCACGTACTGTCCGTAGACGGCTGCGTACGGGCATTGCGGATTGGCACAAGGCAATGCGCAGCAGGCCCGTTGATTATCGTCATAGAAGTGCATGCGGAATTGCCTGCCATTGTTTTGCGCATGCCTCATAGTGCGGGGCAAGCGGACTGATGGAATGCGAATACATGCATCCAGCTGCGAAACAAAGGTTGCCCTTTGCTGGCGCCGCGGCACTTCGGGCAAAGGCGTGGGCCGAGCGCTGGGATTGCCCGGATGCGTGGAGTCGTAAGGCAGAATGCGGCGGTTGTCCTGGTAGGCAGGGTCAATGCTGTAGGCATGCGTGGCTGCGTCCCAGCGTGTTGCCGCCTCGGGGACTGCACCAAGGTGCCAAAAATTTGCCCAATAAGACCGTCATGCGGCCAAGGATGCAATGCAGGCTGGTGCCGGGGGTCTTGCTCATGCAGAGGCCACTGATGTGGCATGCAAGGCGGGAATTTGGGCTCGGCTGGAGGTGCTTTGTGCTGAAGCGGATCCTCAGCGTATGCATGCGGATGTTCTGGCCCTGGGATCACGGTGCGGCGCAACACGTCGGGCGTGAAATCGATCCAGACCTGATGCGGATGCTGCTCTCGCCGTGAGCTCGGCCCATGGAGCCCTGACAGGCGGTGGCTCTGACGCAGATGCATGCGGGACTTCGTTGGCCTCCGCCTCTTGGAGGTCCTGCGGGGCGTGCGTGTGCGGGGCACGCGTGTCCTCGGGCAATGCGTCTGCGGGCAGAGGCGGAGGCTCTGGCCGGAGAAACTGTGCAGGCGGTGCTTTGCACTTGGGCGGCTCTTCGGCAGTGCATGCGGGAGCTGGCTCTTGCGATGCTGTTGGCTCCATTTCCAACAGGTCTGCATGCGGTGCATCCTGTGCAGCGACATGTTCTGCGGGGTTGCATGCGGGTGCTGGCGTGGATGCGGATGCCAATGCTGTGACCAACTCCCTCAGGAAGTCTGAGCTTCTGCAGGCTAGCGTCCATGGCGCAATGCAGCGAGCGAATGCAGGGCTTGTGCGAGGATTGCTGCTGAATAGCGGAATTGGCTAAGACCGGACATGCGTGGAAAAAACGACAGTCCAGCACGGCTGCAATGACAAAACAAGCAAGCAGTTTCTTTGCTAGGTCGCACTTTTCTATGAAATATGCGATGCTTTGCTAAAGCCTCAATGCGAAGAGCTGGGGCGCGGAACATGACTTTCCGTGCAATTCGGAACAACACAAACATGCGCTAATTTGCATGCTTTGGACTGGCAGTTGTTAGTCTGGAATCTGAGGCAATAGGGCGGGTTGCGGTGAGGCCCGGCACGATGTAGCCCTGGAGCTGGAGGTGCAGGTGCAGGCATGCAATGCGCCCACTCGTCGGCCAGTTCCGCGAGTTCGTGATGCCTGTCTGACCAGTGCAGGAAGTGCGCGCTGCGGGGCTGAGGAAGCACGCTTATATAAGTCCTGATGCTTTCAAGCAATGCGATGCAAGACCGGACGACCAAGGCGATTTCGTGCATGCTGAGGCGTGACTCCCATTCTCGCAACAAGTCCAAGCTGGGCTGCATGTATGCGTGCATGCTGTGCTCAGATCGGAACTTGGGATTAGCGAGCAATGCGGAGAAGGGCTGGATGATGGCAAGGTACTTCCCTGCCATGCGGAAACCTGCAAGGCTTTGTTTGCGATTTTCCAACATGCCGTCGACATCGATCTGCGGATCAATGCGAACATAGTCGACAAAGTATGCGATGAGGGCGTGCATGCGTGCAATGCCAAAAGTCATACCGTGCACCCCAAGGATACTGAGGATGTCGAGCAAGAAATTGCTCAGGTGTCCCATGCGATGTATGAAGCGGTCATCACGGTCCATGCGTCGTAGCCAATCACTGAGGAGGGATGCGAAACCATCCTGCATGCATCGGGAAGGGGATGCATCAATGCGGTGGCATTGGGGCCACTGCTGCGGTGTGTCGTTGTCGTCAAAAGCATCAAAGCCAGCATCGGTGGCACTGACCAGGGACATTATGCACAAAGAAGGAAAAACCACTTGAATCTAAAAGGAAACTGCAGCTGCTGAGCATGATGTAGGCTCAGGCAGCTGAGGGCAGGGCCGGCTGCTGCCGCCTCGACTCATGTTTTGCCGTGAGCGCTGTAGGAAACGCCAAAGATCACACCTGGAAAGAGCACTCTTTTTTACCAAGCGTGCAGAGTGCGATTGCTAGCCGTTGTGCAAGTAGGCCGTCTGCGAGTTTGTTCGCAGTAAGGCGGCATGCAAGAAATCACTCGTCTGGAAAATGGAAGGCAGTGTTTGCAAGTATGCTGCAAGTGCGACGAGTGCGGTGAAGACCATGCAGAATGCCACAATGCGCATGTAGAAGCGGATGCTTAGCAGCACGAGGACCATGTCCTCAAGGACGATTTCCACGTCCAGGTAGCTGCGTGCGATGGTATCATGCATCGCCTCCAGGATGTCATGGCGCTCCATGAGAGATGTGATGCGCAAGGTGCAGGCTGTGTGACACAAGAGTGCATGCTTCAGCTGCGGTCGTGAGACACGAAGGCACTAACACAGTGAGGGCCTGACCTGTTGCTGGGGCGGCCGTGCGTTGTACTTACCAGTGCCGTCTGCATCTTGGGCTTCAGACCGGCCTATCTCTGCGTGCAACTGGATGCATCTGCGGTGCAAGGAAAGGCTGTAGTGATGCCTCAGCGATGCAAAACCAACCTCGGGTTCAATGCAGGAAGCACTGAGCCTCAGACATGCCCTCAAAGCATCTGCGGTGCAGTGAGCGGCCTAGATGCATCGGCGGTGCATCATCTGCGGTGCAAGCAGGCATGGGATATGCATCGCGTGTAAGTCTCGGACGCTGCGGCACACATGCCCAGTATGAGTGCGTCGCGCACGAGGCCTGGCATCAAAGCAACTGCGGTGCAGTGATGTGCCTTGGTAATGCATCAGCGGTGCAAGACCATGATACCGCCCAATGCGGCTATGGTTTGAGTGCATCGCGCACGAGGCCTGACATCAAGGCATCTGCGGTGCAACGATGGGCCTTGGAGGTGCATCAGCGGTGCAAAACCATAAAACAGCAAACTGTGGCTGTGGACTGCGTGCGTCGCGCACAAGGCCTGGCATCAAAGCAACTGCGGTGCAGTTAGTGCAGCAGCGGTGCAAGACCTTGAGGCAACCATTTGCGGCAATGGTTTGAGTGCATCGCGCACGAGGCCTGGCATCAAAGCATCAAGCATCTGCGGTGCGATAATGGGCCTTGGAGACGCATCGGCGGTGCAATCTCTGAGCGCCAGGCATGCCCTCAAAGCATCTGCAGTGCAGTGAGTGGCATGAATGCAACGGCGGTGCATGAATATGCATCGCGCATAAGGCCCGCACGCGGCGGCGCCCATGCATGGTGTGAGTGCACTATGTCAACCTCAAAGCAACTGCGGTGCAGAGAGGGGTATTGTGCGGGGAAGCATCTGCGGTGCAAGCCCCGAAATCCAAAAAAGAAAAAAGGGACGCGCGAACGGAAGCGGCCATGCAAACTGAGGCCCACACCGGGCGAGTTGATCGCTAGGTGTGCGGGCCTAAACACATGCGGCCGGTCCGTGCGACATGAAACCGCTGCGCACAAGGAGCAGGCAGTGGCAATGTTGGCCTCACTGGGGATCATTGCACACAGGCATCCGCTCAGGCATAAGTTGCTTATGGCTGCTAAGCGGCCACACACGAGCCCGGCCCGCTGAGGCCAGGGGGCCGCCGGGGTACAAATGGCCAGCTTGCTTGCACGTGAGGAGCTGGTCTTTATAAAAACAGCCGCCGGGACCCCTTGTGCCCGGGGGCATTCCCTAACTTGTCTGGGAGGGGGGGAGAACCAGGCGTAGAAAAAAAACCTGGGAGAAAACAAAGAAGAAGGCCGACACCAGCGTGGTATCCACGGCAGGTTGCATGCTACCCCACAGCGCCGACCGTCTCCGGGCACGCTGCCGACATCGAGGTTCCTGACCAAAGTGTGCATAGTCCATCGGCCACCCACGTCAAGTGTGACCACAACAAGGCGGCACCGATGGGAGAAAGGATCTCACGGTAAGTCCTCTCTTTGGCTCGCCGAGCAAAACGGGGCACGGCTTTTTGGCGCTGGCAAACCCGCGCTTGGCCGGCAGAGTCCAAGGCCAAGACTCGTGTCAACCGTGAGCTGCACGCCCCCCCGAGCGGAAGGCCATTGGCGATAACCTCAGTGCGTCTGTCATCAAGGCTGGCAACATGCACGTTGGCCCATCAACACCTGCGGCCGGGTGGGCGGGCAAGGACAAGAGGCTGGCAGCGCACGCCCGGCAGCCGAGACTGCGCCGCGCACACAAGGCGGTACACTTCTTGCAGCTGCACGAGGTCCACCGTTTCCGGGCTGAAGCGCCCCCCAACCTCAAGCGCTAGGACAACCAGCCTGCAGCGCGAGTCAGGGCGAAGGAGCTCCGCTCCGTGCCGCTCTGCATGTCCGCAAGGTGGTGTTTTGCGAGCGCGGGCTTCGGCAGCGCGCATTTGTCGTGAAGCTGGGGCCTTTTGTGCCGCGGCGATGTCTGCGTTTAGGGTTTTCCTTTTCCCTCATGTGTTAATCTTGATCGAATCTTCGGACGTGTTGCCGTTTTCTGGCTCAAGCCACTCAAGGGTCTTGCGTGAGGGTTTACCCCTCAGCCTCGCACAGCCTCCTTTGCATATTGCATACACTTCGTGCATGGCCCGCTTTGTGCCTGCCTGGACGAACTTAGCTTGCGCTCCTTATTTGCCATTTCTTAGTGCATGCCCGATGACGAGCCGATTGCATCTCCAGCATCGCCCTTTTTGCCCTGGGGCAGCATCTTTTTTCTCACCCCTGCAGTGGCAAAAGCGCTATGGCCTTTCTTGACCACCACTGAGCGTGCATCATTCCAAGCCAGCGAGTGGTGGGTGCATTCCGACTTGAGATTGTACATCCACGGCATGGCTGCACTTCCGGACTTCCAGCAGTGCATCGGAGCATGAGGCCGTTCGCACCCGCCGTCCACGGCGCGCCGGTTGATGCATGCCTGCATGCCTCATTCGCCTGCAGCCTTTTCCGCCTGCCTTGGCCCTGGTGATTGCATCTCGCATCGGCATAGGCAAGCGAAGATAGCCAACATACTTTTACAAAGTGCCTGCCTCGCGCCAGCCATTCACGGCCAGCTAACGCCACGCCTGGCTTGCTGGGCCTACACACTGCTAGTGCACTTGACCAAGGCGACGAGTTTCCCTTTATTATCATCTATCCCGACGCGCCCAATATGCCAGACGTCGGATACACGGCTACTTGCTGGGCGGCCGCTTGACGCCCCAGCCCTTCGCCCCTGTGACTATGAGGTGAGAACGTGGGGGCCAGCGGCCGCGGAGCTGGCGGCTAATTTTTGTAAAAAATAGCAGCGCGGTGCGGCCATCTGAAACAAAAAACGCGTTCGCCATCGATCGTTCCCCAAAAAAAACGGATTTACTTTTCGCCGCCGCGCAGCGAGCGCAAGCGCGCCGCTTCGTCTTTCGGGCGATCGCTCTTGCGAACTTCCGTCCCCCTAAAAAACCCAAACGGCGCAAAGAGCAAGCCGCAATTTAAGCCTGCCCGGCGTCTGAGGGCGAACCCTGAACCCGTTAAAAGGTGCAAGTTTGGGTGGCTGGGGTCCCCAGTACAAAACGGCGCGTCCTCCCCTTCCACTCCATGGGGGGAGGCGCCGCCGTGGCACTATGGGACGCCCTAGTTAAGGCATGTCGCACTGCTCCTAGCTTGAACCCAAACATGAAACCTCAAAAGAACAAAGTTCGTCCGAAGCGGCCGCAGTTCTTTTCACCGGGATTGCTGAAAGTTGCACTGCTTCCAGGGCACTAGTGCGCCTGGAGCAGGAGGCACATTGACCCCCCGAAATGTGAAAAGGCAAGACAATGCGTGTCCTTGCGGGTAAATGCAGTGCTTGGGGGGGCGCGGCACGCGTGCCCACGCCCCAAGGTCCGGAGACCGACAGTCCGGAGACTTGAGGTCCGGAGACCGATTGTGGTCCGGAGACCTAGTCCGGAGACTACGGTGCCCGGAGGCGACCCACGATAATGCAGAGAAACTGCCGTCTATCCTGGCAAAGCCTGGCATAGGGCAATGCAGGGTGGGTGGGTGGGTTTCGAAATGAAACCGCAGGTTTGGGTCAAGGCTAGGAGCAAAACGGCCAACGCATAGTTCGATTCACCACATGCCCTAAACACAAGGGAAAAGAAACCCTAAGCGTTAAGGCATGTCGCACTGCTCCTAGCTTGAACCCAAACATGAAACCTCAAAAGAACAAAGTCGTCCGAAGCGGCCGCAGTTCTTTTCACCGGGATTGCTGAAAGTTGCACTGCTTCCAGGGCACTAGTGCGCCTGGAGCAGGAGGCACATTGACCCCCCCTTCAGTGTTTCAGGCAACCCCGGTAAAAGCGAACCAGCTGGGCCGAAGGCCTCATCACCCGCCCTTCAGAGTGGGGTTGTACCTGGCAGGGCAGATGCTAGGGTCACCATGCACGCTGTGTTGTGAACAGCTCGGCATGCGGTGACTGCACTTTTTCTGGTCAGAGCGGCTTGTGTAAGCGGCTGGCTGATATTGCCCGTTGTTCTGCCTGGCAAGGCAACGGCAGAAAAGGGGTTCGGAAGGCCAAGTCGGATGCAGGCTAGGCTGGCTCAGCGACGATGGAAGCTGCTGCCAAATGTTCCGGACGCCAGGGAGCATGCATCGGACACAGTTGAATGCCTCGGCCCGACATCGCCAGGCTTGCAGGGCTGAAGCGCATGCGACTTTCAGGGCGATGGCTGAATCGGGTCAACCGACCTCTGCTGAGATCGTCTGCCCAATCATTGCACCTTCCTGGAACGTGCGTTGGCTGCAGTAGCACGTTGTGAGCGTGAGCCCAGAAGGCTGTTAACTGCACAAAAAGTTGCAGCGGCCATGAGGTCGTGAACAATTTGTTAAGGCTTGCTTCCGTGGCGGAGTTGTCCGTGCCGGACGGCATGCTAAACGAGTAGTGCCCACCACCAATGTGGCTGTGGGTTGCCTGCAGCAGTGCTAACTGTGCAAGTGTTTCAAAGCATGCGATATACCGCTGTGCTGGCTTGACAAGGCAAGGCCACACGGCTCTTATGTCTTGCATGTTCCAGGTCTCGGCGAACCACACCACTTGGGAGGATGTGATTGCCCAGCCCCCAATCCCCACCATTTCATCTTCAGCACACGCGTCGGCGGCAGCCAGAGCTTGCAGCTGGTGTGGCCGCGCCAACGGCTGAATAGGCGAGTGTCGAAAGCACGACGCCAGCCAAGTAAGGCAATGTTGACTTGACTTGGAAAGGCTGGTGTATGGGTTATTGGGGTCCGCGATACGCACCCATGTGGGCTTGCTAGTGCCAGGCACTCGCGGAATGTCTTCAAGGCAATGCAAGGTGCGGCCTGAAATTTCCAAGATTTTGGAACCCGCTGTGATCCACAATCCCGGCAGGCTGTGACTAGTTTTGAGGTCCCTGGACAAGGACGCTCGAAAGGCCGACCACATTTGCGGTGGTATTGAGTGCATGGAGCCTGGTGGGCTGTTGAGGTCCGCGTAAAGCGGTGCCAGCCAGGACCTAAGGTGCAGGGCAATGCTGGTGGCCCAAATCAACAGGCCTATGCACTGCTCGAGTGTTTTGCGAGGCACACGTCGGCTTCCCAGCAGGGATTTGATCAAGGCGTCCAGCTTGGCCAGTTTTGAGGACATGAGCTGAATGGTGTCGTGAGAGAAGTTGATCTCCCAACCGCACCAAACCAGGCTATCCTGGAATTGCACCTTTTTCCATGAAATGGGTGCTGCAATGGCACAAAAGAAGAGCACCACCAAGGCAAACATGTCTGGCGCGCTATCCCGGACGAGTGCACAGAGTAGGTCGTCCACAAAGAGAAAGGCTTTGTGCGGCTTCCAGGCTAGCAACCCATGCACTTGACGAAGCAAGAAAGCGCCGGTGCGCTGCCACCAGAAGGCCGAGAAACGGCCCCCAAAATGGCACACCCTGTAGTGATAGAGCTTCCCTTGAAAGGCGAAGAGAAGAAGGCCGTGTTCCTCCGGGCGAACCTGCACTTGTTTGTGTGCGGCTTTAAAGTCAATGCTGGCGCCGATGAAGGCACCTGGAGTGTCCTCTGGCTGCGTGGACAGCGCCAAATCAGAGGCCATGGGCAAGCTAAGGCGCTCTGGCAAATGGCATCTGGTGTTGACCTGGCACACGGTGCTATCCAAGACAAGGCGAGGTTCTTTGCCTTCGGCGAAAACGACGTTAAGCTTTCCCACGGCAATGCCTAAAGGCCATTTTTTCCGAGCGTCAGCTATGCTAAGGCTGGTTTCCACTATCCAGTCGTTAGCAATTTCCTTGAGCAGCAAACCTTGCACGGTTTCTGGCTCGTCTTCGGCCATCTTCCAGTTGCCTTCACAAATTTCCAGATCCGGCTGCGGCATGGAGTCTGGCTTCTTTGCTGGCCATTGAAGGCTTGGAGGCAAGGCTGATACGGCTCCTGTCGGTCCGTGCTGAAAATGGAAGGAGGGCCATGTCCGGGTCACCCCAAGATTTGGCCAGGGCATGCAGCAGGTGGAGTCGGTATGGCTGTCCTGCTTCGGGGCTCATATCTGAAGGGCAGGGCAGTTGTAACGCGCCATAGGCCAGAGTTGCCGCTTCCAGGCTTTCGGAGGGCGAGAGTGGGCAGTCCGAGGAACCGCTGTTGACGTGTGCCAGGATACGCGGCACGAGTTTGCGCTCATGCATCCAGTGCAGCCAGGGCCTGGCGACTGCCTGCAAAGGGTGCTCGGGTTTGGGGAGACACCAATCCGCTGAGGAGTGCATTCCTGCTCCATCACAGGTGGGGAGCCTGCAAGGCGCCAAGGTGACGGTGCGAGGGCAGTTAGAGTGTAGCGGCAGCGCTAGCCGGAAGGAGCCTGTTTTACTTACCCTTCCTATGCCTATTTGGGCCAATTGCAGGGCCAGGGAAGGGGGGTATTCTGCAGTCAGTGTGCTGAGGTATACCCCTTGTTCCTTCACCCCTGCAATACTCTGATGCTTGTGGGAGTGATTGCAGCGGGCCTGCAGGGCCTGTACTTTCGAACTGTTGCTGCCGAATGCCCATGACTTAGCGAATGCTTTATCGTGCATGCAGGCGTCTACCCACACCAGGGCGCACTGGTGATCGCGCAGCATTTGGAAGTTGGCCTCTTCCAACCAGGACATGGCTGATGGTGGCCTCTACCCCGGTTGTGGATGGTTTTGCTATCCAGCAATTTTTTATGCTGTGTGGGCGAAAGGCCGGGGACTCCGTCCATGTGCTGCGGCGTTCTCAAGGCTTTGGGCCCGCCCGGGCGAAGTTTGAGTCTGGAGTACTCTTTGCAAGGCGGGGCAAGCATGATCAGGGCCACAATTCCTGACCAGCAGAGTCTGAGGAGTGCCTCGAAGACGCTGTCATCCAGGATGTTGTGCGATGCATCACCATCAAGGTCAAAAGGCTCAAAGCAGTCAAGGCCGAGGCTAATTGCGGCTGACTGGGTGCAGTCTACCCGCAAAGACGTCCAAAAAGAGTCGCTTGGAGGCTGGGTGCAAGTGCGAGTCGGATGAGCCTGCCTGTATGGGCGCATGAGGCGCAGGCTCAGGGCTGGGTTTGCTCTGGTGTGTTGCAGGCAAGGCTGGCGTCAGGGCCGTTTGCCCTGGCCCCTGTGAGGGTGAACACGGTTGATGAGTCCCGTCGTGGGGCAAGGCCGGCGGAGGCATGGCTGCCCGATCCTGCGCCGGTCCAAGATCCGGGCTGTTTCACGTGTGTTTGTTGTGGTCCATGGCGGGGTGCTTTTGCTGGCAACCTACTATGGCACACACGTGGGCGAAAGGGCAGTGGTCATTGGTGCAACTGCCTGTCTGGTAACGCCGGCAAACCTCTCTACCTTTATATGTAGTGCACCAATCTGCCTTGGGCTTTGGCGAAGGCGAGGCTCCTTTGGATTTGCCCTTGCCTTTCTTGGCGGGGCGTGAAGGCATGCGGATCGGCTTAAGGTCGCGCTTGGGTGCCCTTTGTCTTGGTGTCGCCGGGCGTGGAGGTGCTGGCACTGATGGCTTGGATATTTTGGGGCGCAATTGTAGAAGGCTGTGCACGTCGTTTCTCATGTGCGTCAGTTCGTACAAGGCATCATCCAGGGACCATTGCTGCACCAGAAGGTCGGATATGGCTGCCCAGAGCTTGCGATCGGCCGACAGAAGCTCTTGGGTATTCACCGTGCGAAGGCCTAGGTTCGGATCTGGCTGTGTGAGACACAAATCGGCTATCTTCTTGTCGAAGGCCTTGAGGTTGGACAGGTGCGCTGCTTGGCACAAGGCTAGGGCATTGCGAAACACTGTCTGGATACGGGTGAGCCACCCCGCTGCCAGCGAGTGGTGCTCCACCGAGACCTCTGGCGTGTCGTCCTGGCTCAGGAGCTGCAACTCCGAGCGAACCGCTCGGGCTGACTTCGCTTCCATGCGCTCCTGGTATTGCCGTGATGAAAGGCGATATTGCCAGGGCACCCACTTTAGGGATTGTCCGGGCTTCAGGCCCTCGTGCACGAGGCTCAGAAGGCGGATGGACGGCGTAGTGTCCGCGTCCAGCAGCTCGCCTGGGTAGTTGGATTTGAAGGCTTCTATCAGGCTGGACACGCGTTCGGATGTGAGCTTGGGTGGCAAATGCTCTGCCCAAGATGCGAGTTGATTGGGCTGCGTGCATGGCGATCCGGAACTGGCGGCTGGTTCGGGAGGCTCTGAGCGCAGGCTGAGCCGATGGCATTCGGCTAGGGCTTTCCTAAGGCGCGCGGCTGCCACACTAGATTCTGGATCTTCTATGCTGTTGGCTGTCCAGAAGTCCCTGGCAGACAGTATGAAAGGCTGCAAGTCCGCAATGTTGGGGAAGGCAAAGGCGAAGTCCGACGGGCAGTCGAAACCTCTGGCCAAAACGAGGTCCCGCAGGCCTTCAGGGACCCTGGCTTCTGTCAGGACGTCCTGTAGCCGATCACGATCCATGTGCATCAGTCACGAATGCTTGAGGGCGGTTTGAGCGGTAAAAAAGGAAAGCTGCGAATGTGTACAGTCAGTGCAGATGGCAACACTGGACTGGCACCTGAGCACTGCTGAGTTGCCGGCCTCGAAAAAAGGCGTACCTAAGTGAGCGATCCGTGTGCAATCTCGGTGGTGCTGTGTGAGTCAAGGCAGCGCATGAGCGTTGATTTTAGCACAGCACGGCCATACACGCCTTGCGTTTGCAGAGCTGCATGTCGGGGTGAATCTGATGCACTGGGTACGAGCAATGCTTGAGGTGCAAGCCACAGGATGTCTGTACTGAATTGTTGTGAGTGCACTGCACGGCATGCACGGATCCCCAGGGCACCAGGCGGACGCCAATGGAATCGACGGCAAGGGTTGGCTCTTGTGTGCAAGGCGAGAGAGTTGGCGAGCCCACCGGCTCCTCTGGTGGCTCTTCGTCGGACTCGGCCTCCGAGGATTCCAAGGCGGCTCTTGCCACGGCTAGGGCTTCCTCATCTGCATCCAGGGCTGTAGACAGCAAATTGTCCACTTCCCTGTGATACAGGAATCTTGTCAGGCTGGGCGGGAGGCTCTGAAGCGGCAGGTGGCTAGGAGGGCTGCCCCGCGGGACCTGAAAGGCCGGTTCCACGGTTGGGTGCTGCCCCCCCCGAGCCATCGGGCGAGGTGGTCTCCAGCCCCTGCGTGGCGGAGCTGAGCTCTGACTGCACCCACAAGGCTTCTATGGTGTCATCCCTGCTGTATAGCAGTGCGGACGAAAGGCGATGGTGACCTTGAAGCCTTCTGCTGTCTTCTGGCAGACGTAGCTGCGCAGCTGCACTGAGTAAGGCGCATTTAAGGCTGTGAAGGGTGAACGAAGAAGCCTCATGCTGGGTAACCAGCTGACCTCCTTCTGATTTCCACGGCAACTGTATGGCCCAACGAAGGCAAACCAGTGCCTGCAAATAGGACATCGGGCGTGAAAGGCTGGGGCATGTGTGAGACTCCAGATTTGGAATGCAGGGCAAAATGAAATCTGGCACAAATGAGTCTCCCCATTCGGAGTGGGTGGCGTCAAGGGCTTGACTCAGCAGGGCCAGCCACTTCACTAGCCAGGATGTGCTGATATCCTCACCCCGGAAGCCGAAAGGCAAGCATGCAAAGGGCTGTCCTTGGCAGGTTGTTTTGGTGGCCCAACATAGGCCCCTGAGTGCCTGTGCAGACAGCGAAAGAGCGGAGGGCTTGATTCTCTGAATGTCGCCAAATCTTAGGCTGCAATGGGCGCACAAAAGCAAGGCACCTAGTAGCAGGCCCACAGCGGGCGTGCAAGTGGGGGACACTATGTGTTCCTCCCAGGCTGCAAGAATGGCCAGTGGCAAGGGCAAGGCCTCCCGTCGTCGTGTGGTTTGGGGTTGTAGGCGAAAGACTTGATTAAGGGGCTGCTCATCAAGTCTAACAGGCTGGATATTTGCCCAATGCGTGCAAACCAAGACAGGGCCTTGCTCATCATGACGGCGCTGCATTTAAGTGCTGTGCGGTCCTCTGCCTGGGACACATGGCAGCCTGCGATGAAGTCTGAAAGGTGGGCCAGGGTAAGGCCCGGCAAATCACCCACGCACTGATGTACAAAGGCGAGAAAAAGGCGGATGGCACGGAGGTACTGCGACAACGTGCCCCCCGAAAATTTCCGCAGTGACGCTTCAACAAGAATCTGAGGGTGCTGCGAGGCTTCCAGGGCTTGCGCCAGCTTACTGCTAGCGACGCAGGATTTGAGTATCAAAACCCATTCGGCTGTACACTTGTCCTTCAGTGTGGCCTGCAGCTGGGCAGTGGAGGAGGGCTCAGCTGGACGGGTTGGGCCACACGGCCCGGGCAATTTCGGCCTGGTGCCGAACACGCGGCGTGAGGGCAACACTGTGGGTGGTGTGCTGAGTAGGGATCGAATCTGATCTGTGCGTTCCTGGCTGAAGTGAGACTGCAAAGCTAGACTGCGTGGCCAAGGCCTGCAGGGCGGCTTGGGCAGGGGGCATGAAACAGGGTCTACCCAGGACCTCAGTGGGATGCACTCTGGCACAGGGCACCCTGGTCTTAGATTAGCTATTGAAGGCCTAGGGCAAGGCGGAAGTGTTGCATTGCTCCGCAGTTGAAAGCGGAGATCGCTCACAGAGGCGCGCAATGGGTAAGGCCTGGACCGATTGCCGTGATCTTTGCCTGAGGGCCAGCTAAGCTCCGGGTGGGCTTTGGCAGTCGTTCCTGGCGATATGAAGTCAGAGGCAGTAGCCGGGCGTACGTCTGGAGGGCCTGACCACTGGTTTGGGCATATGGCAGGGCAGTTTGCATCCATCTCGTCGGAAAGGCCATCGGGGGAGAATGAAAATGCCCGCCCCCAAAACTGTTTGTTGCGATAAGGCATCGAGCCTAACTGCAGTGCTGGTCAAGATCGAGGCAAATGCACTAGCGATGCATCTGAGGTGTTGACTCGAAGGCTGGCAGTGTACCTGCGCCGTTGCAGAACCAATATTAGTCTGCAATGTTAGGGCGGAGTACAACAAGGCCAGGCCGTTTTCTTGCATCTGCTGCCTGCGGAGCGAGTTGTAAGGAGGGCCAACGCACTGTGCAGGTGGCTCGGGTAAGGCGATGGGTAGCAAACAAGGCTAATGCGTACAAAGGACAGCGAGTATGCAACATAAACATGCACGGAGCGCACTGCGCAGCCCTCCTAAAGCTGAGTTGCGCGTGCATGCACAGGGCAAGGCATCAATACATGGCCACGTTGGGCTGCATGGACTCATAGCACCGGCTGCAATAGTGCGAAGTGTGCGTGTCCTCAACCAAAGGCATCCGGTCATTGATGATGCGGCCGCAGGCGGAGTGGAAGGGACAAGGCGATGATGCACAAGGCAATGCGCAGCACACGCGGGACTGGTCGTCCAGGTACCAGGCTTTGGCTACCCCCCCCACTCGCGCTGCCTTCATAGTGCAAGGCAGTCGCATGGCCGGAATTTGCGCACACTGCTCCAGCTGAGCTATGGCGCGTGTGTTCTCCTGCGGCTGGGAGGGCTTTGGCCAGGGCTGCGCGGGCTTACGATAAAACTGCCGCTCATTGCGTTTCCAGCAGGAGTCAATGCTGAAGGCGTGATGGTCTTCGTCAATGCGCGTAGCGCACGTGGGAGGGCAACCGAAAGGCAAGTCGTAGAAGTTCATCCACCAGCTGCCGTCCCACGCGTACAAAGGCGTGTCTGGTGCAAGGCCCAAGTGCTGCAGGTCTGGCTTGGGTTCGTGGAACCCGGAGGAAGGCTGAGGGGGCCAGTCGCAAGGCGGGTTCCAGGCTGCTTTGGGTGGGGGCCCGGGCGGAGGCCTCTGCGGCTCCGAAGGCAGAGGCCTTGGCTTAGGAGCCGCCTTGAGAATTACCTCAGGCTTCTCCGGCAAGGCGTCGTCCGGCAAACCTGGAGCGTCCGGCCATTGCGTGCTGGGCGGCGAAATGCGAGGCTTTGGAGCCTCAGTTGATGCAGTCTCGGGCTTGGCCGGCAATGCGTCCTGGGAAGGCACTGGTGCAGGCGTAGAGTCTGCCGGCGGCAGCTCTGGCGCGAGCTGCTCGGCCCAAGGCTTTTCGTCTTTATCGCAAGGCTGATACAAGAAGTTCTCCGCCCTGGCAGGGTCGAGGAGCGGCACCAAGGGCGGCTCTTCAGTGCAAGGCTCAGGCAGGTCTTGAGTAGACGCCCCTTCGGGCGGCAGTGTTGAGGACTCATCCGTGGGAAGGGCGGCCTCTGGCAAAGGCGATGAGGATCGCGAGGCCGTGCGTTCCCGCAAGGCTGCAAGCATGGCGGTCAGGGCTGCCTGGTTCTCTTCCGTCATGCTGGAGACAATGCCCATCAGGTCTGAGGAAGGCACCTGGTCCGACATGCTCAAGGCGAGTGAATGGGGCCGAGCAGGAGTGGGCGCGTTGCACACTGCTGAAATGGCTGCAAAGCACAAGTCTGATGTTGCAAAATGGATGTGCACACGGCAAAAGTGCTTGGGGCACGTGATGATAAGGCTGCTGGAGAGCCAGCGCGGGCCTGTCATACGCCGAATGCACAAAGGTACTAAAATGAAGGCATGGTTGTGGCACGGCTGTGAAGTGAGGCCACGGCAGTGAATGCCTGAGTCCGCTGCGCGACAGGGCTTATTGGAGCGGGTGTCAAGCAGGCGCGAGCCACACACTTTTAAGGCTGTGAGCATGACGTGAGGTCCACAGGTTCGTGAGAGTGCGTCTCCCTGACTGGCAATGCGGGTATCGCGGGCTGCATACGCACGAGGATGAATTCAAGGTCTTCAAGGCCAGACAAAACCATTGTCGGATGCTCTAGGTATCTCCCAACATCCCTCGAGCTGGCGCTTCTTGACACATTTTCCGGGCCGACTCTTCGGCCTTTGCGGCTGCAGCGTCCTGAGGCTTGACATCCGTGAGCTTGTCTTTGAGCATACGGCTCAGATCTTGCAGCAAAGAGTCCTGCCAACAAAAAAAGGCTTCCGAGAACTGACTCAAACTGACTGGAAAAGCGCATGGACGTGTCCTGGCTGCCTGTCCAGCTCTCCAGGCACAAGTCCTATGCGAAAAACAAGACTCCGCCCTTGCCAAGCGTCTACCAAGCAAGCGGTCCCTGCCTTTCCCTCCATGTGACTCTTCGGCTTCGGCTCCTTCTGGTGAAGTGGCAATGGGGTGTGCTACATATGCTCAAAAGGTAGATCCTTGCTGCGCACTTCAAACAGGAGGGTTCTTGGAAAGAGGGAGGGGCGTCCTGCCCAGAGCAAGGTGTGGGCAAAACCTTGCCTTTGGGTTTTGTCAAAGCACTTGTCCCCCCTGTCAGAGTCCCTTCGCAGAATGGATCCCGACAAACACAGCACACAAGCCGGGTCACCACGGAAAGATTGATGGCTCAGCCTGAGCCTGTATTTTTGCGGCCCGGAAACATGGAAACGCGCTCCTTTTCCAACAAAACTGGCCGTAAAAAAATCGCTCACCCTACTTGGCCTGCCAAAGGCGAGATGGAGCAGCGAACAAGGCCGGGCCTCGAACTAACAAGAACTGCTTTGGTGCAAACGGGAGGTAGTCGCCCGTCGTCTTCGGCAGTGTTCCCGCAGTGTTCCGGCGGCCGTAGTCTTGCGAGTTTTCGTATGGTCTTCCCGTGCTCTTCCGGTAGTCTCCCGTAGTTTTCCGGTGGTCTTCTCGTAAACGGCTTCGGACCCGCTTGGGCCTTCTTTCCGGCGTCTTCCGAAAGTCTCCCGTCGTCTTCGGTGGTGCAGTGGGCTTCTTTCCGGTCGTCTTCCGACGCCTCGGTAGTGCTACGGGAAGACTGCCGGAAGAGGGGACTGCAGGACTCGAACCCATCACCAATCATTAAAGAAGAGCGCGAGACCACTACACTACATCTTCCTGGCTGGCTTCTGGACAGGGCAACTTTTCTTCTCTCAGGGCGCCGAAGTACTTTCGTGCAAACGGGAGGTAGTCGCCCGTCGTCTTCGGCTGTTCCGGCGGCCGTAGTCTTGCGAGTTTTCCGATAGTCTTCCCGTGCTCTTCTGGTAGTCTCCCGTAGTTTTCCGGTGGTCTTCTCGCAAACGGCTTCGGACCCGCTTGGGCCTTCTTTCCGGCGTCTTCCGAAAGTCTCCCGTCGTCTTCGGTGGTGCAGCGGCCTTCTTTCCGGTCCTTCCGACGTCCTCGGTAGTGCTACGGGAAGACTACCGGAAGAGCCCAAGCAAAAAAGCAATCATTAAAGAAGAGCGCGGGACCGCTACACTACATCTTCCTGGCTGGCTTCTGGACAGGGCAACTTTTCTTCTCTCAGGGCGCCGAACTACTTTCGCGCAAACGGGAGGTAGTCGCCCGTCGTCTTCGGCAGTGTTCCCGCAGTGTTCCGGCGGCCGTAGTCTTGCGAGTTTTCCGATAGTCTTCCCGTGCTCTTCCGGTAGTCTCCCGTAGTTTTCCGGTGGTCTTCTCGCAAAATTTTCGTGCAAACGGACGCGGCTTCGGACCCGCTTGGGCCTTCTTTCCGGCGTCTTCCGAAAGTCTCCCGTCGTCTTCGATGGTTCCCGTAGTGTTCCGGCGGTCTTCCTGTGGCCCTCAAACGGACGTGGAGGTAATGGTAGTCTCCCGTAGTCTTGCGGTAGTCTTCCCGCAGTACTATCGTGCAAACGAACGCGGTTTCGGACCCGCTTAGCAGACTAATAGCCCCAAAAACCACGTCCGTTTCCGGTAGCCTTCTTGCCGGTCGTCTTCCGACGTCTTCAGTAGTCTTCCCGTAGTGTTCCGGCAGTCTTCCTGCAGTCTTCCCGTAGTCTTCCCGGAGTGTTGGGGCAGTGTCTTCCCATAGTCTTGCGGCAGTGTCTTCCCGCAGTCTTCCCGTCGTCTTCTGGTAGTCTTCCCACAGTCTCCCGCAGTCTTCCCATCGTCTTCTGGTAGTCTTCCCGGTAGTCTTCCCGACCCAATTTGAGGTGAAACGCATGCTGGATAGAACCTCTGCTCGGATTTCCAATACTGCAAAGAATGAAGCCGGCAATTGCCCAAAAACAAGGAGCTGCCTTGTTGAATCTTCTTGGATGTCCAAAAGAGATAAACCCCAGACCTCATTAAAAACTGGGGCTTGAAAACTGGGGCTCCAGATTGAAAGACACAGTCTGCCCAGGCCTGCCGGGCCAGGGCCACGCGGCACAGGCTAAAGCCATGGCAGCCGCACACGCTGGGCCGAGTGAACCAAAAGGTGCAAAGTGACCCAAAAGGTGCAAAAGCCCTCCCACCCACTCAAAGGGAATCCACCCACTCAAAGGGAATCCACCCACTCAAAGGGAATTTCGGGATTTCGTGGTCTGGGCTGTTTCGTGGTTGAAGCCCAAATTTCAAGACAGACCCTTTCGGGGTCAGGAGTATTCTGTTTCAGGGGTTAGGAAAATTCCTTGTCGGGGTTAGGAGGGTATGTGTCTTTCTCATGATGCTCATATGCGTCATGGAATGCCATTAGCGCTTGTCCTGTGCTGGATGTCTCATGGGATGAGTGCCAGCCTTGTTCGTTCCATGTCCATGATTGATCCCAATCTTGGTCTGTCCAACCGGCATAGGCAGGCTCTTGGAGTTCAGCAACTGGCTGTGTGGCAGGATGCTCCTCCGACTTCTCTGCGATGGCTGCGAACGTCTTGGATTTTCCTTTGTCATGTCCGCCCTTTCCTTTGCCATTCTCATAGGATGGATAACCCTTGTTTCCATCATAGGGATATTGGAATTTTGATTTCCCTTTCTTTCCCTTCTTTCCTTTGCCTTTTCCCCAATATGCCTGGTCGTAGGGATCATAATTTTCATTGGCCATATTGGCCTTCCCGCCAGAACCGCTTTTTCGAAAGGGTTTGAAGCCACCTCGTTGGTGACTGCCCTTTTTGTTTCCTGATTTTCCTTTTCCTTTTCTCTTTTTGAATCTGAAATTCCGCCCTGACACTTTTCTTGCTATGAACGCATCGTTCTCTTCGAGGACCAGAATGTCTCTTCATCGTTGTTTGACATGAATCCTTCAAGTCTTCAAGTCCATCTTCATCTTCCACCCAGGAGCCTTCTTCTCCTTCGTATTCTCCTTCTTCGAGGATGAAGAATGTGTTGCTTCGGTTGCCTCCTTGAGGTCTGATGGATGGATCTTGGATGGATGTCCTGGTCGTGATGAAGAGTTCATGGTAATGCGTCTTCAGCATCTCATAGGAGTAGTTCTCTAGTGAAATGCTTCTCAGTGACATAGCACTGGTCAGTCTCTCTCTCTGCTGATCTGACAATTCACTCTGAATCTGCTGAGATTATCCCCGAAGGGAAAGCGTCCCGCTGTCTGTCCTGCATTCCCGTGATATACTGTCTGAGGACTGTCGGATCATCCTCATTGAGCAGGACTGGAGGCGCCAGCTGCTTGCTGATGTCGAGCAATTGTTCTTGCGTTTGCGTCCTGTACGGACTGTCGAAATGATGGGGACTGTGCCGTGAAAACGGGCATCAAGTCCATCCATGCTGCCTTCAATCTCATAAGAAGGATTTCGAATTTTGAGGTAAAAATGAGGAACTCTTGGCGCTGCCTTCTATGATTGAAGAAACTGAGGAGCCTGTACAGATACACGTTGGTCGCACCCTTCAAAAAGTACTTCTTCAGCGTGTTCTGGAAATAGTTGACTCCTTCATCAGGATCTTGCAAAAGGTCATTTTGGAGGACTGCCTTGTACATGTAAGCATCTCCAGTGAGTCTGCTTTTGAGTGGTGGTCCTCTCTTGGGTGCTTCCACCGTGGTGATTGTCACCCAGTCGTCCACGAGTTCTTCGTACCTGAACCAGCTGACTTTTCCGTCGTACGATGGCGGCTGCTTGGCGGTCATCGATAAATTGAGTGTTTCCTCCGTATAGCCGGATGGTTTGGCCATACTTGAATAGGCCTCCATGAAGCCTTCTCCATCGGATGAGCCCACTGCCGGGGTGCCTATCCCAGAAGGGAACTGGTACCCTGTGGTAGTAGAGGTCGTTGATTTGGTCCCTGGATCTATTCCGGAGAGAGTCCTATGCCAATATGGAGGATTGGAGGATGGATTGTCCCTGGTGGCTTGTGTTGACTGTTATACCTGTAAAGCGGTCTGCAAGCCTTTTATCAATGTACCATGCGTCGAATGACTGTACGATTGAAATAGAAGGGCCTTGAGCCAAATGTTGCAGGAGATCAAGTGTTCAACAAACCAAACGCAGGGGGCGCAGCAGGCCCCCCCCTGATGTTCCGAGAAGTGCGTAGACACAGACATACATACATAGAATATATAGATTACATACATAAACATAAATATAACAACACTTGCCGGAGAGGAACGGGTGATACTGAGGATGCGGGAAGCCAACGCCTGCTGAAAAGGAACTGGGAAAGCAGAGGATGCGAAAAGCCGAAGCTAAAAAAGCCAGCAAAAGCCGCCTAAACCCAATAAAAGCCGAAGCCACCAAAAGCCGCAAAGCAACAAAAGCCAAGGAGCCGAAAAAAAAAACAAGAAGCCCAGAAGTCAAAAAAAACACAAAAAGCCAAGAAGCCAAAAACGAGAAAGACAACTTACAACAAATACCCCTCCCTTCTCAAATAGACATGGTCAAGCAACAGGCTACACGCAAGCAATCACAGTCAACGAAGGCATAAAAAAACGTTAAGTCGGCCATGAAAAAAGGTCAGTAGGCCATGAAACAAGTACAGTGAGCCACACGTGTGTTAAAGTTTGTCTTTGACATGTTTAAAAAGGCGGCAACCAAGTCCAACTCGCCGTTCACAAGTTAAACGAGGCAATGACAAGTTAAAGCAGCAATGACGACGTGAATCCCCAAAGGTTTTGGGAGTCAGCCTAAAACTCCCCTGACAGGAAACCACCAGTTTGATGCTTCACTTTGGGGCCATTCCCTCAAATTTCAGGGTGTTCGAACCATCACCCACACAAACGGCTGTGGGTTAAAACCCCTGTACCCCCCGGTGAACATCAAAATAGGTGGCAAATGGATGTTCATCCACCCCAAAATGGCTCGCCATGGGTTGTGCCCCATGTCCAAACCAACAAAACCCCGCCGCCCGTGTCGCTCGTCGCGTTTTCCCCGCGTTTCCTGCTCGTTGGTTTCGATCGCTCGCTCGTTGGCCACGGCGCCGCCAGCACTGCATGGAGCTGCTGCCAGCTGTGCCAGAAGAGGGCGGCGATGGTGAGCACAATGCCCCCCAGCTGCAGCTGCGTGTGCACCATGCCTCGGCTCCCGATGCAAACAAATTTTGGGACCTTAGACCCAGCAAAACCCCCAATCCAAACGAATCGGACCTTCCCAATCCAAACGAATCGGAGCTTAGCATAGGCCTCCTTTTTTGGTTAGTTTAACTAGAAATAGATGGCACTGCTTTAGATTGGCTTCATTTAGCAGGGCCAGCTATTTTACGCCAAAAGGACACCTATGGACCTTAGACCCGGCCAAAAACCGGGGCGACTCGCGTGGGAAACGGTCCAAACCTTCAAACCTCCTGGACCCAGAGGCACACGAAGAACACCAGTCACAAGCAGAACCTGGTACCAACCCTTGGCAAAGAACTTGAAGCGGAGAATTGCCCGCGCCTGTCTCATGGCTGGATTGGGGCTATCCCGTACTATCATTTACCCAGGGTTTGATGACCAGGGGTGCTCCCTCTCAAACATATTTGACTGGCACAAGAGTCATTCGGCCTCCAAAAAGCAAAGGGATCGAATGTCGAGTGGCTATCCTTGCGCATTGTTCGTTGCAGGTGGGGGGCATGTCTTGTGGGAATGGCTGGGTCGGTAGGTTGGTGGCCAGGCAGTCAGGGACGCAGCTGGATAGCCTGTTTTTGTTCTTCTTCCCCAAGGCAACATGAGTCCAAGGGCCCTTTGCCACCTATTTAGGTCTGGTTCCCCCCTGGCAAAGACTGTCTACACACTCCTTGCTTCATGGTTCCCGTCCAATCAAACATAATAGGGTTCTTGCTTACATTTTGTGGACCAAACATGACATAATTCCAAGCAGGTACAACCTGCTACTTGTATGCACCGACACAAGTTGTCGGGCCGCTTCCTGCCTCAGCCCCTCAAAAGAGATGTTGGATTCTGACTCACGTGCGGTAAACCTTAAAATGCAAACTAGCCCACACAATCATTCCATCGGCCCCTTGCCACTTGTCTTGCCTAGTACCCAGGCCTTCCCGGAAATCAGTTTAAAGTTTGTCAAGTTGCTTTTTTATCATTCTCTGCTTTCAAAGCTTGGGCCCCCTGTATTTCAACTGACTTTCCAGCATGCGCGCCAAGGAAACAAGACTCGAGCGCGCTCTGCATGTCTGGCACTTTACACACTCACTCAATTGCTCTTTATGGTTTTGGGTTGTGTGTCTAAAGCTATGACGCAATCAGCGCGCTTCGAGACCAAGCTTCCCGAGTTGCAGCATCCCCTGGAACGACGTCCACTAACATTCTTTGTGGCGGGCGTGTCATTAACATGTGTGCGTGTGTGTACCGTGGAACGACACGCGCTATGTTGTGTAGTGGGCGTATCATCAGTATCATCAACATGTATGTGTCTTTGCGCGATGCGCTCTACCATTTGTTTGTGTAAGCAGGGCATATCATGAAAATGCGTGTGCGTGCGCCCTTCAACGGCGCGCGCTATCAATTGGGGGCCGGCAAACAATCAATGTTAACATGTGTTTTCCTTGGGCAACTCGCGCTATCATTTTGGGGCAAGCATATCATCAAAGTATGTGCTTTCTTGAACGAAGTGCCGTATCACATTGGTTTGGGGTGGGCATGTCGTTGCCATGTCCATCCGGAGCGGGCTCCGATGACCAATTTGTGGCAGGGGTCCGAGGTTTCTCTCCACATATTCCTTGGCTTGGCTGCTGTCAAGCCAAACTCCACGAGGGGCTCTTAATTATTAATGACAAGACTACATGCCTGCCCAAAGTATGGTCTTTAAAGGCCCTCCAACAAGCTCAGCAAACGGCCCATGAAACATCTCGCAACTCACGCGTCGCAGCGGTTTGCGGCGTGGCGTTTCCGCGCCAAGGCCCAAACCCACGCCCTGAGACAAGTTGCTCATCATCGCGTCCCGACAGCTGGGAGGCAAGGTCTCATTCAAATACACCTGGCGCAAGGGAGCTGTGCTTTCTCGCCGCCTACTTCATGCTTACGAAAAGGGGGCAGGCTCAAAGTCTTCCGGAATCTGCGCGGCGCTTTGCTTGCCGAGTCCTGCTTCTCTACTTGCTTCATGTCCATTCCATCATCGAGCACTGGTGTACGAAGGACAGGGGCGAGACACAAAGCAAACAAGAACTCATGGCCCCGGGCAGGCGAGACGACGGCCGCCCACGTGACAAAAAAAAGGCTTGATTCAGCGGCGCTTCTGCAAAGCTATGGCGCAGCTGTTAGGAAATCCCCGGCGTGTTACGCGAATTGACACGAAGCACTGGTAGTGAGCGTTGCGCTATGCGACCAGAGCCGCTTGATTGACCCGGCAGCCAACCCATAAAAACCTGCGCGCTCTGCCGCGCGCGCTCCACGGGTTCACTCCTGCGCCTGCAGGGTGATGCATCCAAGCAGTGGGACGGGCGCGCGGCGCGCCGCAAGCGCACAGACGTTTTACTGGTCGTTCGGACTTGTCCGCAAGACTACTGAATATGCCAGCAGGGCAACATGTCAAAGCAACGAGCGGTCTTAAAGAGAAAGTGGATACATGTGTATATATATATATATAGATATGTGTATATTTTGATTTATCTATTTTTTATTTATCAGCGGTTGACAGGTCAGCTGCGACTTGCCCAG